>LR537888.1:38658-202708 GCA_900883565.2 Caenorhabditis panamensis
GTTTTTTGAGTATTGCTCTGAAAATTGGCAGACATATGTAATTTTGCATTCTAAACAAAGTTCTATGGTTAGATTTTCTCAAAACGCTCAGTTTGCGACTCCAAACGTGAAAGCCCGGGTGGCCATAAGAACCTGCAACGCAGTGTAGAAACTGAAAATTTTGTTTTGATTCGACTGGGAATTTCAGAAGTTTGAAAATTTTCAAATTTGATGTTTCTGTCTCAAAAAATGTTTAAAAAATGTTGCACGAGATAGAAGATAGTCTGTTGTTTACAAAAATTGGTAAACAAAAATTCTGTTTCACTTTTATTGTTACTGAATTTTTCGAAAATTTTGATTGCTGAATATGCGTCTGCTCGTCATAATTCTAAATTCTAAAAAAAATCATAATCACCTATTTTTCTAAGTTAGCTTTTTTGCTAGGAAAATCAGAAAAAAGAATAGAAAGAACAGGATTTTCTAATTTTCTGAAATTTCTAGAAGTTTTAAACAAAAATTTTCACAGTTTTATTTTTCGAACAAAAATTGAGAAAATCAGTGTTTCTCAAATTTTTGTTTTTGAAAGGATTGAAATTCATCAGTCCCAAACGCTTCTCCAATTCAAAATACCCAAAATATCGGGTTCTGACAAGTCAAAATTTCCAAATGGAAATAGAGTACCTAACAAAAAAAAATTCTACAGTTTCAGAATTTTTTGACTCTAGAAACTGTAAATTTTTTTTGATCATTTTTGAATTCAAGCCACATTGAAATTTTAGAATCTGAAATTGTGTGATTTCTTGTTTACAGGATAGAATCTTGTTTTTCAGAAAAAAAAATTGGAATTTGTGAAAAATCTGTTTCAATTTCATAATTACTAAATTTTTAAAAATTCGCAGTGTTTGATCTATCATTCTATCATAATTCTCAATTGCAGGAAAAGAAGAAGGGATTCCTGGGAATTGGCTCGTCCGAAGGCAAGATCATCACGTTCCAAAACGCCGAGAAGATTCATCCGAAGCTGGCGGCAGCCTACAAAAAGGCGACATTGGCCTAATTTTTTTTGTAAAAATTCTTTAATTTTTTTTAAAATTTTTTCTAAATTTTCCGCTTTTATTGTATTGTCCCCCAAAAATGTTCATAATTCCCCGGAATTGTTACGGATTTTTTTTTAATTTTCTGGTGTATTTTAATTTTTTTAAATTTTTTAATGATTGAAAATTGAAAATCCCTCCCAAATCCCTTCCCCATTGTATTTGCATTTTTACCCCTGATGATTACGAAAAATGAAAAATTTTCAACGGGATTTTTCAGGGATTATTTCGAAATTTCGGCCGTCATTTTTCGGTGTCTTTGTATGTCTGGACGTCTCTTTTCTAACTGGTTTTCTTTTTCTCTATGTCTCTTAATTTTTTCTGTTTCGAAATTCTCTTTTTTTTAACCTTTTTGCTTGATTTTTCAATTTTTCCACTAATTTTCCAACTAATTCTTTGTTTTTTTGGGTTAAAACGCATTCTACAAATGGCCACGTCTTCGGAATCGACTCCAGATGAGATTCAAGAGATTCCGGATCCCCAAGAACAGTATCAAGACGATTATCAGTATGCATGGTGTCAAACTGGCACTTTCTCCATAGACTTTGTGAAGACGGATGGAGGAAAGGCGACGGTGGCCGGGAATTTGTCGAGGGCTTTTATCAAGTGAGTTTTTTGGAGTTTTGGAGTTTCAAAAGTTGAAAAATTGTTTCTGTTTCACAGTTTTGTGTTAAACAATTCAAATTTGATTAGGTTTGATATAAGAGTTGGAAGCTTTGGAGATTTAAAAAAAAAAACTTCGTTTTCATAATGTTGTGATAAAAAATCAATTTCTGAACGTTTCTGGTATTTTTTGTGATTCATTTTTACCCAAAAAAAAAGTTAATTTGATTCTAAGGATGTCTAATATTTCTGAGCCAATTAGATAGGCGTCAAGAACCTCTAGAATTCCCGAAAAAAATGTGCGAAAAATGTTTTTCTGTTTCAAATTTTTTATTTGAAAAAGTTAGTTTTGGGAAGTTTTTGATAATTTCTTCGAACGCTATTCCCTATTTTTTTGCAAGAAAAAAAATCTATCTGTTGCACCATCTAAAACTCAAAAAATTGAAAACGTTGGCTGCTGAAAAATCGTTTCGGTTTCACTATTTTGAGTTAAAAAATAAATTTCTGAACTTTTCTGGGGGTATCTTTGCAATCCATTTTTACCCAAAAAAAACTTGATTTGTACTTAAACATTTCTAGGACTTCTGAGCCGATTAGATAGACATCAAGACCTCTAGAATTCACAAAAACCTTTGCGAAATTTGTTCCTGTTTCATAATTTTGTGTTAAAAAATCCAAGGGAACTTTCGATGCTGGGAAATTGCTTTTGATTGACAATTTTGGGTTTAAAAATTGCGAAAAAATTGTTTCTGCTTCACAAAATTTTGTGATAAAAAAGTCAAGTTTGAAAAGTTTCGATGATCTATTCGGACCTTTTTATTATTTCAAGAAAAAAACCACCTGTTTTTTTAGAAGATGTCGTCCCTTGATCATTTTTGTTCGTTTTCAATTTTGAAGCGAATTTTTTTGTGTGTTTCTGTTTCAAAGTCATTCTCTTATGAATAATTTCTTGCAAATTTCACTTTTCTTCTCATTTTCTCGTGAGGTTCCTATTTCCTATGTTTCTAATCACTCAGAAATTCAATTTTGTTTGTTAGAATGGACACGGTGTCCAGCACCGGAAATGCGCAAGGTTTTTCTCTGCTCTCCTGCGTCTCTACAGCAGTGCGCACTCTCTCGTCGGTCGACCGGCAGGCGAAGAGCGCAAAAAGCGGCACACAACTTCTCCAGAGAACTACATCCTCATTTCGATTGATAAATGAATGGACCAAATTGTAAATGATAGAAGAAGGGTTTAACTATGTTCAGCTACAATTTCTCGCGATTTGAACACCTATTCGCGGAGTTAGAGATTCATTTACCAGAGCATGGCACACCCTTTACGTTTTGAGATGTATCTCGAGAACCAGAGAATATTTCAAAAAGTTAGCAACTGAAAAGTTGTTGAGTATAGAACTGTCTATTGGTATCTGTAGTTATCCTATGATAACATCTAAAATTTGAGATGCTGTGTAGCGCTAAACAAAGCGTATTTTGGGACACTGCAGAAAGACAAAAATACTTTCTGGTGCTTGATAAATAGCACCAATCGATAGAGAATTATCTCCTTAACAATTTTGTAGTTGATAATTTTTTTGCAGCTAGTTTACTTTTAGCGATATTAATGATTTATTAGTCGCTGTTTTTCAAAAAAGGGGCTTTCGTAAAACTCTATCTAGTCTGTCATTTTTTATCAAAAATAGTCAGTTAAAAAGTTAAAATGTAGCTCTTGAAAAGCTCTGCAAGATTCTAAAAGCACTTTTTTGAAAAAAGTTTTCTGAAGTCAGATTTTCCAGATTTCGTTCTAAAATGTGTGGTACATGGCATTTCAAATTGCATCTCCTCTCTCATTTTTTGATCAAAATGGCTGGTTGACCACTCAAATTACTCCTCTCATCATTGTCTGTCATAATCTAAGAGCACATTTTTAAAAAATTGTGTATTTCCAAAGAAAGATGGTTTCTTTTCTAGAAAATCACGAAAAAATCAACGTTTTCGGGTATAAATTGGTTTTTTGGAGTATTTTCAAAAATCGGCTCTTAGAATATGAAAGAACAAACTCTAAGCTTTAACTTGAGTGGTGAACTGACCATTTTCGCTGCGAATAAAAAAATCCTTAGTCTTTTGAAAATTCAGAATTTCACAACAGTCGTTCTCGGTTGATTACGTAGATAAATTGACGCTCGTCATTTCAAAATGCGTAGAATCTCTTCGGTGTTCCGACCCAATACGGAAAACATCCCAACTTTTCGTATTCTGTTCGAAATCAGCTGTAAAAGATGTCGCGCAAAAGCTTCGGGCCTCTACGCCTGCGCCGGCGAGAGAGTGTGCCATCCGCGGAGAGTGGCAGAGTACTGCGCGTTTCGCGTGCGCCCTTGGCGCATTTCGAGTGCTGGACACCGTGATGGATTCCTGATTCGTTGGCCGAGTTTTCTCAGGGTGGCCGAACTTTTGAGGGACTAGAAATAACGGATGGTGTAGTCCTCTTGGACAATTTTTCGCATTTTTTGGGATTTTTTTCGTAAATATTATATCAAGATCCAATTGCATTACTGTTTTTCACAGTTTCAGGAAACAAATCAAAATTTATTTGAAACTGAAATTTTCAATCTTTTGTATCTACCGTTTTGTCAAAATTTTCCCAATTTCCAGAGACCGAGACCTTCTGAAAGCGAGTCGGCGTCCTCGAGAAAACGAACAAGTTGACGAAGGAGCTGTGGAAGAGATAAAGACGGAAATGGAGGATATAAACTTGAAGACAAGTGGAGAAATTGGAGCAGGAGATGCGGAGATCGAGATTTGTGAGTTTTTGAAAATTCGTATGGTCAAGTACATGAAACTGGGCTGGAAACAACGTAAATTAACTGAAAGAAATTTTGAAACTGCGATTTTTGGCGTTTTTAGACTGAAAAGTGGAAAATCACAAGAAAATTACGGTTTGTTGTGAAAAATTGACAAAAAATGAATTTGAAATTGAGGAAACAAACTGCCTATTGACGTATCAAAATCGAAATTTCATGTTCAGTTGAAAAAATACAAAAACTGCTCAAATTTGTTGAAAAAAAAATTTAAAATTACTGTTCCAATTTGACTCTAAAACCTCGAAAAAATTAGTTGACGCAATGCTTTAGCGGAGTACTTTCGAAAAATTAACCCAATATTTCCAGCCCAAATCGCATCAGAAGAAAAATAGAATTGAGACAGAAAACAATGCAAAATTATAGAAAAAATTTAGGAATTGCAATGTTTTGCATTTTTAGTCACGAAAATCATAAAATCATGAGGGAATTCAATTGGAAGTTAATTGAATCGCAAAATCTAAATCTCAGCCGGAAAAATACACAAACTGCTCAAAATTTGCTCAAAAAAAGTTTTTTTGACTAAAAAATGGATTATAATTTTGAACAAAAAATCAATCTTCAATTCAAAAATAAACTTTGGTTGCGAAAAAAATCGCTAAAAATGTAAAATTACCGTTTCAATTCACCTCTAAAATTTTTTAAAAATTAGTTGACGCAATACTGCCATACATCAGTCCACCACCTCAAAAACTAAATTAGTCTTTTTTTTCAAAATTCGTTCAAAAATTTAAATTTACTGATTCAATTTTACTTTGAAATTTTAAGAAAAAAAGTATACACAGTCTTTTTCCAGCCCAACACACCACCTCCCCAATCGATGAGGAAAAAGGCGATCAGGCGTTCGAAGTGCTTTCAAAAGCACCGAAACACAAACGAAAGCGAGAGAAGAAGCGCAAGAACTACCACTATCAAGGATTCGAGGAGTACTGGGATGTTTGCGAGTACTGGTTGTCGAATTCCACGTGGAGATGGGATTACGGAGATCACATGACTGCGGAGAATCTGGAAGAGTTGGAGAAACAGCTGGGAAACATGCGGCCGTTGTATCCGATTCAACAGCATGAGGAGTTGAGGGTTAGTGTTTTCTTGAAGGAAAAATGAACAAAATTAGGAGTTCTGTTTCAAAAATTATCAAGAAGGAAATTGGTTCAGTCAGTTCCAATAATACCTTCGTAAGACTTTGAAAAAATTCAAAATTCCTGTTTAAAATTCACCAAAAAATCTCTTGTTTTTTCTCTGTTTTTTTTTCAAATAAACGGATAAAAAGATAATTTTTAGCCTAGAAAAAGTCAATTTGACTAGAGTTTTTGAGTTTTTCATCGCAAATTTTCAAATGTTGTGCTTTTGGCAGAAAAATACAAAAATGGGTAAATCAAAATAAAAAACTAACCGATTTCGGTAAACTTTGACTATTTCTAGGCTCAAAATCCTCTTTTCTATCGGATTTTACTTTGAAAATTCAAAAAAAAACAAATTAGAAAGGAAATTAGAAATTCCCATTTCAAAATTTTTCTAAAACATTTTTCTAAAACATGTTCCCAGTTTTTGATAATGCAAAGAGTCGGGAATTTGCATAAAATTTATCGAAGTGAATTTGATTTTCCTGTTTCATGAATTTTCGAAATTAGAGGAAAACAATCAGTTACGTTTTGTTTCACGGTGCAATTGGAAAATTTTCCATCAGTCTAAAAAATTTTCCAGTGTCAGAATGTCAGATTCTCATTGCTTTTTTTGATAATAGAATTGTCTTGACGGTTTGTGAAAAAAAAATTGGCAGAAAAAAAGAAAAATTCAATTTTGAAAATTCCAAAAACAAATTCCATATTCCGCTTTTTGATAGTGCAAATTTGCAAGGTTTTGTGTTTCAAATTTTAAAAAAATTGGAGCTAATACTGTCAGTTTCAATAATACTCAGATAGATTTGGGAGATCTTGATGTAAATAAACATTCGGAAAATTACAATGTCTGTTTCAAAATTCATTTTGAAAATTGGACCTTCTCATTTTATTCAGTTTCGTCGAATTGTATGTGGAAAAAATAAAATGACCGAAAAAAATAGAAAAATAAATTTTCTGTTTCAAAAATTTTCAAAATTCGACTCTAACCAATTTTTGATAATTTGCTTTTTTTATTTTTAAGTTACTGAAAATAAAACCCTATAAATTTCAAAACCATTTGGAAATTGTGTTTCTATTTTCAATTTTCCAGGAAAACCCCTCCTATCACCATGTCACCGCCAAATTTGTCGAGGAGAATCCAGGAATCTCGTTCGACGAAGTCTACGAGAAGCACTGTGAACTGGTCAAGAAACAAGCAGAGGCGGATTTCCATGTTCATCAGGCCAAATCGATAACCAGAAGATGCAAGGATATGATGGCTAGGGTGAGTGCTTTTGAAAAAATCAGTTGAAATCTGTTTCAAAATTTTCCGAAAAATGCGGAATAATCATTATGTTGATTGGTGTTGTTTGTAAATTCAATTTTATTGAAATTAATATTTTTGAACTGTAAAATTCAATTTATGATAAAAATATTGATAGGACTTTAAAAAATTTGAAAAAAAAACAGTTTCACAATTTTTCGAAAATTAGAGACAAGCAACATTTTTTGCTGACACGTCTTCTGTCATAAAGAAATTTTTTTCTTTCCTACATAAATCACTCGTAATTGATAATTTCCAATCTGAACCTGGAATTTTCAATTTTTTCGAATCTGTTTCAAAAGTTTCCCAAAAACTGAAAAATCTATTTTTATCAGTTCATCTCAGCTTTCAGTGAAAAATTTGTTTTAAACAAGTGCGTTTTTTGATCCATAAAATTCAATTTTTGAAAAACAGTTAGACTCCGTTTCAAAATTTTCCAAAAATCACGGAAAAATCGTTTCTGACAATAAGAAGTCGACCGTCAATTGAAAATATGAAACCATAAATTCCAGGTAAACCCTGGAAGTTTGAAAATTTTTAAAATCTGTTTCAAAGTTTTCTTTCAAAAATTGAAAAATCTATTTTAGTCAGTTGGCTTGCTCTCCAGTGAAAAATTAAAAAGGAAATGCTATTCCATCTGTAAGCATCAATTTTTCCAGGTAAAACGCCTCGGCTACACTCCAGGATTCGAAGATTCCCAATTTCCGATGAATTACGATTTGACAAAAACTGATGAGAAACGAGAGAAACCAGTGATTGAGGAGATCCGGTACACTATTGATGACTCGTATAATAGGGGGTGAGTGTTTTCTTAATGAAAAAAAGGAAGGATTGTAATTGTATTCAGAAAGTTCGTTTTTTGATGTGAGAATCTTGAAACAGGGATTGATTTTGAAAAAAAGACAGTGAAAATTGTCTCAATTTTTCTGCGATTTTATATTTAGCATCTAATTAACTGTTGTTTTGAATTTACGAAACCTATCAAAAAATAATTGAAACGGTGTCATTTTTTAATTCACAAAGAACCGAAAACTCGCGGAATAATGATTAGAAAACTGAAAAAAATCATTTTGACAGAGGATATTCTGAAAAAATTCTCACAAATTTTGTAATCTCCAATTTTGCGTCTTGCCCTAGGAAAAATTCAAAAATTGGAAACTTTAGCACTGTATGAACAATTTTTGAATTTTTTCTAGGTCTAAACGCAAAAATGGAAGCTAGAAATTTGTGAGAATTTTTTTCAGAATTTTCTCGAGTGGGCAAGGGTTTTAGTCCATTTGTTAGACGAGAACAGTGTCGTTTTCGAAAATATTCAAAAAATCTGGAACTTTTGAAACAGTAAAACATTTTTTATCTATTTTTCATGTTCCAGATTCCACGAGACCCGTGAAGACAACAAACTCGACGAAGATTCCACCTCCGATCAACCCGAGCCAACCACAGTCACCACGGATACTCCCAAAACCGAACCATCAGAAATCCGATTCAACTTTGATCCCGAAACAGAACAACATTTGATTGCGTCGAATGCCGCCGAGTTGTACGCCAATGATCCGGAGATCAAGAAGTACTACTGGCAGAGATATCGATTGTTCTCGAAGTTGGATGAGGGCATTTTGATGGATAGAGGTGAGTGTTATTGAAAACGTTGAAAAATGGATAGAAAAAAGGATTTGGAGTTTAGAAATTGTCAATTTGAGTAATTTTAGTTTGTTTTTCATTGTGAATCACCCATTTTCTTAATTTTCTGCCAAAAACAAACAGATTCTGGTCACTTTGACTTTTTCTACGCTCCAAATCCTCTTTTCTTTCCGTTTTCATCAACAAAAAATTAGAAAAAATTTTTTTTTATTTTTTTGTAAATTTTTTTTAAAATTTTTCTCTAGAAAGCGGATTTTCTTGCGAGACCCGCCTGAAACTATCAATTGCCTATTGAAACAACATGATAAATTCAAATTTTTCTACAAATCCGAATGAAAAAAAGTAATTTGGAGCCCAGAAATGGTCAAATTGATGAAATTTTGCTTGTTTTTTATTGAAAGTAAGCCATTTTTCGTAATGTTTTGCCAAAAGTGAAATCAATTTGAAAATTCGCTAGGAAAAACTTCGAAGTTCCGGCAAGTTGACTATTTCTAGATTCTAAATTTTATTTTCTATCAGTTTTCATTTTCGAAAAAATTTTTTAAAAAAAATTTTTGTTACTGTAGGAATCTGGTAGCTACAGTATGTCAACTTAATTTTTTTCAAATCAAATGAAGCTTCACTAACTTAACTAACCTAACCTAACATTAGTAGAAAATTTGAAACAGCATTTTTTGGTTTTTGTGGTTTTTTTTCTAATTTTTTCCCAGAAACCATAGACCCGCCAAAAACTATCAATTTCTCATCAAAACACTACAAAAATATTGCAGAAGGCTGGTTCTCTGTCACTCCGGAAGCGATCGCAATGCATATCGCGGATCGAGTCGTCCGTGATGATATCCACGTGGTCGTCGACGCGTTCACTGGAGTCGGTGGCAATGCCATTCAGTTTGCACTCAAGGGTGCTCATGGTTAGTGGTTTTTTGGATTTATTGTTTTATGGAATTGTTTTGTTGGTCTGGGAAGAGAAGGGTTTGATTTGTGGAAGATTGTATCCAAAAATTCACCAAAAAGTGGACTAGATTTTTTTTCTGGTCCTGTTTCAATGTTCTGTTATCTTGGAATCGAAAAAGGGAGGTTCTAATGGACCCTCTATTGTCAGTGATTCAAACTCTAAAAACACTGTAAATCTGAGAAGCAATCTAAACGTAGTATTCACTGTTTCAAGAAGAACATTCGATAGCGTTGATTTGAATTTTACTAATGAGTAGCTACTACCGTTTTTTAAACAGAAAAGGCAGCCAAAGTACAGAAATTGAAGTTTGAAGCTCTAAAAAATTGAAGAAAAAAATTCAAAAAATAGGAAACTCTGAGAAAAAATGACAGAAAAATTCATTTTCCTCACCAAAAATCAGCAAAATTTCTGCTGTTTCAACTAGAATTTGTCATTTTGACAATGAAAAATCAGCAGTGACATAATCGGTCTTGGAAATGATATGATTACTGTACAATTTTTTCAAAGATTGTCGTTCAAAAATCAAGTTTATAGCGCAAATATTAGGATTTTCCTAGTGTTTGGAAATTTTTTATCAGAATACTCTAGACTACTGTAACTTTGTAACTATAGTACCTGTTTCAATTTTTATTGTGTTGTCTGGACTCTAAATGTTTCACTAATCATTGCGGACTGTATCTTTCAAATTAATCGCTAACTTTCTCTTTGTAATTTCTCTATTTACTCGCTAATTTTTCTCCAATTAAAAAAATTAGGTTCTTTTCAATTCTCAAAAATCGGATCTATGATAGTCAGGTATTTACTTTTAGATTTTTTTAAAAGAAAAAAATTGTTTGCAGGTAATCAAAAAAATTTAAAAAAAACCTAGAGTGAAAAATTCATTTTTTTTTTTCAAAAATATTTAGGTTTTTCAAACCAGATAAGAGCCCACAAACAAGAAAAAACGAGAAAAATTGAAGGTTCCATACAACGAGTTCCACGAAAAATGAGTCCCAAACAAGCACAAAAACGAGAAATCTAGAGTAAAAGTTTCAATTTTTAAAATTTTTTCTAAACGTTTAGGTTTTTTCAAGACAAAAATAGGAGCTCAGAAACGATTTCCAATCCTTATCAATCCTTATCTCACCCTGTTCAGTGATCGCCATTGACATGGACCCGGTCCGTCTGAAGTGTGCCCGTCAAAACGCCGCGGTCTACAACGTCGAAGACTACATCCACTTCATCTGCGCCGACTACTTCCACATTGCTGCCACGTGGGCTGCTGACAAGAAGAAGGCCCCCAAAGTGGACGCGGTGTTCCTGAGTCCACCATGGGGTGGTCCGTCGTATCTGAACTCGGAGGAGTTTGATCTGGCGACTGGATGCACGCCGAACGGAGTGGATATCTTTGATGCGACCATGAAGATTACACACAATATTGCGTATTTCCTGCCGAGGAATACCAAGTTTAGTCAGGTGGGTGTTTTTTGAAGAAAAATTTAAAAAAGTCTCCGAAAACTAAAAAAAATTCAAGTTACTGATTAGATTGGTTTACTGGAACTGTAAAAATTTCAAAAAAATCCAAAAAAAAAATTGGCTACTGTAGATATCAAAAACCTACAGAAATCCTCTTAGAAATTAGTCGAATAATTTTCAAAAAAGTTCAAATTTCTGTTCCAATTTTATTCCCAATTTGAGGATTCCAAAACAAGCAAATAAGATCATCGCCGAAAAATCAACGAATAGCCAATTTTTTTAGAGAATTTTAATTTAGGAAAGAAAAACTGGAAAAATTCGAATTTCTACTCCTAATTTTTTGAAAAAAAACAAGTGTTTGGATTACTGTAACTTTGAAAATTTCGGAAAAATTTATTTGACTTTCTCTAGCTTCTAGAAACCTACAGTAATCCTCGTTTTGAATTTTCTGTTCCAAATTTCTCTTTAAAATCAGTTGGATGAGTTCGAGATGATCCAGCTGTGATTCCTGTTAGTTTTCTGAATGACATGAGTTTATTGGATTTTTGACAATTTCTTGGAAAAATGAGTCCCGATGATGTAGCAATCATAAGCAGTACCTTAACAAATTCAAAAATTTTTGAAACCCGAAATCAATTTTTCAATTTTTTAATCGCAAAAATAATCCAGTTTCATCAAAAATTCAACAAAATTTTCAGTTTATGTTTGCAATGGTCTGTTGTTTTTTAGTCCTAGTTTTCATATTCTCAACAAAAAGAAGCTGTTGAAAAAAATTGCTTACTGTAATTTCCAGCATCCTACAGTAACCCATGAAAAATTAGCCAAGTCGGATTTATTTTTAAAAAATTTAAAAAATGAAATTCCATTTTTTGTTTCAAATTTCTCATAAGAATCAGTTTTCAAATTTTCCACAATTTTTTTTCTATCAACCCTTTATTTTTCAGCTCGCCGACCTCTCGATCAAGACGAAAAGCCGTTTCGAAGTCGAGCAATCCGCCTTGAATTCCAAGATCAAAACCATCACGGCCTACTATGGAAAACTGGCTTGTTCGTCGAAGATGAGACCCAGATTGGACTGATTTTTGAAATTTTTTTTTCACTTTTCTTGAATTTTTTGTTGTTTTTCATTGTTTTTCACTAGTATCTCATCTCAATTTAGTAATTCCCAATGTTCTCACCCATTTTTGTGTTTATTGGAAATTTCGTTTGTTTACTACTTATTGCACATGATGAACATGTTTTGTGATATTCACATTGGACTCTCATTGAGATTTTACGGAATTTTTGATTTTTTTAATGATTTTTTTTTGGATTACTGTAGTAGCTGGGACCCATTCGGGAGAAGCGAAAACTACAGTAATCGGGGTTTGGACTTTTTTCTATTTTTTTAATGTTTCAATTTTATTTCAAATTTTTTTCAGTTTTTCAAAAATCTAATTATTCTGTTTGAGTTACTCGAAATTTTTTGGATTACTGTAGTCGTTTAGGACTCAAATTTTTTACGAACTTTTTTTCTGTCTTTTCAAAATTGGAAAATGAATACAGTAATCGTACAAAAGCAGGACGATAACTGTTGCTAACTAAAAACTGATTTTTATTTTGGAAAATTTGAAACTGGAATTTCTCAAAAAAGTTAATTTTCGGATAATTGCTACCGTACACCATGAAATTGAGGGAAATTTTTTGAAAAATCCGTTTTTTAAATGAAATTTTGAGAAGTAATGAAAAACAGATTCGGATGTCAATGTGATAAACACAAGTCAACTTTTTTTTTTGAATTTTTTGAAACTGGAATTTTTTTTCTAGGATCAAAAAAAATTAGGGGTAATCGAAGCATTGGTTCGCTTTCTGAAATTTAGAGTTTAGAATCGTACAGATATGATACATGTATTATCCGAGCCGAAAACAAATTTCTGTTTCAAAAGTTTTTGAAACAATTTTTTTTCACTTTTTTAATCAATTTTCTTTTTGCACTGAATGTATGTCTTAGTATGTCCATTTCCAGGTTTTCCTGAAAAAATAAAAGAAAAATAGGAAACCTCTAGCTCTACTATTCACAAACAAAAAAAAAGTTAATTTTCAAAAAATTTTGTAACAGAATCTTTTTTCAATCTTATGCTCACAAGACATTCTCACTTTGAGTATAAGTTTTCAAATTAGCTTTTTTCGGATTACTGTAATTTTGTAAGTAATTCTTCAAAAATACCCCATACCAGTTTTTTGGCAGCCGGAGGTCACAAAAAAATTCCAAAAAACAATTTCTGTTTCAAAAATTTTTTTAAGCAAAATTTTTTTCTCAATTTTCAATTATGCTGTGTCCGCAAAGGTATTTTTAGTATGCGTTTATTTAGTGTTTAGAATTTTTTTTTCAAAAGTTCCAAGGATTTCATAGGAATAAAGTTATCGGACAGTTTATCATCCAAACGGAAAAAAATTATGTTTCAAAAATTTTCGAAACAGAAATTTTTCCCAATTTGAATTATTATGACAGCCTGTCACGTGCGAAAAACTAGAATAAAAATAGGAAAGAAAAACCCAAAAAAACAAATTTTTTTCCTAAAAAAAGGTATAAAGTTAATTGTGTCATAAATCATCGAGAACTTTTTATTACCCATTTTCTCTATATTTCTTGGACTTTTCCACCTTCTCTCTCTCTCCTTCTCCTGCCCACTTCTCCCAATAACCAGACAGCTGTCACACAATTACACACTATCACTGCTTCTCACGGCAACACACTTTGTGCCAATGAGCAGCAGATGCTGCTCATCTCCGACTCATTGTTCAGCAGATATCAATCAATCAATACTTTTTCCATTTTTTCTGTGTGATGAGAGTGCCATTTTGAATTTCAATTTTGTTGAATTTTTTTAAAATTACGGTTTCAAAAAAATTTTGAAAATTTTTGAAGGCAAATTTTGATCAATCAGAGTTTGATTTGCGTGTTTTTTTTGAAAAGAGATATTGATTAGAGGGGTGATTTTGTGATAAGAGTGATAACTTTTTTTTGAAATTAAAAATTTTTTTACGGTTTCTAGAAAATTATTGAAAAATTTTGGAGACAATTTTGATCAATTATGAGATTGGTAGTATGTGTGCTATGTGCTATGAAAATAGTCGTTTCTAGTAGTGATAAGAATGATTATTCTAGTGATTTTTTTCAATCAGAAAAAAAATTAAATTACGGTTTCTAGAGAATTTTTAGATTTTTCTGATTTTGAATTCTGATCAATATGACGAGCAACCTGGTGATAAGATCATGATAACTTTTCTATTTTTTGAAGTCATGCTTTCAAGATTTTTTCAACACATTGAGTTCTAGTGGAACGAATGATAACTTCCGAGCAGAAAATGAAATTTGTACTCCAAAGGTTTTTAGAAATATCAATGTTGTGCAGTGGTCTACTACAACCCATCAGATTCGGTAAAACGTTCACAACTTTCTAGAATGATTGAAACATTTTTTTTTCACTGTTTCACAATTTTTTTTGATTTTGGGATAATGTTTAGTAGTATTACCTCGTTGGGAGTAAAAATTTCTATTTTATAACTTGAAGTTCGTTGAAAATATTATTTTTTTTTGCAAAATCCTCTTAGACATCTGGTTTATGACATATTTATGATCTTTACATTGGACTTCGGGGCTCCGAGAGCCCCCAAAAACTCGTTTTGCGGTGGTTTATGATGGAACTGCCTCTAGAATTTTTAAAAATTTGAAAAAAACGGAAAAACGAAAATTTCTTGTACTGAATGAAAAGTTTTTGATTTTCAGTCTCAATGAAACATTAATTTTTTGTGAGTGATATCGTTGATTTTGTCATGGTATGCCCGTGTAGAAAAAAATATTAAAAAATGGAAAAATTTTTAAAAATTTGAAGACATTTTTTTTCTCAATGGCTATGACTTCAGATCACGTACTGAAAAAAACTATTTTTTTTTGAGATTCATAATTTTTTTGAAACTGTAAAATTTTTTTTGGGAACTTTTACAGTTTATCACAGCAGAAATAGGGTGCACTGAATTAAAAAAAAAACCAAAGTGATTTCAAGATTTTCTTGATGTTCGTTTTTGCAATCAATTGATATCCAATTTTTTTTTGAAAATTTTCAGTTTCAATGAAATTCAAAATTCTGAAAATCAATCAATAAACTGTCTTAAAGGGGGAGTGAACTCGAAAAATAAGTTATTTTTAAAAGACGTAGAATGTACCCCAGATTACGGGAAAAATAGTAGAAAAAATTCCCGTCGTTTCCTGATTTTTCTACGAATTTTTGAAAACTCGCGAGTGGTATTTGGTGGCCGCGGACTAGGATTTGCATTTGCAAATCCTAGTCCCTCCTTTCTAGGCCAGCATTCAGCCGCTTTTCAAAACTGGTGTTACTCATTGTTTTTGGTCTGGATTTGATTGAAAGAAGAGAAAGTATGAATTTCCTAAATAGAATCACACAAAAGCGCAGCAGAATTGTGTTCCCATTTGCTGGAAACGGTTCTACAACTTCTGAAGATAGGGTTCGGGAGAATAGCTATAGCTCGGTGGGCATAATAAATAAAAATAAGTGTTCAACTGAAAAGTTGTAGAGTTTATCGAGGACTGTTGATTTGTGTTTTTACCCACAAATTTCAGTCAAAATGAAATTTTCTGTGATGCGGACAACTGGGAGGGTATTGAAGAAGCCACAGACAATGACAGAATTTTTTTTGTAATGCACAAATAGTATTAATCGAATGGCAATAGTCTCCTCTTTAAATCATTAGTTGATCACTTTATTTTATCTTGCATCATTTATGAGTTGTGAGAAAAATCGCAAAACTAATATTTTTTCTAATTTTCCGATGTTGTCAAAAACAGTGCTCTCAAAAATTTGAGATATCTCAAAAATGATAGAAGATAAAATAAAGTGATCAATTAATGATTTAAAGAGGAGACTATTGCCCTTCGATTAATACTATTTGTGCATTACAAAAAAAATTCTGTCATTGTCTGTGGCTTCTTCAATACCCTCCCAGTTGTCCGCATCACAGAAAATTTCATTTTGACTGAAATTTGTGGGTAAAAACACAAATCAACAGTCCTCGATAAACTCTACAACTTTTCAGTTAAACACTTAATTTTATTTATTTTGCCCACCGAGTTATAGCTATTCTCCCGAACCCTACCTTCAGAAGTTCTTCCAAGTAAGTTTTCATAGTATTTCCCAACAATATATTTTGATTTTCTGTAATTATGGTTTAGAACATTGCTCTCTCACAATATACTACAAAGGGTGCACTCAAAACAGCCAGAAATGTCCGTTTTGCGCAGAAAAACAGAGAGGGACTAGGTTTTTCAATGCAAATCCTAGTCCGCGGCCACCAAATACCACTCGCGAGTTTTCAAAAATTCGTAGAAAAATCAGGAGGCGACGGGAATTTTTTTTACTATTTTTCCCGTAATCTGGGGTACATTCTACGTCTTTTAAAAATAACTTATTTTTCGAGTTCACTCCCCCTTTAAAAAATTTCTATTTTGGTAAAAAAAATCAGAAAATATTTTGAAATTAAAAAAAAATCATGCAAGACAAAAAACAGTGAAAAAATTCCATATTTTCAGTGGAAATAGGAACTTTGAAATAGAAAAACATTTTTAAATTTTCAGTTTCAATGAAACAGAAAATTTATTTTTAAAATTTTGAAAACCAATTTGATCTGTGTATCCAGTGGTTAACAATTTTAAAAATAGTCTAAAATTTAAAAAAAAATTAGAATTAAAAAAAAATCCAACAACCCCCAAGATTTCCCTAAAGTTCGTTTTTGTAATCAAATGATATCCAATTTTTTTTTGTTAAAAATTTTCAATTTCAATGAAATTTTAAATTTTTTCTTGGAATTTTGAAAATCAATCAGTAAACAGTCTCAAAAAGTTTCTATTTTGGTAAAAAAAATCAGAAAAAATTTTAAAATTAAAAAAAAAATTATGTAAGGATCAAAACAGTGAAAAACCCTCAATTTTGAGTTGAAAATTTGAAACAAAAATTGATTGTTCTATTTTTCAAAATTTTCTTATGCTTTTGATGATAATAAGTCCATTGGAATCCCTTTTTTTTTTGAAAATTTTCAGTTTCAATGAAACAACAAAGTATTTTTCAAAATTTTGAAAACTAATTGGAGCCGTATATTCAGTGGTTACCAATTTTAAAAATCGTCTAAAATTTTTAAATTTTGTAAAAAATTTTTAAAAAATCCAAAAACCCTCAAAACAGTGAAAAAACTAGTCTAGAAAATATTGAAAATTGAAAATTGAAAATTTCACATTCCTTTATTAATACATGCTCATTAAACTCCCTCCCCCTCCACTTCTCCCCCTTTCTTTTCAATTTTCCATTTTCCGTTTGGTTTCCCAAAAACAATGCGTTGTCTCTCTCGTTTCTGTCACTGAATGATGATGTGCTGCCCGTGGTCCCAACGTTTTCCAATTTTAATCCTTTCATTCCTCTCCTTTTCCTTGCACATTTCTCTCTATAATCATTCATGTCTTCCCCTCCTTCTTTTGGCCATTTCCTTCCATTTTCCCCTTCTAATCTTTTCTTTTAGGCTCCGCCCACTTTTTGGGGAGGGTGGAAAAGGGGAGGGGATTTAATTCTGATCATTAGTATGGTTAAAAGGACCTTTTGAACTTGCAGACATGCAATGGTGCCCACGACATGTTCTACTCATCTCCACAGTTTTTGGAGGGATTTGGAATTCAATGACAGGTGTGTTTTTTTTTGGAAAATTTGGTTTTTAGGCTTCAAAAAATATTTTTAAAAAATCAAAGTGATAGATTATGGTCTGAAAAAATATTCACAAATTTATAGCATTTTTTTCCTTATGTATACACAGAACATTTTTTTAATTAAAAAAAATTTTTTCCCAGTTTTTAATTTTTTTTCAAATTTTCCAAATTTCTCTTGAATTCCAGTGCATGATTTGCTTATAGCTAAATTTTTTTTTAATTTTTATAAATCGAAACCGTGAAAAAATTTTAGATACTAAATCCGAGAACTTGATTGAATTTTCTACCTAACAAAAAAATTTTAAAACATTAAAAAACCGTAATCTAAAAAATTAAAAAATTTTTGGATAATTTTTTTTGTTTTTAATCCTATTTGAGTTGTTGGAACAAATATGAATATTCTATCATGAAACTAAATTATCCACCTAACAAAAAAAATTTTAAAAAATTTAGAAACCGTAATTTGGAAAAAAAAATTTTTTCTAATTTTTGAAATTTTTTTTTTGTTATTAGGCCTAATTTTCTAGTTTTTGGAATTTATTTTCTAGGCTCTTAGGCCACAAATTAGCACGTCTCATGACAGAGAAATTTAAACTAAACTGAACTGGACTAATTTGATCTCCAGGCCACCAACACATCGGAGGCTAACTTTAGTTTTGGTTGGTGTTAACTTTTATGAGAATCAAATTAGAATTATGTATAATCCTAGAGAAAGAGAAACTCTTTGAAAATTGAAAATGAGCATGAAAAACTGTCTTTTTGAGTAGTTTGAAACACAAAAAAATTTTAAAAAAATTTTCAGTTTCAACAAAAACATTTTTAAAGTTGTCTATTCAAATTTCCTAATGAACAGTTTCTGTGAAATTGATTCAAAATTGATTCAATTAGCCTTTCTTTTGACAAAATTTAACAAAAAAGTCGTCTTGGAGGAAAATTTTTAAAAATTTTCAGTTTCAATTTTTTACAAATTTTTGATGGTTCAAAAAATTCTCAGTATCCCTTTGTTTATGACTACAAATGTTTCAAAAAACTGCTAGTTTGACTTTCACCTTTAAATTCAGAAAAAGTGAGTCAAATTTTTTTGTTGTGGAAGTTTGAGCAGTTCATCCTCTTTCATTATTTCTGTACAAATTGATATATAAAAATTGCAGCTAAGAATTAGTAAAAATTGATAAAAAATCGACAGTGAAATTATCAAAACGAATAGAAAAAAAACATTGATTTTTTTTTTCTTTTTCAATTTTTCAATCGAAAAATATCATTGTCCTCAATTTTAACTTGAAAATTTAGAAAAAAAAATCAAAAAATGTGAAAAATTTTCAAGATCCAAGTTTTTTTCAATCAATGTAATATCAAAAATTTAAAAAGTTCTTATTAATTTTTTTTGAAACAGTACCCCCATTTTCTCATGCTAAATATTATCCCAAAAAAAAACAACAAAATCAACAAGAAACGGCGTTGACGGGTGTTGTGTCCAGATTTGCCTCCTTGTCGGTTAATACGTGCAAATGGCTCCCTAGAGACCTTGAATACACACAAATTCTCCATTTCTCACTTGGAAACTTCTTATTTTGCAACTAAACAGAACACTTGTGTGATTTGTTTACAGTTGTTCTTGGTACCCGAAAGTTAGAAAATTCTAAACATTTTTTCTGATTTTTTTTTCTATTTTTCTACTATCAAATGAGTGAGTTACAAAGGATTCAATACAGTTAGCAATAAAAAAAAACTAACTAAAATAAATGGTACCCTTAAAACCGAGAATTTTCAAAAATTTCAGAAAAAAATTAAATTTTTTTTCAAAATCGAGACTGTGAAAAAAGGGGTGGGGCCAAAATTTTTCCATGATTTTTTGCATTATTTCTAAATTATTAGATTTGAAAGAAGTAGAAGCAACTAATTAATTTCATACCTTCTAACTTTTTCTTTTGTTTTCCTTGAAACAGAAAAATTAGGAGAAAAAAATTAAAAAAAAAGGGGCGGAGTCTAATTTTTTTTTCAATTTTTATTTGTTTCCTTTTTTTTTCTAGAGATTCAGAATTTTTTTTCAAATTTATAAAATTATCTAAAAATTTAAAAAGTAAGAAGATAAGACCCCCAAAAAATTGTAAAATTTCTATAATTTTTTTTTCTTCAATTTTTTTTTCCATTTTTCAGTCTCTGCATCGGATGATGAGGAACGATTGATGGTGGACGTGTTCAGAGGATACAACTCTTTGATTCAGGTTTGTAAAAAATAACATTGAGTGTTTGAATCTACACAAGAAGTCGTACTAAAGTGCAGAGCAAGTAGCCAATTTTTAAGAAAATTTTGAAATGGAAAAAATTCAAAAAACTTTAATTTTTTTTGGATTGTCAAGTAATTCAGTGCTCCCGGTGTCAATTATTTGTAGAAACAGTTCAAAATGCTAACAAAATTTCAAAAAAAACCAATTTTTAGAACAATTTTGAGATAAAAAAAAAAATTCTGTTTCAAAAATTTTCAAATTTTAAGAAATCAGAAATTTACTGATTATCAAGAATTTAGATTATTAACACTAACAATTCTTTCATTTTCCAGCCAGTCCGCAACTCTTCCGAACTTCCACTAATCGTCCGGATGGCTCTTCAACTTGTCCTTCTCATCAATGTTGTGAGTTTAATTTTTTCTTCTATTTTAAATTTTTTTGGTTTTTGAAAGTTGAATTCGCCACGTAAACTCCTAAATTGTCCTGATTTTCCTAATTTCCCTCAATTCAACTCCCAATTTATAATTTCCAATTTTCAATTTTTCAATTTCAGGACGAAAAGGACCAAGTGATGCACACCAACGTTTGGCTGACATTGGTAAGTTTGGGTTTTGGTTTTTTTGGTTTTAGGCTTGTATTGAGGACTTTTAGTTTTTTGTTGGATTTTTGTGTTTTTCAAATTACAGTCCAAATCACTGTTTCAAAAAATTTAATTTTTGAAAGTGAGCAAAAAACATTTTAATGTGTGACTTGAATTGAGACTTGAATTTTTTAACTTTATAATTCGAGGGAACTAAATTTTTTTCCGATTTCAAAATTCCTAAAAAAATCATGGTGACAAGGAGAAAAAAACCAGAATTATTGGTAATTTTTTTCAAAAAATTTTAAAGTTGGCAGGGTTTTTTTTTAATTGTAGCTTCCTAGTAAGCTTTTATGGATTTTTTGTTTTTTTTTCAAATTTCTGGAGTTTCTAATTTTTACTATTCGGTTTCTTGTTCACTTCAAGGAATATCAAATTTTCTGTTTCAAAATTTTTAATTTTGGAACAGAGTGAAACAGTAGTCAATGGTTCAGCTTTCTCACTTGAATTTCGAAAACTTTGACTTTTAGACTGATTTTTGTGGAATTTTTGACAAAGAAAATCTGAAAAAAATGCTCAAAAATTTCCTAGATAAAATTCCAAAACTGTTCCCGTAGTGCTAAATTTCCAAGTAAAAATTTAAAAAAAAAAACGTTTTTCAGTAGATTTTAACAGTGAAAATAGCAATTTTTGAATTGAATTTTATCTAGGTCAGAATGCAAAAGTGAAAGCTAACAATTTGAGAGAATTTTTTTCAGAATTTTTTTTGAAGTTGACAAGATTTCTGGATTTTTCGTCAAGTTATAACATCGGAATCCATATCAAACTCACTGTTTCAAACATTTTTTTTTCTAAGAAAACTGAAACAGTATTCAATGGATCAACAAATGAAGTGATATTCTGAAATTTAATTTTTTTAGACAATTTTTTTTGGGGTTTTAGAATTTTTCCTATTTTCTAACCCTCAATTTCCGTATTTTTGCAGCAATGGCACGATTTCCAAATGAAGTGGAACCCTGTCAACTATGGAGAGATCAAGCAGATCCGAGTGTCTCCTGATAAAGTCTGGCTTCCCGATATTGTGCTTTTTAATAAGTGAGTTTATTCTTTGAGAATGTGGGAATTGAAATCGAAGGAAGCAACAAATTGCAAAAAAAAAGAAAAAATTTATTTGGAATTTTGATGAAACTGAAAATTTTTTTGCAAAGTAAAAATTGGAAAAAAATGTATTTTGCGTTTCAAATTTTCTTATTTTGTCATGGTATTTTTTTATAAATGCTAAATAGATCATTTGTAAAACGACAATATTGCTTGAAATTCCGAAAAAAAACCAAAAAAATTGAATTTTTGACCCAGAAAAAGTCTGCAAAATTTAGAAAATATCCAATTCTCTGAAAAATTCTTAATTTTTAAAGTTGTTTTTTTAAGAATCTTGCAAATAAACGCAACATCAACGGCTTCATTGCAAAAAAAACAAGAAAAATTTTTGTTAAAATTTTTATGAAACTGAAAATTTTTTTTTTGCAATTTTGAAAAATCGGAAAAAAATTGATTTCCAGTTTCAATTTATTTTTATTTTTTATGATACTGTCTGTAATTCTAGGTAGATCATTTTTGAACACTAATAGCTTGAAATTTCCGGAAATGTTTTGAAAAATTTAGAAAAAATAAGAAATTGAATTGTGACCCAAAAAAAGCTGGAAAATCAGTTCGAAAAAAATTTCAACTGACTCAAAAAAAATATCCCACTTTTTTAAAAGGAAAATTGCAATTTCACACAAAGACAATCATTACAATTGCAAAAAGCAAAAAAACAATTTATTTGACATTTTTATGAAACTGAAGAAAAACATTGAAAATTTGGAAAATTGGAAAATTGAAAAAAACTTATTTTGTGTTTCAAGAAATTTTATTTTTTTTTGTAGTATTGTTCATGATTGCTAGTTTGTTTGTAGGAAGATCATATTTCTCAAAATTTCGAAAAAAAAAATGAAATTTGACTCCAAATATTTTTTAAAAAATCAGAAAAATCGTGACCTTCTCAAAAAAAATATAGATACTTCAAAAAAATGTTCCGAATTTTTAAAAAATCCTTATTCCCTATTTTCCAGCGCCGATGGCAACTACGAGGTGTCATTCATGTGCAACGTGGTCATCAACCACAAGGGAGACATGTTGTGGGTGCCACCAGCAATTTACAAGAGCAGTTGTATCATTGGTGAGTGGAAGGGAATATGGACTCGAAAACGAGTTGAAAATAATGTTGAAAATTGGAAAAAAAATTATCTTGAAATTTTGGAACAGAGAAACAGCTTTTTTGAAAAAAATTTGAAAAATTGAAAAACAGTTTCAAAATTTCTCAAAAATTTTAGAATTCCTGCAAATTGCAATAATTCTTTGATTTGAATTTAGGAAAACATTTTAAAAAAATGAAACTGGGATTGAAAAAAAAGAGTTTGAAAATGAATCTCAAAATGTAAAATCTGAAATTTTAGAAAGTTTTTGGAAATTTCAAAACAGAAAAACAATTTTTTTCGTATCAAAAATTCTGTTTCAAATTTTCCAAAGAAACCTAGGATTGAAAATTACTGTACTGACACTTTACGTTGCAGAAAAAATAATAAAAAAGAGAACTCGAATCGGAAAAAATAGTTGCAACAAGTATTCACTTCAGAATGTAGAATCTGAAATTTTAAAATTTTTTTGGAAATTTCGAAACAGAAAAAAAAACTTTTAAAAAATTTGAAAAATTAAAAAAAAAACAGTTTCAAATTTTTCAGAAATGTTAGGACTAATACAAACTGCAACAATTCCTTGATGACAGAAAAAAAATCAGAAAATGAATCTGGAATTGAAAAAAAAAGTTTGAACATGAATCTGGAAGTGTAAATCTGAAGTTTTAAAAATTTTTGGAAATTTTGAAACAGAAAAATAACTTTTTTTCAAATCAAAAATTCTGTTTCAAAATTTCCAAAGAAAGTTAGGAGACATGATAACTTCACTAATCCTTGTGTTGCATGGGCAAAAATAAAAAATGAAACAAAAAAAGATTGAAAATCACCACCTCGGAATGAAGGATCTGAAATTGTAGAAAGGTATCTGAAAGTTTTGAAACAGAAAAAAAATTAAAGCACAGTTTCAAATTTTCCAAAAATAACTAGGAGTCATGATAATGCCAGTCACTCCCAGTAAATCGCAGCCAAATAATCTCACTATTTTTTTAGAGTATTGAAAAGATCAAAAAATTGAGCCTGAAAATTTTTAAAAATTCGGAATTTCAAAATCAGAAGAAAAACAAAATTATATTATAGCAAAAAGCCTGATTTTTTTGAAAATTTCAGAAAATTGAGAAACAAAAAATTTTTCATTTTCTAAAAATTGAAAATTTACAAATTGTGTTTCAAAATTTTTGGAAATACTAGGAGGCTCCAAAATTCCTTCACTTATTTGACGAATGTTACCAATTTTTCAACTATTTTTTTCCAGACGTCGAGTTCTTCCCGTTCGATGAGCAAGTCTGCACACTGGTCTTTGGAAGTTGGACGGTTCGTTTTGAAAAAAAAAACCAAAAATGGGTGGATGGGTACAGGAATTTCAAGATCTCAAAGTACTAGAAAAAATTTTTTTTTTCAAAAAAAAAATTTCGGTTTCAAAAAATTAGAAAATTTTTACTAAAATTAAAAATTTTAGTTCATCGCTCAGTTTTACAATTATGAAAAAAACCAATAAAATTGGGTAAATGGCTCCCTATATCAAGAACCATCCAAAACAAACGGAATATCTTCAAACAAAACATGTCTAAAAATACAGCTACGGTTTCAAAAAATTAGGAAATTCTTACTGAACAACCAAGTTTTTAGTTAGTAGCAGAAATTCGACAAAATCTTTTTATAACAATTTTTTCAATCAAAAAAACTGTTTGGAATACAACTTCATGTTTCGAAAATTGAAAAAAAAACGCTGCTCTTTATACAATTTTAATTCATTTTCTTTACAAGGGAATATTATGAGTTTACCGCGGTGTGTCAGTCGTTCTCTGGCCGTCTGCTTGGGTCTCGCCGCAATTCGAGGCGAGAGAGTGTGGCGGCAGAGGAGGGCGCAGACCGAAAACGCCTCGATCGTGGCGAGACCCACGAGGCGCCGCGGGGCCAACTGACACACCGCCGTGAACGCATAATACCAAGTCCAGTCAACTTCAGAAAATTTTAAAAAAATGCTCAAAAATTTACAGCTTCCATTTTTGCTTTCTGACCTAGAGAAAATTCAAAAACTGTTCACGCAGTGCTAAATTTCCAAGCCAAAATGAAGAAAACGTGATTTTTCAGTAAAATCAACAGTGGAAAAAATGTTTTTGAATTTTATCTAGGTCAAAACTCAAAATTGGATGCTAGAAATTTTTGAGAAATTTTTTTAGAATTTTCTAATTTTTTTAGGCTTTTTTCAACTTTTGGAGTACCCAAATTTTAGTATCTGTTTCACAAAATAAGGAAATTTTTCTTGGAAATCAAAATTTTCAGTACATTTATGCTTTTCTTCTTTATCAAAAACACTGGAATTTATAAATTTCATTCTGAAAAAATTACAAAAATTTTTTTTTAGTGTTTCAAAAATTTTAAAAAATCCGTCGCATTTTTTGAAATTTCAATGCTTTATCTCTGCAATCTTCAATTATCCCAATTTTTCAATTAAAAAGAAAATTATGAAAAATCTCTTTGAATTTGATTAAAATTTTTAATTTCAAAAAAAAAAATTTGTGTTTCAAAAATTCTAAAAAATTCAGTGAATTTTTAGAATTTCACTCCTTCGATCATGCAAACTTCAATTTTTTCAATTTTTCAGTAAAAAACATTTAGAAAAATCTTTTTGAATTTGATTTAAAAAATTTTTTTTCAAAAATTAGTGTTTCAAAAATTTTAAAAAATCCGGTGCCTTTTCCAAAAATTCAATGCCTCCATCAATGTCATTTCTCAATTTTTCAGTACAACGAAAACGAGATCAAACTGGAGTTCGTGCAAGCCGAGTTGGTGGATGTCTCGGAGTACTCTGCAAGTTCCATTTGGGATGTTATCGATGTCCCCGCCTCCCTGGTCAATAAAAGATCAAGAATCGAATTTCAAGTGAGAATTCGAAGGAAAACACTCTTCTACACTGTCGTCCTGATCATTCCGACGGTTTTGATGGCTTTTTTGAGCATGGCTGTCTTCTTTTTGCCGACTGATTCTGGTGAGTGATGGTTACACATTGTGGAAAAAAACAATTTTGAATTCTTGAAAAATTTTGAAACAGAAATTCGAAATTTTTTTTTTTGAAATTTTCAAAAAAAATTATTTTTTATTTTTTTTGCATTTTGTCCTATAAATAGGATTGAAAAACAGTTGACATATTGAGCAATAATTGCAAAAATTTTTCTTGTCATCGAGAGATCATTGAAAAAAAAACTCGAGTTTCTGCAATTTTTGAAACAGAAATTTTTAATTTTTTTCGAAATTTTTTGTTTTTCTGCTTTTGCATTCCAAATATAATAAGAAAATTGATCATGTATTGTCCTTAATTTCGAAAACTGGATTGTGTAAAAAACTAACAATTTAGACAAAACTGAAATTTCTGTGATTTTTGAAACAGAAATTTTGAGTTTTTAATTTTTCATTTGAAAATTTTTTTACGTTTCAATTCTTGTTTAGGTGGTTGAGTTAGATAAGATCCAATATTAACAAAAATTTTGTACAGACCAATTTCAAAAATTTTTGAACCGAAGATTTTTTTTGAAAAAATTAAATTTTTTTTTGGAATTTTTAGAAAATTTTGGAATCAAAACAAGAAAAAATTAAAATTCTAACGTTTTTTTCAATTTAAATTTTGTCAATTTTATTATTCGTTAAAACAGGGTAATTTGAAACAAATTGTTAAATGAAAAAAAAAATTCAAAAGTTTTCAATGTAAAAAAATCAAATTTTTTTTTGAAATCCTGTTTCAAAAAACGAATTTTTTGCCACTTATTGTAATTAGAAAAAATCAATCAGACCACATTTTGATAACAATTGTTTTTCGGTTGTTGCTTGAAAATTTTAGAAACAGAAAAAAAGGTAAAATTTTTTCTTTGTTTTCCGTTTCAATTTTTCCTAATGAAATTTTATTTTTACCGTTAGATATTGAGAAACTTCTGAACTCTTCCAAATCCAATCAAAAAAATTAGGAATATTTTTTTCTAATTTTTTCGTTTTTTTCAGGAGAAAAAATCACTCTGACCATCTCGGTCCTTCTCTCCATCGTCGTTTTCCTGCTCCTCGTCTCCAAGATCCTCCCACCAACCTCCTCAACAATTCCCCTAATGGCCAAATACCTCCTGCTCACCTTCGTACTCAATGTCATCACCATCCTGGTCACTGTCATCATCATCAATGTCTACTTCCGTGGACCAAGAACTCATCGAATGCCGCATTGGGTTCGGGTTGTTTTTTTGCAGGTTAGTGGAAAGCAAAAATGGCCATGGCTTTATTGAAAAAAAATTGATTTGAAATTTTTCAAAATTTTTTTTTTTGAGACAGAGAAAAATGAAAAAAAAATGTTTTTTTTTCATAATTCAAAATTGATTTTTTTTATCCGAAAAATTAGAAAAAAGAAGCAGATCAGATACAATAGATCAGAACTGAAAAATTGAAAAAAAAAAAAAATTAAATTTTTTTTTCGGTTTCAAAATTTTCAAAAATTTGAGTAAATTCAAATTGTTTCAATTGTTTTGTTGGCAAGAAAATTTTGATTGACCAGTTTTATCAGTGGTACAGGTTATCAAGAAAAAATTGAAAAAAAAATTATGTCTGCAGGAAATTATGAATTTTGAAAAATACGAAAAAAAATTTTTTTTGAAAATTTTTTTCGTTTTCAGAATTTTCAAAAACTTTAGTCAATTCAAAAATTTTTATTATAGAAGATTTTGACAGATCCTCTAATTTTCAATACCTCCCCAAACTAATAGTCTGCAGAAAATTATCAATTCAAAAAAAAATTGAAAAAAAAATTAAAAAAAAAAAAAAATTTCAGTTTCAAAATTTTCAAAAATTTCAGTCAATCCGAAAGTTTTATTGCATTTTCTCTAAATCTAATTTTCAGTACCATCACCGTTTTAACATTAAAAGTGACAATTTGAAAAAAAATGGAAAAAATTTTTGAAATTTTTTTTCAGTTTCAAAAATTCCAAAAATTTCAGTAAATCTAATTTTTTCATTGGACGTAATTTTCAATGTATCCAATTTTCAGTACCTGCTCAATCTGGTCTGCAGAAATTATTAATTTTCGGAAAGAAATTTTTAAAAAATTTTTGAAAAATTTTTTCCGGTTTCAAAATTTCAAAAAAAATTCAATTTTTTCTTGATTATTGATTTTCAATTTATCCAATTTTCAGTACTTTCCCACATCTAATAGTCTGCAAACATTTAGCAATTTCAAAAAATTTGAAGAAAAAATTTTTTTTTTGAAATTTTTTTTCAGTTGCAAAAATTCTAAAAATTTCAGTAAATCTAATTTCGAAAAAAATTGACAAAAAAAATTTTTTTGAAATTTTTTTTTCAGTTTCAAAATTTCAAAAAAAAATTCAAATTTTTTTTTGATTATTGATTTTTAATTTATCCAATTTTCAGTACCTGCCCAAACTGGTCTGCATGAAGCGTCCCAAGTCAGTCTCCGAGCGAAGTGCAGTCCGATCGGGAATGGCACAACTTCCCGGAGTCGGCCAGTTCACTCTCTCCCCATCTGCACATCATCCATTGTGTCCATCGGCTGATGATAGAACTGCCACGTTGCGGAATACGGCGGTGAATGAGACATCCGCGTATTACCCGTTAAGCACGGATGCTCTGAGGGCAATTGATGCGATAGAGTACATCACGGAGCATTTGAAGCGGGATGAACAGCATAAATCGGTTGGTTTTTTTTTTGGAAAAATTCGAAAAAATTCAAAAATTTCTGTTTCAAAGAGAATGCAAATTTTGGAATTTTAAAAATCTGGGATGGAACGTGTATATTGAGGAGACCTGCAAATGCATTCAAAAAACAGCTAGAAAATTTAGAAAAACTGGGAAAATTAGGAAAAAAAATTTCTAAAAAATTCAAAAAGTTTCTGTTTCAAAGAAATTTTTTTTGATTTTTTGAAAACACTGGGATAACAAAGGTGTTAAAAAAGTAGAAAATTGATAATCCAATTGTTTTACTGATCCAGAAAACTTCAAAAAAAAAAAGAAAACGTTTTTCCTAAAATTTCAACAAATTTCTGTTTCAATGAAAATGCAAATTCTAGTTTTTTGAAAATACGAAGATAGCGTTGGTACCGTGTTGCATTAAAAAAAACATCCAGAAAAATTAGAAAATTGATAGTGAAATTTTTGGGAAAAATTGGATTTTTTTTTTGGAAATTTCAAAAATTTTTCTGTTTCGAAGAAAATGCAATTTTCGGTTTTTTGAAAACACTGGGATGATTGTTGGTACCTGTAGTGCATTTTAAAAACAGCTAGAAAAATTAGAAAATTGATAATCCAATTGTTTCATTTATCCAGAAAATAAACAAAAATTTTTCATGGTTGAAAAAACCAAAAATATTTTCTAAAAAATTCAAAAAATTTGTGTTTCAATGAAAATGCAAATTTCGTTCCCATGAAAATACTGCGATGGCACTAGTGAAAACATCTTAAAAACAGCTAGAAAAATTAGAAAATTGATATGATAATCTATTAATTTGTTAATCTTGAAAATTGCTAGGAAAAATTAGAATTTTTTTTAATGTTAAAAAATTTCTGTTTCAAGGAAATTGCAAATTTAGGTTTTTTGAAAATACTGGAATAGCACATTTGGTGAAACAGCTAGAAAAATTAGAAAATTGATAATCCAATTGTTTCAAAGATCAAGAAAGTTGCAAAAAACAATGAAAATGTTTTTCCTAAAATTTCAAAAAATTTCTATTTCAAAGAAAAAGCAATTTTTTTGAAAATAAACTATTTGTGATCGGATTGGGAAAATGAAGCATTGAAAAAAAGCAGTCCGAAAATTCCAACAAAAAAAACAATTTCTGTTTCAAAAATTCTAAATTTTTTTTTCAAGATTTTTGAAAATCTGATAACTCGAGAAAAAAACGTTTTAAATTTCTATTTCAAAAAGATTCAGTTATTGATTTGATGTCAAAAAATCAGATTTGAAAATATGGGAAAAAAAAACAAGACAAAAGTTGAAAAAAAGATCTATTTTTTTCAAAAAAAAATTTCGGTTTCAAATTTTTTTAAATTTTTTTCAAAATTTTCAAAAATTGATAACAACTACACGTTCAGAACTAAAAAATCAACTAAATTTTTTATTTTCAGTTCCGCGACGACTGGAAGTACGTGGCAATGATCATCGACCGTCTGCTCCTCTACGTGTTTTTCGGGATTACTGTAGGAGGAACCTGTGGAATCCTGTTCTCGGCGCCATACGTGTTTCAGAGTTAGTTTTTTTGGTTTTTTGGGATTGCATGGAATAATGGGTGGTGTGATCGTAATCTTCATGATTTTTTGAAAAATTTTGAAAATTGAAAAAAAAAATTTGAAAAAAATTCAAAAAAAATAGAAAAAAAAATGAAAATTGCATGAAAATGTGAAGTGATTAGTGATTAGAAAATAAATCTTGAAGTGATTAGTGATTAACAAAACGCCGACAAATCAGTGATAACGAGGAAAAAAAATAATTAAAAAAATTTTGAAACTCTAAAAAAATTTTTTTTTCAAAATTTGAATTTTTGGAAAATTTTTCAAATTGCATGAATATTTCCCTAATTTCTCATTGTGCTGTGTTTTTCGAGTGCTTTATCTTTAATTTTTGCATCCAAAAACAAACAAATTTTTTGTAGGAATCGACCAACAAGAAATGTTGGATCGTCTCAAAGAAAAGTATGAGTCGACTTCAAATGCACCATAATTTTTTTTTAATTTTTGGGGTCTGCGACCCCAAAAATTGGGTTTTATCGAATTATCAATTAGTCTTTCTATTCTTTTTTTAAATTTTTTATTCAAAATTTTAAATTTTTTTGAAAATTTTTATGTGGTCTACACATTGTCTTTTTGCTCTTTTTTCAACGGGTAGATACAGAATGAACTGGTTATTTTTCTATTTTTTTAAAATTTGAAATTTCTAAAAAACTAAAAAAAATTTTTGAAACCGAAAAAATTAAAATAAAAACCAATTTTTATGAAAATTAAAATTTTTTAAAATTTTTGCAGAGGACTCTAAAAAATTATCGAAAAAAGGAAAAAAAAGAGGAGCACAAGTACAGTAATCCGGAGACAGACAGGTAGATTTGTTGGGTTTTTCAAAAAAGAGGCAAAAGAAAGAAATTGAAAACTAGAGTTTCTAAAATTTTTTTTGGAATTTTTTAAATACGACTGAATATGTCACTAGAAAAAAAAAATTTTTGTTTTTTTTGTGAATTTTTTGAAACGGGAATTTTTTTGAAAATTTGAAAATATAATAGGAAGCGCACATTGTTGATAACTTGAAGGACTGTTGATTTTTTGCATTCACAGTTTTTGAAAAATCAGTTTTATTGATAAAAAAGCAGAATACTCGTTCAGTGAAGTGCAAATTAAAAAAATAACTTTTTTTTTCCTTTTTTTGAAACAGAGTTTTCAAAAAAAATTCTAGAAAAATCAGGAGATGATTGGAATTTTTTCTACTATTTTTTCGTAATCGAGAACACCTTTTGCGTCTAAAATTACACAAAAAAAATTTGAAATAGAGATTTACTTCTCGGAAACGGAGGCTTTTCAACACTTGAAAAAAATAATTTTTCATTTTTTTCCAAATTTTTTGAAGCGGGAATTCATCATTTTGTTGTTTTCGAATTTGCTCTGTTGGATACAATACGGATTTTTTTGTGTTTTTTCTTCAATTTTTACACCTTCAGCTAATCAGGAACTAATACAGTACAATTTTCCCCAGAATTCAAAATTTTTTTTGAAACGGTTTTTTTTTCAAAAAAAAACATGTTTTTTTCCAAATTTCTAGTGGAAAAAATACCGAAAAAAGGGTATTTACACGTGTTTTATTATTGTAAATTAAAACAAACAATTTTTAAGAATTCTTAAAGTTGATTGGGAAATTTTGAAATCAGTGTGTGTGTTTTTTAAAAATTGAAAAGTGCAATATACATAGACTCATTCTCATCAATTCCTTGGTATTTCGTGGCTTAGGAGATCACAATTCTGTTGCAAAGTGGGGCGAGATTGCGGACTCCAGTTCCGGCAACACAGTTGCAAAGTTGGCGGACTCCAGCAGTGTCGAAACCAGAGTTAATGGCGCATTGTTTGGTGGATTGGACTAGGATACTGTCGGCGGGGAGGTCTAGGCCGCATCTGAAATTGGGTTGATAATTGATAAAGGGTTGAAAAGTCGGAGCAGTGATAATGAATTTCCAAGGAATTTTTTTCTGATTTTTTTGGAACAGTAATCAAAAAATTTTTGCAATTTTTTATGATAATTTTTTTTAGAAGAGAGGGAGAAGTCATAATACATCTTTAGTGATAATGCATTTCAAAAAAATTATTCTCTGATTTTTTTGAAACAGCATTTTGAAAAAAATTTCCATATTTTTCTCTGGGAACCTTTTGCAGTTTTGATCGTTGAACTATTTTTTTTTTGAATTTTAAGAATTTTTCCTAATTTTTAAAACTGAATTTAAAAAAAAAAACGAGCTATTTTCAGAAATCTAGATATTCCCAAGTGATGATGACAGTGATAATACAAATCTGTGATTTTTTTTCTAATTTTTTTGCAACAGTATTCCAAAAATTTCTCCTTTTTTTCAGGAAAAGAGGGAGATTTGATAGTGATTAGTTGATAAGTGAAATGAAGGTATAGAAAAAGAATGGCAGTGATTATGCGGTTCTATGATTTTTTTTTTTCTAATTTTTTTGAAACAGTAATTTAAAAAATTTTCCATTTTTTCTAGGGGCTTTTTGCATTTTTTAACGTTGAACTAGTTTTTTTTTGAATTTTAAGAATTTTTGCTGATTTTTAAAACTGAATTTTTTTCTAAACGAGCCATTTTCAGAAATCTAGAGATTCCCAATTTTCTGGAAACCGTTGAAATTATTTTTTTTCAATTTGCAAAATTTTGCAAATTTAGTTGAATCAAGTCTGATTTTGACTATGAAATCTGTAATTGGGAACAATTTTTTTCAAATTTTCTAGGAATTTTGAAAATGCAAAAAAAATTACGGTATTCTTATTTTAAAAACAACATTTTTAGGTTCATATTGTTGAAAAAAAATCTGTTTCGAAATTTCCCAAAATTTTGAAAATGGAAAAAAAAATTTAGTCACTGAGCTTTTGATTTTTGCAAAGAAACACTATAGTGCATAAAAACTCCTAGATTTTTCTGAAACTCACCCCAATTTCTTGTAGCAGTTTCCAGTAGATCCACGGTCCATGCACTTCATGACACAAGTGGCGAATTTCTTTCCAACGGAAAGGAAGGCCTTGGCTTCGGCTTGGATTCCTGGAAGTTTTTGTTGGTTTTAAGAGTTTTCAAAGGCAACAAAAGCATTGTTTGAAAACTCGGAAATTTTTTGAAAATTGAATTTTGAAACTGTGAAAAAAAATGTTTTTGTTGAAATTTTTGAATGTTTCTAAAATTGCATTTCTCAATTTTCTAGCAATTTTCAAATTGATTTCTATTGATTTTCACAAAATTTACGTGCTGTTTAACCCGAAAAAATTGTCTAAAAAATCTAAAAATCTCCTAAAAAATTTTTTGAAACTGTAAAAAGTTTTTTTTTGAAATTTTTGTGAATATTTCTAAAATTGCATTTATTAATTTTCTAGAAATTTCCAATTATTTTTCAATTGGTTTTTACAAAATTTACGTACAAATTTACGTAAGCCGCGATAATTGTTCAAAAAATTTCTAAAATTTGGATTTTGAAACAGTGAAAAAAAAATTTTTTCGAAATTTTTTCACTGTTTCTAAATTTTTTAAATTCATTTTTCTATCCATTTTTAACAGTTATCCATCGAAATTTGGTTTTCTGACTTCGTTATCAAATTTCGTTTTATTCGGAAAATTGTTTCAAAAACCTAAAAATTTCAAAAAATTTATTTTTGAAACAGTAATTTTTTGGAATTTTTTTTCAATGTTTCTAAATTTTTTAAACTTAAATTTCTAGCAATTTTCAATAGTAATTTATTCAAATTCACTCTCTCTAGTTTTTAGAAATTGTTTGGAAAATTGAAGAAAAAAAATCAAAAAATTTAAAAAAAAATTTTTTGAATTTTTTCCACTGTTTCTAATTTTTTAATTATTGAGTTCTAGCAATTTCCAATAAATTTCCAACAAGTCATTCAAACGTTTTTTTCTCATTTTTCCACTCACCAGATCTCTGCAAAATCGAGTTAACTTCGGTGAAGGCGGCAAGTTTGAGGGTTTCTGGGTAGCGTTTGCGAACCATTCCTCCTCCGTTTCGGGAGCAGCTGAAATGGGTTTTCCTTGTTTTTTGTTGTTAAGATAGCTAGAAAATTAAAAATAAAGTAGATTATCAGTTGACAGTTTTTGAAAATCTTTTCTGGGAGCCTAGATACGGTCAAATTTAAAAAAAAAATAAAAAATTAAAAGTGACTTTTTTTCAAACTCTTATAACTCTCAAACCATAAAAGCTATCAAAAAACTGTCAACTAACAAAATGTAGCCCTTAAAACGCTCTACAACATACAAATTAGCCCTTTTAAAAATCTTCATTCTTCCCCGACTTACGCATTCTGCAAGTTGCTCTTCTGGCAGTTGGCCGCTCTAGCAATAGCCGGCTCCTTAGCCAACATGCACTGTCTCAAAGCTGGATAATTGGCTCCCATTGCTGCTACGTGGTTTTGACACTGATCAGCACATTGCATAAAGCCTCCGGTGGCAGTTCCAAGGCATCCTTCGATTTCTTGACATCCGCATTGACGGATCATTTGAGAGGTGGCAAGTGGCAGGAGGGCGGAGATTAGAAGGATTGAGAAGTGCATTGTAGAGGCTGAAAATTGAGGTGTTTGAGAAGAAATAGACTAGCTTCAAAATAGAAATTGTAGAAAAGAATGAAAGAAAATTTTTGCAAAATTTTGAAACCGGGAATTTTCAATTTTTGCAAAGGTGCCAATTTTTTGAGTCCCTACTTTTGAATTTCAATTTTTTCTCAAAGCCCATAAAAGATAACAAAAAGTTGTCAAATAATAAGTTGTAGCCCTTAAAATTCTCTATCGAATGGTATATTTTTTTCGATTTTTGAGGGAAAATTGAAATTTCTTGAATTTTTTGAAAAATATAACGAATTTTTTTTGAGTTTGCTGTGAAGGAAAATGCGCTCTATTGAGAATATTTTTTTAGTTATGAATGGAGCAATTTTTTAAAATAAAAACACAAAACATCTCATTAGATCTATTTGTCTAATACTCACATTAAATTCAGAAAACAAATATGATTTTTTTGTAACTGAAAATTTTTCGAAAATTTTTTAAAAAATTCCAAAAAAATTCTTGACAGTTTTTGAAAAATTTCAAAAAATAGCAAATGCGCTCTAATGATAATTACTGTCTATGGAAAAATCCAGCTTATTTTTTTCTCCTAACTTGAGATTAAATCCGAAATTCCCGAAAAAAATTCAAAAAAATTTTTGAAACTGAATTTTTTTTTGAAAAATTTTTTTTTTGAAGAAAATTTTCAAAAAACAGCAAATGCGCTGTACTGATAGTTGATGTCTAGTAAAAAAATGCAGCTATTTTCAACGTAAAGTAAATTCGAATAAATCTTAAAATTTAGAAAAAATTTTAAAAAATTTTTGAAACTGAAAATTTTTTTTCAAAATTTTTTTTAATTCCAAAAAAATTCTTGAAAATTTTTGGAAATTTTTTCAAAAAATTGTAAGCGCGCTCTACTGATAATTACTAATTAGTTAAAAATCTAAATCATTTTACAAGATCCACTAGGTGTGAGAAGAATAATAAAAAATTTCAAAAAAAAATTTGAAAAATTTTTGAAACTGAACATTTTCAAAATTTTCAAAAAAAATTTGTTTCCAATTTTCACACGAAAAACAGTAAAAACAGTCTAAATACACCCCAAAACCCCCAAAAACCCCAAGAAAACACATCCCTAAACCCCTTCCTTCGCCCATTTTTATACCGCACATGCCGCACCTAAGCCCCGCCCCTTTTCGTCATTCTCTGCGTCTCTCACCAATGTTTGACGCCTTCAATTTACGGAAGACGACACTGAAAATGGAAGAGAGAAGGGTGGTGTTTAAACTTGTTATTGGCCAGTAAAACACATTCCACTTTGAATTTCCCACTTTGAGACAATTTTTTTTCAACGTTTTCGGTTGGCTGTAATAGAGACGACCCTTTGAGACCGCTTGGTGAACACGAACAATGGGTCAGTCAAGGACAGATTGTCACTGAAAAAAGGAGAGAATGAAATGACCCTTTGAGAAAAAAATTGGAAAAAAAACAGATCAGAAATCAAGGGTTTTGAAGCGATTTTTTGATTGGGTTTGGATTTGGGTTTGGGTTTTTGAATTTTTTCTTAAAAAGAAGTAAAGCTGGTGTAAAACTGCTAACTAATAAGTTGTAGAGCGTAAAATTTCCTATCGATTGGTATATTTTTCATATTTTTGGGTTACGGTAGGAGTACGGTAGCCCAAAGTCAAAGTTAGAGTGCTTTTGGGTTACTGTATTTTTGCAAGAGTTTCGGTTTTTGAATTTTTTCTCAAAAACCATAAAAGATGGCTAAAAGGTGTCAACTAATAAGTTGTAGAACGTAAAATTTTCTATCAAACGGTATGTTTTTTATATTTTTGGGGTACGGTAGAAATACGGTAGCTCAAGGTCAAAGTTAAAGTGCAATTGGGTTACTGTATTTTTATAGACGTTTGTTATTTTGAATTTTTTCTCAAAAACTAAAGAAGATGGTTTAAAAGTGTTAACTGATAAGTTGTAGTCTTTAAAATTATCTATCGATTGGTATATTTTTCACATTTTTTTGGTATGGTTGGAGTACGGTAGCCCGAGTCAAAGTTATGGGACCAATGGGTTACTGTATTTTTTTAAGAGTTTGTGTTTTTGAATTTTTTCTCAAAAACTAGAAAAGATGGCTAAAAAGTGTTAACTACTAAGTTGTAGCCTTTAAAATTTCCTATCGATTGGTATAGTTTTTTCAATTTTTTACAGTACGGTAGGAGTACGGTAGCCCGGAGTCAAAGTTAAAGTGCAATTTGGTTACTGTATTTTTGTAGACGTTTGGGATTTTGAATTTTATCTCAAAAACTAAAATAGATGGCTAAAATTTGTCAACTGATAAGTTGTAGAGCGTAAAATTCTCTATTAATTGGTGTATTTTTCAATTTTTTAGAATACGGTAGGAGTATTCTAGCCCGGGGTCAAATTCAGGGTACCGTTGGGTTACTGTATTTTTGACTGGGTTTGGGTTTTTAAATTTTTTCTCAAAAACTAGAAAAGATGACTAAAAGGTGTCAACTAATAAATTGTTAAACGTAGAATTTTCTATTGATTGGTATATTTTTCATATTTTTAGAGTACGGTAGGGATACGGTAGCCCAGGGGCAAAATTAGGGTGCCAGTAGGTTACTGTTTTTTTGACTGGGTTTGGGTTTTCGAATTTTTTCGTTGAAACTAGAAAAGATGGCTAAAAGTTGTTGGCAAATAAGTTGTAGAGCGTAAAATTTCCTATCGAACGGTATAATTTTCACATTTTTAGAGTACGGTAGGAGTACGGTAGCCCGGGTCAAAATTAGGGTGCCGTTGGGTTACTGTATTTTTGACTGGGATTAGAGTTTTGAATTTTTTCTCGAAAACTAAGAAAGATAGCTAAAAATTGTCAACTAACAAATTGTGAAGCGTAAAATTTCCTATCAAACGGTATATTTTTCATATTTCTGAGTTATGGTAGGAGTACAGTAGCCCAAAGTCAAAGTTAGAGTGATATTGGGTTACTGTATTTTTTACTGGGTTTGGATTTTTGCTTTTTTCTCAAAACTAGAAAAGATGGCTGAAAAATGTTAACTAGTAACATGTAGAGCGTAAAATTTTCTATCAATTGGTATATTTTTTACATTTTTACAATATGGTAGGGTACGGTATCACAGGGTCAAAAAGAGAGACCATTGGGTTACTGTATTTTTGACTGAGTTTTGATTTTTAAACTTTTTCTCAAAAACTAAGAAAGATATCAGAAAGTTGTCAACTACTAAGTTGTAGCCCTTAAAATTTTCTATCGATTGGTATATTTTTCACATTTTTTCAATACGATAGAGCTACAGTACCCCCTGTTCAAAATTACAGTACCACCCAACTTTGGCTAGAAAACTTTGATTACTGTTTCAAAATTTTTTTTTAAATTTTTTTCAATTTTTTTTTTGATCACTATCGATTTTGTAATACGCTTAGAAATACTGTACTCAATTTCCAACCCCACAATCCATCATTTTGATATGTTTTTGACCCCACTCTCGACAGGTTGTTTGGTACCCTTCTAGTGGTCAGAACGGGCTGGTTTTTTTCCTTTTTTCAAGGAGTGTACTTATTTTGAAGGGGGTTTTTGATCGTGATGGGTCTTGACACAAAAACATAGTTTTTTTTTAAATTTTAGAAAAATTTTTGAAATAAAAAAATTTCAAAAAAAATTTTTTTTTTTGCAAATTTTTTTACCAGCTTCTGTTTGCATGGGAAAAGTCTACAAAAATTAGAAAAAATTGCTGAATTCTCTGTAAATATTGTTGTTTACCAAACTACACACACACACGTCACTGATAAACAAATCATTTCGATTTCATCGAAATGATATCAATGCGTGTGTTTTGGGTGGATCGAGAAGAAGGGAAACTGTTTCTGTTTTTTTGTGTGTGTGACTGTTTTTAATCTGTAATCTCTTGAGAAAAGGGAGATTTTGTCAAATGGGATTGATCTGATCTCTATGTATCAAATTAATGATAAGGATGTCAGTTGATGATGTCATTTTGAAACACACATTTTTTCTTACTGTTTCAAAAATTTATTTGTGGGGAAAATGGGAATTTTTGACAATTGGAAGCTGGGGAGATGTGATCACAGAATTTAAGAAAAAAATTGTTTTGTGTAAATGGGAGTTTCCTGTAATCCAGAATACAATAAATTGGAAAATTTAAAAAAAATTCGAAATTTTTTTTGTATTACATTGTATAAAAATTTAAAAAACTTTGAAAAAACTTTGATATCCAAAAAATTTGGTCTTGAAGGGAAAATTTCTGTTTCAAATTTTACTTTTTAGGATGAGAATTTTAGTTTTTGTCAGTGAAATCGATTTTCTAATGGATGTTTCTAAAAATTTCGTGAAAAACAAAAAAAATTACAGTTTCAAAAATTTCTTTGTAGTGGGAATGAGAATTTTTGGCAATTGCAACTTGGTGTAGGAAAAATTTCAAAAACAAACAAAAAATTTAAAAAATAGTGATGTTGTTTTTCTTTTATTTGATTTGGGTCTCAAAATTTTTGCAATTTTGTGATGATCTCCTGTTTGTATCAAGTTTTTCAAAAAAATCTTATGTTTCAAAAATTTTTCATCAATCTGGTAGTTAGATTTTTTTCTAATTATTGTTTTCTGGCGTTGGGACTAGTTTTTTATATCATTCTGAAAAACTAGATTTATTGTTTTACTGTTTCTAAAAAATAGTTTGGAAAAATTCAGAGACTCCGTTTCGATTTGTTGCCATTTCTTTGTGATAGAAAAATTTAAAAAACAAAAAAAAATTTTTGGTGCGAAATTTTTTTTCGAAGTTTTCCATGGAAATCGGATTTCTTAAAAAAGAAAAATTTTCTGTTTCAAAAATCACTTTTTAGAGAAAGAATGAGAGTTCCTGACAATGGTAGAGGTTATCCTTGATCAACTAAACTTGAACTGTCTCTTCAACATTTTTTTTTCATTTTCAAAACCAGTTCCTCTTCTTCTTTCTACCATGACGTAGACGAGAAGAAACCCGGAGAGACAGGTCAATTATTTGGATTCGTCAAGGGGACAGTTGATTTTGTGATTTGATTCGGAAAAAAAAGAAGAAAAAGAAAAAGGGAAGTGTAGCCGTTTCGGCGAGAAGGAGACAATACTTTAGTATCGTGTTGGACATTGATCAGTCAAATTGCCAGGGGTCAGAGTACAAGGGAAAATTGTATTGAATTCAATGGAATTTAAAAAAAATTATTCAAAAATCAAAAAAAAAATTTTTGTAACAGTGTTTTTTAATAGAATTTTGAGTACAAAAAATCTGAATTTTCTAGAAATTTTTTTTTGAATAGATCCTAGACTTATCAGCCAATCAGCCACTAAATTTAAAATTTTTCCAGTTTTTGATCTACCTGAAAATTCCGAAAATTTTCCAATTGCAATTTTTGATCTACCCAATTAGCATTTTTCTCCGGGTTTTTTTTGTCATTTTTATTTCTAGCTATTTTCCAGGATTTTTTCGTTGTTTTTCCAGGTTAGTTAGCTTTTTCCTTTCATTTATTTCTTTTTTGACTGCTACTATTTGCTTGCGTTGATCCTCGCTCTATCCTCTTCTCCAATGTGAATATTCAGTGAAACAGTGAAAAATTCATGGGAAATTTGAGGAAAAACTTGCCATTTCTAATTTTTTTCCAAATTTTTCAAAAATCTCGAGTTTGTAATGGATTCTGATCTTTGGTACACAAATGATGATTCCAAAATGTTTAAAAAAAATTGGGACAAAAAATGAAAAAAATTTCCGTTTCAATTTTTTGTAGAATTTAGATTTTTCAAAAAAAAAATTAAATTCCGTACTGTTTTTTACTTTCTGAAGTAAGTTTACCCACCAAAAGCGCTTCACCTTTCGAGAATTTCGAGTTTCTAAAAAAAATTCTGAAAAAAAAAACTGTTTCAATTTTTTCAAAAATTTCGATTTTTTTTTTAATTATTCAGTTCTTCTTAAATTTGCAGATTTCTTCGAATTCTAATCAATTTCAAGTCTAAATTGCAAGTGCGCTTTGCCTGATGCCATTTCGCGATTCTGAAAAAATTTGAAAATTTTTTTTTTTGAAAAACTAAAATTTCTGTTTCAATTTTTTCAAAAATTTAGATTTTCGAAAAATAGTTCGGTTAATTTTCTTTTTTCTTTGGATTTCAAATTCTAAACAAATTCAACTCTAGGGAATAAATAATTAGGATTTACCGAAGAATTTTCAAGTAAAAAAATGTATTTTTTCAAATTTTCAATTTTTTTTCCAAAAAAAACTTGATTTTCAATGTTTCAAATTTAGTTACGATTCTGTTAGATTGTGTAAAATGACTGATTAAATTTTTTTTGTTTTGTGATTTTTAAAATTATACTGTCGCAAGATTACTTCAAAATTAAAAAAAATTAAATTTGAAAAAAAAAAAAAATTTTTTTCAATTTTTCCAACTTCCTCCTCTAATCCGTTCAAAATTCAAATTCCTATTTGTTGTCTCCATAAAATTGAACAACAGAACATGCCATTCAACGCCATGGTCACTTTCCAATAGGGATGAAGGTCACTTTTTGGCATGTCGATAACAAGGAATTTTTTTCCTTTTGAAAAAAAAAGAAAAAGAGGGGTTACAAGTCACAAACCGCACTAGACAATGGCTAATAAAATGTTCGTTGAGTTTAGTTTACCAAACTTTGACGTCAAAAAATTAAAGTGTTCGAGATCTAAATTCGCCGAAGAATTGTTAGTGCTAATTTGATTAGATCCCATTATTTTGACGTCAGAAATTTAAAAAACTTTGTAGGAGACATCCAGATAGATCCAGGGACCAGCTAGATCCTTCTAAAAAATCTGCAATTTATTAAATTTTAAATTTCCATTTTAAAAAAAATTCTAACTATTTTTCTAACTCTAAACAATCAAATGACACACGATGATAATGATAACAGATCAATTAAAAAAATCCAAAATCCAATTTTTTAGGTAGACAACTTGGCCTTGAGACTCTCCTCGAGCAGTCGACTCTTCTGATACTCGGTACGGACCTTGGACACTTCGTTCTGGAGGGCAATGCGCAGGGCGTTTCGTTCTTTGTGGGTCACGCCGCAGGTAGGTGCAAGAGGAATGAACATGGAGTCGATGGTCGAGGATTGGTCGGTGATTGAGACTTCTAGTTGTTTTTCTGAAAGATTGAGAAGGTATTAAGAGGGTTTTTTGATGGGAAATAATTTTTTTTTAATTTTTTTCGCGTGGAAAAAAAAATTTCCGTTCGAAATTTTTTTCGTAATTTTAAAAACTTTTAAAAGTTTTTTAGAATTTTTTCTTGAGCTGAGAATTTCAATCGTTTCACAATTTCGAAATTTTAAAAAATTTCGAGCGGAAATTTTTTTTGCACTTTCAAAATTTTTTGAAATTTTTTCTCGAGTTTAGAATTTTAATCATTTTGCGAATTTGACAACAAATTTAAAAAAATCGAATCCAAAAATTAATAAATTTCCGTTTCGAAATTCGCTGAAAATTTTCTGGCACCTTGACACAATAATAGAGTTAGACTTTCAGTAAACATTAAAATTCATGATTGGATATTTTGACAAGTTCTCGCTTTTTTGGCTTTTCTAATTCTAATTTTTTGTTTTGAATTTTCACTGTCAGTTTCAAAAAATTTTGAAAATTAGTTGGAAATCGTGTTCGATAATGGGAATCCCGTAATATCGGTAAAAACATTTCTCAATCAGCAACAAGTTTTTGAGAAAAAATTTTATGTTTTGGGGCGAAAAATTATAATTTTTGCAGTTTCAAAATTTTTAATAATTTTATCCGAGTAGAATAATGTCAATCGTTTAAGATTTATGAAAAAATTGAATTTTTTACGACAAATAACATGAAAATCAATTCAATTTCTCTGATTCTGATTTTCAAAAAAATATTTCTGCTTCAAAATTGATTCAAAAAGTTTTTGATATCAAGACAAATCAATATCTGTGAATCCAACATGTTGTTTATATTCTGCTCTACTAACTTTGAAAATTTTCAAAAATTTGCAAAAATTTCAAATTTTTCAGTTTCAAACCTTTTTCTAAAATAGTTGGAGCTAGTGTTTGATAATGCCTCGACTGTAGTAATGTCAATTGAAAAAAAAAACTTACTTTCAATATTCAACGAATCCGAACTGTCTTTGAGCACCACAAATTGATCGTTCATCGAGTGATCGGACTGAAAATTTTAAAAATTGTGGATTTTAAATTAAAAAATTCAATTCTCAGGTTGAAATTTGCACTTTTCCACCGATAATATAAAATATTGCAGGAAATTTTTTAGAATTCGTGATGAATTTTGGAGAAGAAAAACAATCCAAACCCTCACCAACTTATTCATCGACTCAATCAACTCGGCAAGCTGCTGTCCGAACTGTGCATCGGCATTTGCCAATTTCTCATTATCCAACTGCTTCATGAGTTCCTGATGCGCTTCCGCCTGTTTTCCCGCCCATTCTCGCTTCTGAGCCATCAGTTTATCGTCCAAATCCGTCAATTTCGCGAGTTCCCGCTCCAAATGTTCACGTTGAACCGCAAACTTTGCCTTGTCTTCGTTGACACGCTCCGCGAATGCTGCTTCGCCTAAAAACCCCGGTTTTGCCGAAAATTTCGCATTTTTCAGTTAAAATTTGGGATTTTCTACCAACCTTCCTGCTGCTGCGCCTCCAGTGTGTTCATGGCTTTTTCTGTGGCATCTGCAATTCAAATTGTTAATTTTCAGCTTAAATTCATTGCAAAAACTCACTTTTCTCCGCCGCCAAATCAGTGGTAAACTCGGAGAGTTGCTCGCAGAAATTCTTGAATCGCTCCGCGTTCACCGGTTGGACTACGTACATTTTCTGCAATTTTTTATGGGATTTTCCAGTGAAAATTGCCTATAATCAGTAGATAAACCCAGAAATTCATAAATTACACGAAAAATTTGAGAAAAAACAAGTAAAAACGACCGAAAATCCGTTAAAAAATGGATGAAAAAAACTAAAAATTCGTTGAAAAATTCGAAAAATTTCAAAAACTACAGTAAGATTGACATTTCGTGGCGAGACCCACAAGCCGTTTTAATGCATGCGCCTTTAAATTCAAATTTTCGAAACGAATTTTTAAAAAATGTTCTCCGAGTTTTTGTCGATTTTCAGCGATTTTTCCGTGTTTTTTCTTAAATTTTCAGTGAAAAATTGAGTTTTTTCGCTGAAAATAACCTATTTCAATGCTTTTCGGCTATTTTCACCGTTAAAAAACTTGAATTTCATCCGATTTTTGCTCAAAAAATTTTTCCACTGGTTTTCTGATTTTTACTCGATTTTTTTCAATCTTCCGTGCTTTTTCATCATTTTTCCAACGTGGAAGAGTTCCCGGCGGCCTAGAAACCCGCAAAACTCGTGTCCAACCCGTCATTTTCTCACATTGTTGTGTAATTTTGCTAAACTTTACTTTTCTTCGCAATTTTCGTCTTTTCTCTCGTTTCCCCCCCCCCCCTTTTTCAAAAAGTTAAATAGGGTTTTCTGCAGAATGTCATCACAACGACTCATCAAACTTCCACATCGAGTGTTGCTCAAATTGCATGGCGCCGACACCAAGGCGTTTTTGCAGGGATTGATAACTAATGATGTTTCGTGAGTTTTTTCATAATTTGAAAGAAAAAAAAGGTTTTTCTTGTGTTTTTAACATGAAATTAACGAGAAAATTAAAATCTAGACCTCAAATTCCCTCAAAAACCAACAAATTTCCAGAAAACTCCACTCGCAACCGGGGATCTCGGCATTTCTGCTCAACCAAAAAGGACGAATCGTCGAAGATGTGCTTCTGTGGTCTCGTGGAACCGATGACGTGTTTCTGGAGTGCTCAAAAAGCAATCAGTCGGTTCTGGTCAAAGAGATTGTCAAGTATCGATTGAGGAAACGAGTGGAGATTAGCGAGAGCCAGGATGGAGTGTACTTTGAGGAGGGAGGAGATGGGAAGCAGCATGGTGAGGGTTTTAACAATGAAAACGCAAAGAAACTCCAATATTGATTGAAAAGGAGATCAATCTAAAATTTAGAAAAATTTGAAACATGAAAAAATTAATTTTTAAATTTAATTATTTTTTGAAAATTTTTTCCTCAAAATTTGACCAGCTAAAAATTTAGAATCTAAATTTTAAAAAATCAGAAAATGTTTTAAAAAATTGAGAGACAAAAAAGAGCAGAATATCTAATCGTGGTTGAAAAATTCAATTTGTACATTTTGAAACAGAAAAAAAATTAATTTTTTAACAAAAAATCAGAAAGAAAACAGGTAAATTGGACTAGAAACTCAATCAAAAAATCCGAAATTTTGAAAAAAAATGGAGAAAAAACAGAAAAAATCCAGTAAAACCCAAGAAAGACAAATGGGTGCTAGACATAAAAACAGGGATTTTGAATTTAAAAAATCGTAAAAAGAGCGATTAAAAATCAAAACTAGGCTCTAAAATTCTAAAAAAAAATCGGAAATTTAGGAAAAATTATAAAACATCGATTTTTAATCCAAAAAAAATCAGATCTAGGCTCTAAAATTCTAAAAAAACTCAGAAAAAGTTAAAAATCCGGGAAATTTTCAAAAAAATTTACAGTTTCAAAAATAAATGATTTTTTGAAAATTCTAAACAAATACAATTCTCTCTCGTAACGTAGTGGCATCCTCTATCAAATATCCAAAGATTTTTCTGAAATTATTTATTTTTTATCTTTTCAGCCCACCCGGATCCCCGATTCGCTCGATTTGGAGCTCGTGTCTTTGGAAATCCGACAGAGTTCAGTGAGAATGTCGAGAGATACGACAATCTGCGAAGAAGTGCTGGAATTGCGGAAGGAGCCGATGAACTGGCAGATTTGTTGCCTTTTCAGGTAAGAATTTGCAATTTTTTAAAAATATTTTAGAAATTTCTAAAAAATTGCAGTTCAGTTCAGAAAAAAAAGTGAAAATTGCTAGATTTTTTTTCAATAAATTCTAATCCAAAAAATCATTGAATTTTTGAAAAAACTGAATGAATTTAGTGGTGCTTTTATTTTCATTTTTCTCGAAATGTGTGTAGAAATATTTCAAAAATAAAAATAAAACCAGGAAATCGATTCAGAAAAATCTAAAGTTTTCTAAATTTTTTTTATCAGAAATTACTGTTTCAATAAATCACTAAATTTTGAGAGAAATTGAAAGAATTCAGTGCTTCTATGTTACTTATGCCAAAAAATTTGTGCAGAAATATTGAAAAATTGAAAAAAAAATTCTAAAAACCTCTAGAAGATTGTAGTTCAGTTCAGAAAAAAAGTAAAAATTGCTAGATTTTTTTTTCAAAAATTCCTGTTTCGAAAATTCCATAAAAATATTGAACAACTGAATGATTAGTTTGTTCTGCGTATTTTGGATGAAAAATTTGCACAGAAATGTTGAAAAAATGAGAAAAAATGACCATCCAGTTGAGAAAAAGTAAAGTTTTCTAAATTTTTCACAAAAAAATTTCTGTTTCAAAAATTCCAGAATTTTTTTGGAAAACTGAACGTATTCATTGTTTCTTCTCCTGAAGGTTGTCAAAAAGTTTTATCCCCATCATTTCCAGGCCAACGGCGACCTTCTCAACATGGTCTCACTCGACAAGGGATGCTACATTGGCCAGGAACTGACTGCCCGGACCGCCCATACTGGAGTAATTCGTCGAAGAGTACTGCCGTTTGAATGTGAGGGACAAGTGAGGAAAGGAGCCGATATTTTGGATGAGAAGAAGAATAAAGTGGGCAAGGTGAGCAGATTTTTGAAGTTTTAGAAAAATAAGTAAACAAAAGCCTCAGGAAAGGGTCGATTGCTCAAAAAAATAAAACAAAAAAAAGGAAAAATTTTGGAACAGAAATTTAGAAAAAAATTCTGTGAAATTTCTAGCTTCCAATTTTGCATTTTGACCTAGATAAAATTAAATTCAAAAACTGCAATTTTCACTGTTGATTTTACTGAAAAATCACGTTTTCTTCAGTTTGGCTCGGAAATTTAGCACAGCTTGAACAGTTTTTGAATTTTTTCTAAGTCAGAACGCAAAATTGGAAGCTAGAAATTTGGGAGAATTTTTTCAGAGTTTTTTCAAAATTTTTTCTCAAGTAAGCATTGGTTGTGGTTGCCTTGTTCTCAAGAAGCGACGTTCAATGTAAATTTCGAAAATTACAAATAAATAACAAATTTTGAAACAGGATTTTGAAATTTTGAAAATTGATTTTTTTCAGTTTCATTGAATTTTTAAAAACTGTGTTTTCTGGAAAATGCAATATTCGTCGTTTTCTGAATATTTGTTTTAAAATTTATAAAAAAGCGAGCCGAAATTTTAGATTTTAAAACAAGTGGACAAGATGAGCAGTTTTTAGATGTAAAAATGGAACCAATTATTCTAATGTTAATTTCGAAAAATGACACATCTTGAAACAAAAATCATGAAATATTGGGTTTCGGTTTCAAAAAACGGTGTGTTTTTGGAAATTGCAATACTTATCGCTTTTTTTTGTTAAAAATTTTTTAGAAAATTGAGCCGATATTTAGGACAAAAATCCGAAAAAAGGCGAGCTAAGGCTTTGAAAAAAGATAAAACACAACTTGGAATTGTAAGTTTTTATAAAATTCAAAAAATAACAAATTTTGAAAAAGAAGTTCAAAATTTTCAAATTTGATTTCTTCCTGTTTCAAAAAATTTTCAAAAACTGTATTTTCTGAAAAATTCAATAATAATATCAACTTTGTTCCTAAAAAAACTTTTTGAAAATTGAGCCGATATTTTGGATAAAAATTAGAAAATGAGCGACTCCCAGAAAACTGCTAAAACTTCCAGAAAACCCGACGTCCAATGTAAATTTCGAAAATTACAAAAAAATGGAAAAATTTTGAAACAGGAGTTCGAAATTTCAAAAAATGATTTATTTTTGTTTCAAAAAATTTTCAAAAACTATGTTTTCTGGAAAATGCAATAATAGGCAAGCTGAGGCTTTGTAATAAGATGGAACATTTCGAGGAAATGAAAATTGAAAAAATTCAAGAAAAATAAAAAAAATTGTGACATAATTTTTAAAAAATTGATTTCTGTTTCATCAAATTTTCAAAGTGAGTGTTTGTTTGAAATTTTGTTAATCTATTCGAATTTGAATTTTAAAAAATGACACATTTTCAAACAAAATTTATGAAATTTTGGGTTTCGATTTCATAGAATTTTCAAAAACGGTTTTTTCTAGAAAATGCAATTTTTGTGGCGTTTTTCGTTTTGAAATTGAAAAAATCGAGCTGATTTTTCAAATAAAAATCAGAAAGTTGGCGAACTGAGGCTTTGGAAAAAGATGAAACACAACTTGGAATTGTAAAGTTGAAAAAATGCAAGAAAAATGAAAAATTTTACAACAGAAATTTTGGAAAATTGAAAAAAAAAAAGATTTTTGTTTCATTAAAATTTTCAAAGTCTATGAATTCCTGAAAATTCTAATTTTATAAGAGAGAAAAGCGAATTTCCCTTTTTTGCAGATCATCTCCTCGGACACGACCCGCTGCCTCGGAATCCTCCAACTCTCCTCGTTCAAATCCCAAAAACTCACCGCAGAAGACATTGTTTTGACCGCCCGTCAACCGGAATGGATGCCCGACAAGATTTTGGCGAATAATAAGACTAGGACTAGTTTGACGGATTCCTAGATTTTTTTAGAGTTTTTCTAGATTTTTCTGGAATTTTAGAGCCTAGATCTGATTTTTTTGAGTTAAAAATCGATGTTTTATAATTTTTCCTGAATTCTAAATTTTTCTAGAATTTTAGAGCCTAGTTTTGATTTTTTACCGATTTTTTCAAGATTTTAAAATTTAAAAATCCCTGTTTTTGTGTCTAGCACCCATTCGTCTTTCTTGTTTTTTCCCCGAATTTTTCTGTTTTTTTTTCTCCATTTTTTCTTCGAAATTACGGATTTTTCTACTCGAGATTCTAGTCCATTTTACCTGTTTTCTTTCTGATTTTTTTCCTGATTTTTCGTTTAAAAATTTAATTTTTTTCCTATTTTTTCAATTTTTGAAAATTTTTGAATTTTGAATTTTTATCTGTTTCTGACAGATTTTATATCTCTTTGATGTTCTTTTTCTTGATTTTGTTGACGATTTTAAATTCCTAATTTTTTTTCAAATTTTTAGGATGTCAAAGAGTCAAATCAAACGGCTCCATGAGCAGCAGGAGCTGGAAAAGGTGAGTTTTTAACTTTTTTTTTCTAATTTTTATAAAAGTTGCAGAAAGCATTTCGCTCAAATTAGAATCCAAAAAATGAGCCAAAAAATTGAAAAATTGAAAAAAATTGAATCTAATACTTTTGAAATATCCTAAACCCGCCGGGATCAGGATTTTTTTCGAAAAATTTCGATTTTTAAAAATTTTTTGAAACTGGAATTTTTTTTTTTCCAATTTTCTCTAACAAAACAAACAAATTCCAAGTTTTAGCAATTTTTTTCTATTTTTCAAGCCAAAATTCAGCGAAAAACAGTGAAAAAATTTGAAATTACTCTAAAAATTCAAGAATCTAAATTTTAACCACGTAGACCTGCAATTTTCCAACATTTTTCGTTTTTTTCTCAATTTGACCTACATGAAATTTTTGACCTAAAAACAGTTTCTCGGCGGTTTTTTGGTGTCTTGAGACGACCAATGTCATCATTTTTGTCATTCTTCCCGTTTGGGGCACCTGGGAGCAGGTTGTTTCTCTTTTTCCTCGCTCCCAATGGTTTGGTTTCGTTGTTTCTAGTGTCCCGCAGCCGAAATTCAGTGCAGTTTTCGCTTTTTTCTATTTCAAATGTCCTTTTTTATGAACTTTGCGCTATTTTCTTCAATGCTTGCAAATCGTAGATTTCAAATTTGAATTTCAAAGGCCATTCAAACTGTTTTGCTGTGAAATCGAGACTTCGACAAGTGTTTTTGAACTAAATTGTGATTTTTTTGAACATTTTTTGAAACTGAAGCTTCATTTTTTACTTAAATTTCACTGAAAAACGAACAAATGCGCTGTAATTCAAGCCAAAATCCAGCTAAAAACAGTGAAAATTCGTTGAGAAAACCAGGATTTCCTTCGATTTTTGAGCTTTGATACGAACGAGAAAAAAATCTAGCCAAAATTCAAATTACAGTTCCCGTTTTCTCCCGTTTCACCTTTCTAGTTATTCAAAACGCTACGTTATTTTTTTTCAATGGTTTCGTCTGAATTCGGAGGTCATTTTCCAAGTCCGCAAACCAGGAACTTCCTTTTGATGTTGTAAACCTGCAATTTCCCGTGTTTTCTCAATTTGATTTCAATTTGACCTACTTGAATTTTTTGATCTAAAAACAGTTTTTCGGCGGTTTTTTGGTGTTTCGAGACGACCAATGTCATCATTTTTCTCATTCTTCCCGTTTGGGGCACCTGGGAGCAGGTTGTTTCTATTTTCCTCGCTCCCAATTGTTTGTTTTCTGTGTTTCTAGTGTTCCGTAGCCAAAATTCAAAGCAGTTTTTGTTTTTTTCTGTTTCAACGATCCTATTTATCTAAAGTTTTGTTTTTTTCTTCAATGCCAGAGGGTTTTTTGAGACAAATTGTTATTTTTTTAGAATTTTTCGAAACTGAAACCTCATTTTTCACTCAAATTTCACTCGAAAACAGGCAAATGCGCTATAATGATAGTATTCAAGACAAAATTTAACTAGAAACAGTGAAAATTCGTTCAGAAAACCAAGATTTCCTTCGATTTTTCGGTTTCTTAGGATTCTAACGCTCATAACTACTGTTTTTGAAAGAACTTGTGAATTTTGGCAATTTTTTGAAACTGGAACCTCTTTTTTTCTCAATTTCCTAATTTTTTGAGCGAAAATTCGGATGAAAACAGTGAAAATTACCCAAAAAATCAAGTAATTCCCATTTTTACCACGTAGACCTGCAATTTTCTCACATTTTCCAATTTGACCTACATGAAATTTTTTGATCAACCAAACAGTTTTTCGGCGGTTTTTTTTTGGTGTTTCGAGACGACCAATGTCATCATTTTTCTCATTCTTCCCCTTTGGGGTATTATGCGTTCCTCAAATCGTGACAGTTGGCGCTGTGCCAAGTCGGTGGGTCTCGCCACGAAATCGACGAAATAGCGCGCAGCGAGCAAGAGACGCAGACAAAACTCTGCGTCTCTGAACTGTCACGATCTCAGGAACGCATAATACCTGAGAGCACGTTGTTTCTCTTTTTCCTCGCTCCAAATTGTTTGTTTTCGTTGTTTCTAGTGTCCCGCAACCGAAATTCAGTGCAAATTTCGTTTTTTTTTATATTTCAACGCACCCAGTTATCTTAATTTTTGCTTTTTTCCTCAATGCCAGTGGATTTTTTGAAACAAATTGTGATTTTTGGGAGTTTTTTGAAACTAAAATTTCATCTTTGACTCAACTTTTACTGAAAAACGAGCAAATGCGCCGTAATGGCATAGTAATCAAACCAAAATTTAACTAGAAACAGTGAAAATTCGTTCAGAAAACCAGGATTTCCTTCGATTTTTCGGTTTCTTATGAATCTAACGCTCATAACTACTGTTTTTGAAAGAACTTGTGGATTTTGGCAATTTTTTGAAACTGGAATTTATTTTTTTTTCTCAATTTTCTAGTCTTTGAGCCGAAATTCAGCTGAAAATAATGAAAACTTCGTCGAAAATCTACAAAATCTAGCACAGTTCCCGTTTTTTCCTGTTTCAAATTTCCTAGTTATTCAACACTTTGCGCTATTTTTTCAATGCTTCTTGCAGTTCGTAGATTTTGAATTTGAATTTCAAAGGCCATTCAAATTGTTTTTCTGTGAAAACAAATGCGAAACATTGGATCTGCCACTTTGAAATTTCAAAATCTTGTTCGACTTGTGTTTGACCATTATTTTTCGAAACAAATTGTGATTTTCGGAAACTTTTCGAAACTGGAATCTTTTTTTTCTCAATTTTCTAATTTTTTGAGCGAAAATTCAGCTGAAAATAATGAAAACTCCGTCGAAAATCTAGGAATTGTTTTAATTTATTGAAAAAAAAAAATCTCGTTTTCCCTGTTTCAAATTTTCGAGTTATCCGAACTGCATAATTTTCTTCAATACCAGTCTGATAGATTTATTTTCTCGTTCCCCCCGATCTGTTTTACTGTGAAAACAGATGAGAAAATTAGATCTGTCTCTTTGAAATTCTGACAAATGATGAACTTCGACAAGTGTTTTCGAAACAAATTGTGGTTTTTAGAAGTTTTTTGAAACTGGAATCTCTTTTTTTCCAATTTTCTAGTCTTTGAGCAGAAATTCTGCTGAAAATAAAGAAAAATCCGTCAAAAATCCAAAAATTTCTTTGATTTTTGAAAAAAATCTAGCAATTTTTTCGGCTTTCCTGTTTCAAATTTCCCAGTTATTCGAAACTTTACGATCTATTTTTCAATTCCAACTTGCTCAGATGTTGATTTTTCTAGTCAACCAAACTGTTTTACTATGAAAAAAGAACAGGAAAACTTGTTTTTGCAACAAATCCTTTTTTTTGGCAATTTTTTGAAACACAAACTTTTTTTTCTCAATTTTCTAGTTTTTGAGCAAAAATTCCGTCAAAAATACAAAAATTTCATTAATTTTTGCAAAAAATTCCGTGTCTCCTGTTTCAAATTTCCCAGTTTTTTTAAAAATTTCACTAATTTCTTCAATCCGTTTCGTATTCTCGATTTAAATTTCCTATTCCAGGTCTCTCAAACCACTGAAGAAGAGGACAATGAAGTGGTGGCGCCCCAGCGGAAAGGACCGGCTAACCGGTTTGCGTTCTTCGGGATGTTTTTTTTTTGAAAAATTCTGCTGATTTTTTATGAATTTTTCTTTCTTTTAGACGACGAAGACGATGCTGGTGAGAAGTCCGATGACGATGGTGGCAGCAACTCGGGACCGGAGGCGGCGGCTGCGGAGATGAAGAAGGTGAGTGTTTTGAAAGGAATTTTGGGTAAAGAAATGAAAGTTCCGATGAATTTTGAACATTTTTCGCAAAAACAATAACTCGGAAAATGATTTAAAAAAATCAATTTTCCGTTTCAAAAAACCGATTAAAAAATTAAAAAATTTCTTGGTTCACTGTGGCAAAGGAAAACAAGACCAGAAAATTCTGAAAACAAATCAAAAATTCTGGAATTTTTCAAGCTCCCACTTTTGCGTCTGAATTAGATAAAATTAAAAAAACCTTGTTTAAAAAAATTGGTTTTGAATTTGTTGAAATATTTTGAAAAAATATAGAGGCTTGTAGATAATTTCTAAAAAATTTTAAAGTCATCTGGAATTGTCTAAAGCATTTTAAAAAAATCTAGAGGAAAAAATTCTACATTCTGAATTTTTCTAGGAATTTTCGAAAGCTTCTAGACGTCTTGAGAATGTTTTTTTTTAATTTTTGTAAATTTTTTGATTTTTTTGAATTTTTCTGAAAGCCTTTGAAAGGTTCTGGACGTTTTTAGAAATTTTTGAAAAATTCGGGAAGCATTTTGATTTTTTTGTCTGATTTTTATCTGGGTCAAAACGCAAAATGGAAGCTAGAAAAATTCTAAATTTTTTTCAGAATTTTTTATTCCGTGACAACTTGTGATTTCCTTGTCAGGGTCAGGAAAGTCTAGGAATTTCGAATATCTTGGGTTTTTTTGGAAGCTCTGGAATTTTTTCTGATTGAAACCTATAAAGATCAACTATCACTGACACTGCTCTAGTTTTTTCATATTTTTCAGTAAAACAGTAAAAAAAAATTCAAAATCATGACTATGATTTGCAGTTTCAAAAATTATTTGAAAAAATTGGGAATTTACAAGTTTCTGATTCCAAATGCATCAGTCAAATTCATTTTCATTTTTCAGGCCAGAAACCGTGCCAAGAAGAACAAGAAAAAGGCCGGAAAGACAGTCGAGAAGGTGGAGACGGAGGCACAAATGTTGGCAAGGTTGACTATCGAGGTGAGGGGTTTTTTTTTAATTGAAAAATACGTGAAATTTTCTGAAAAATAGATCTCATCGCTGATCTTAGGCTTGATTGAAGCAATTTCAACGATTTTTTTGAAATAAATTTTGGGAAACAGCAAAAAAAATCCATAACTTGTCCGATTTTTTTTGTTGAAAAATGAAACAACTTCTGATTTTTCTGAAAAAACTCCTGCAAGATTGAAGCAATTTAAATAATTTTTTGATTACAAACTTTAGAAACAGTAAAAAAATTCATAAACATTGTAATTTTTCTTTTTTGATGTTAAAAAATGAAAAAAATTCTGAATATTTTTGTTCAAAAAATGTGTCAAAATCCTGCAAAATTGAAGCGATTTCAACGACAGTTTTGATGAAAATTACGAAAACCAGTGAAAAAAAATCCATAACTTGTCCGATTTTTTTGAAAAATGAAAGAATTTCTGAAATTTTTTTGTGAAAAATAGATAAAGTAAGCGATTGAAAAATTTCAACGAAAAAAAAATGAAAATTCTGATTTTTTTTCCGTAAAAAAAGGATGATCACTCTCAAATCGTAGCAATTTTCATAAAATTTTTGTTGAAAATTTCGAAAAACAGTGAAAAAAATTCCATGAACACTTCAATTTTTCTCTTTCGAAAAATGGAAAAAATTCCTGATTTTTTTTTTTGAAGAATTGTTGTAAACGCTGCCAAATTAGAAACGTTTCAATGATTTTTTTGTTAAAAATTTTGAAAATCAGGAAAAAATTTGAAAGCACTCCAAAGTTTTGATTTTTTGGTGAAAATGTGTAGAAATTCGGTATATTGAAAAAATTCCAATCATCTTTTTGACATAAACTACGAGAAACAGTAAAAATAAATTCAATTTTCCATTTCCAGAACCAAAAACTCGCCAAAGACTCGCCGTCGAACGTGCCAACTGTCGAGGAACTCATGAAAATCGACATCAAACTGTTTGACATGTCAGCGGAGATCAAACGGAAGCTCGGAAAAGCGTTCAAGGTATCAAATTAGCTTTTTTCGAATCGAAAATTATATTTTTCTGTCTTTCAGGAAGCCGTCACACCATCCGGACAACAAGACGAACACCGCTGGCCGCCTGGAAAAAGAGCCACTGGACGGATTGTGAAGAACAAGCCGAGATGGTTCCCGGATCGAGATTATGGTGGGTTATTGTTTTAAAAAATTGGAAAAAAAATGAGATCAAAAAAATAGATCATTCTTATTAAATAAAATTCACGTGGGGTCTGTTTGTTTGTTTATTTGTTTGTGTCTCTGTGTGTCCGTCCGTGCGTTCACGCGGATCAAAGTGTAGTATCAGTTCTTATCGTATTAACCTCCGGTAGACACGAGAATGAGTGTAATAAAGGTTTTCACGTCTAAAAGAATGAACGGACGCCGCAGGCGGCCAACCTGTGACGGCGTAGCCGGCACCAGTCAAAAAACATCAAAAAACACACACCGGCGAAGCGGGGCAGACAGGCTTGTCAATTGATAAGATTCATCTCATGACTGTTTTTGAAATTTTTTGAATCAGTTAACATTTTTTGAAAAATTTGAAAAAAAAATTGGATAGAACAGGGAATTTTGAACTGATTGATAGTGAATTTTACCTGAATTATTCAGTTTTTTAGTGTAATTGTTTTAAAACTAAAAATTTGAAAATTTGAACTGAAAAGTTTGATAGTTTTGATAAAATTGATTGTTTCTAGGCTCCAAATCCTCTTTTCTGTTAAATTTTATTTTAAAAATTGAAAAAAATTGGTTCAAAACCTAGAAACCCCTAGGAAAACCATTTCGTGGCAAGACCCGCCAATTTTCACATTTGTTTTACGTTTGTATAATAAAAGCAAATATTTCAAGTTGGAAACCAAAACGAATTGACTAGATTCATTGCATAACTTTCTTACCAATTTTTTGAATCAGTAAAAAATTTGAGTTACAGTAGCTAAAGTACCCCTAGACTCTTCATGTACTTCAAAGCAAATCATTGAATACACAAATTTTTGAAAATTTTTCTAAATTTTCTGAAGCTGGAAAATCTTGTAAAAAAATCAAAATTTAAAAAAAAAAACTCTTTTTTTCTAGAATTTTTTAACGAAACGCAATTCTTGGCAAAAATCTTCGAAGAAAAAGTTCCAATTTATTTTTAAAAAAATTGAAACAGTATTTTGTCATCTCATGCACTGTTTGTAGTGGTAAGAATTAAGTATCCTAGGAAAAAAAATTCCAAAACTGTTTGTTTTTTTTCACAAAATTTTTCCAAATCTCCAGTGAAAAGTGGAGAATGTAAAAAACCATTGGAAAGTTGATGAAACTGTGTTTTATTTATTCCAATTTTTCATTTTTCAGGTCTCTCCATGGTGCAAGTCAAGGAGGACAACGGAGTGACGTGGTTCCTGATCAAGCACAACAATGCCTATGAGAATCGGGAGCGGTGAGTTTTTTGAAATTTGTAAATATTGACAAAGAACAGCCGAATCCTATTGAAATTTTGAGAGTAGGAAATTTAGATTTATTGGTAGTGAAACTGAAAAAAAAAATGTTGAAATTCTGTCTAATTTTTTTTTTATTTCGTCAGTTCGAATTTTGGAATAGCCAATAAACAAATGAAGATGGCGTTGGTTTTTTTTTTAATTTCCATCGCAAACCGGCTCGGAATTGTTTCTTGAAAATTTCTGAAACTATTTTTTTGAAATTTGAAACAGATTTATTTTCAACTGAATTTTTTTCTCGGATTGATAGTGAACTGTAACTTGAAAATTATTGGTGCAAATTGAAAAAAAAAATTCTGGAGCTTTTTTCGCTAAAATTTTTGAGGTTTTGAGAAAAAAAAATGAGGCACATGATAAAATCGGATGCGGCATTATGTTTTGATGATCCTAGAGGGCTGAAGGAATTTTTTGAAACACAAAATTGTGAAATTTTATGACTAAAACCTCTTATTTGCACTTGTCAGGATCAACTTTCGGGTGATAATTCTGCTCTAGGAATCCAGACTAAGAAAAATTCCGAAAAACAGAGAATTTTTGAAACTGATTTCTGATTTTGACAGCTATCCGATTTTTTGAAATGGTCCTAGTTATAATATTTTAAAAATTACTCCAGCATGTTGGCTGTAAAACTGGAAAACACATTGAAAACTCAGGCAAAAATACCACGAATTGGATTTATTGAATCCTAGATTGCTAATTGAATTTTTTGAAACGCAAAAAAAATTTTCATATCATTTCAAATTTTCTATTTTCAGCATGTACTGGATGGCGGAGCGAGAGATGAACATTGGAATCGTTCAGGAGATTCTCAGCGACACCCCCTACCATCTCAACTCGCTGTTGATGATGGCTAACATGAGCAGGATGAACGAGGATTACAATCAGTCCGCGGATTATATTGGTGAGTGTTGGAAAATTAGGAAAACCTGTTAAGAGATGACAAATAACGAGAAATTTTTGGTTTTCTGGTTTTTCGAATTTTTTGAAACAGAAAATTAATTTTAAAAATCTAATTAGTACTGAAATTTTAGAAAATTAGCAAAACCCCTTACACAGGACGAATCAATGAAAATTGACTGATAAATTTTAGAAAAAATTAGAAACAGTAAACGGCAATTTTTCTGAAATTTTTGAATTTTTTCTCTAAATTTCTAATTTTCCAGAACGAAATTTATAAAATTTTTCAAAAATTTAGAAATTTTATCATGGTCAGAACGCAAAAAAGGAAGCTTGAAAATTTCCAGAAGTTTTCTTTCATTTTTTTTTCTATTCACAGGATTTTTCGAAATTTCAAAAAAAAATGAGACGAACGATCAATGTCCTAGCATTAATGAAAACTTATAAATTTTTTTTTCGAAAATTGTAGAAACAGTAACCGGCAAATTTTTCTGTGTAAACATCGAAGAAAAACAATCCTCACTTTTTTAGAAAAAATCAAAAATTTCTTCAATTTGAAAAAAAACAAATTTAATTTTTCAATTTTTTTCTCTGAAATTTTTCCCTAATTTTCCAATTTTCCAGAACGCGGAATCTTCTACGTGGATCAATACGCAGCCGCCTCATTCGAACCATTCAACTGGCGTCATCGAATGGAGTACACGGACTACACGAACCGTGTGTTCTACCTGCTTCTCCATCGTCACATGCTCAATGCCGCCCAGAAAAGATGCTGGGAGACTGCGTGGAACACGGCGAAACTCGTGTTCAAGTTGGATCCTGTTGGTGGGTTTTTAAAGAAATTTGAAACAAAATTACTGTTTCAAAAATATTGAAACTTTCAAATTTTGAGGGGTAATGTGATGTGATCCATACCACTTTTGGATTTTTGATAGGGTTATAAGGAAGTTTTTGAGCGGAAAAAAATGCAGAAAAAGTACTTTTTTTTGTCAAAAATGTGGAAATTTCAAAAAAAATTGAAAAATTTCACTATTAGCTCTGAAAAATAATAAAAAATTGGAATTTACTAGGAAAAAAAGGAGTTTCAAAAATAGAAAATTTGCAAAAATTGAGAGGTTACTGTAATTTGTTGTAGCAAAACGTAGTAATTAGACAGTCAATTCTTTCAATTTTTGTTGGCCACATTCAAAAAATTGAAAAATCAACAAAAATTATGCAGAAAAAATCTCTCATCATTCGAATTTTCATCCAACCAATGTTAAAAAAAGCTCATGATCACTAGAAAATCATTAACTCTGAATTACACTAGCTTCAAAAAATAAAAAGAAAATTGGAATTTGATGGGGAAAAATTGCTGTTTCAAAATCTCAAAATTTTCAAAATTTGTGAGATTACTGTAATTTGTTGTAGCCCTAGAGTTTTTAGACTGCAAGAAAAAAAATTGAAGATCTAGTCACGTGAATTGAAAAACTGTAGGAGTTAGAAATTCAATACTTTTCGTTTTGATCTCGGAGAAGTGATAGAAAATTGATGAAAAAAGCATTGAGAAACCATAGAAACTGGAAAATTTTACTGTAACAGGGTTATATTTTCTTTAAATTTTAGAGGGTTTTTCAGTGTGTTCTTCTTTGGCAAAATCTAGTAAAATTTTGGAAAAATCAACAAAAATTATGCAGCAAAAAAATGTCTCATTTTCTCTTGGATTTTCTAGAAAGTTTAAAATTCAATGGAACACTGTATTATCAGAAACAAATTTCTTAGAGTTTCAAATTCATTTTGAAACCGTACCTAATCATTCGAATGTATTATTTGTCTCGAAAGTCTTTTCATAACCATTTTCAATTATTCCAGGAGGAATATTAGAAAGCCGAAAAGCTCTAGGGAAAAAATTGGAAACTCGGTTAGAAAAAATACCCTGTTTTGAAATTATGGCGTAGTAATTAGAAATTCGAAAATTTCAGTCCTGAACTCTTTGGTCGATAGTAAAATTTGAAAAACAATAAAAACTCATAATTCTTACTGTAATTTGTTATTTTTATCCTGAAAAAATTAGAAAATGCGATCGAAAATTTAAAAAAATTTTAAGTTCTATGAAAATTTTCCCAACTAATTATCAAAACCAAATTTCTCTCATTTTCAAATTTATTTTAAAACTGTACCTAACCATTCGAATATATTATCGATTCGTAATTCGGATCATTTCATAACCCTTTCCCAATTTTCCAGCCGATCCACTAGCCATCATGTCGATCATCGACACCTACGCCCTCCGTGCCAAGCAATTCCAATGGATTGTCAACATGTGGGAAGCCGCAAAGGACTTCAAGATGTTGCACTTGCTTCCAAATTGGCCGTACTCGGTGGCCATGGCCAAGTTCCAATTAGCCAAGACGGATGTAGAGAAAGAGGCTGCTGAGGATATGGTGGGTTTTTTTGGAATTTTTAAAATTGAATTTGAAATATCCAAGTTGGATTTCGAAATTTTAAATCATTTTTCAAATTTTTAACTCAAAAGCAAAAAAAACTGGGCTTGATACCAATTTTTCTCAAACCTTGCGAAAAAAAATAAAAATATTACTGTTTCTCGAAAACTTGAAAATTTTTGTCAAAAATCTTGAAAGTAATGGGATGACAAAAATGTTAGCTAAAAAATGTTTGATTCAAAAAAAACAAGAAAAAAACTGAAAAAAAGTTGAGTTTTTCATATTTGGAAACTATTTTTCAAAGGCACCATTTATTCATTTTCAAAAAAAAATTGCGGTTTCTTGAAAATTGTAAAAATGTTTTGAGATGAATTCTGATAATTTCTTCTTTCTTCAAAATTGATTTTGAATTAGGTCCAGATTGAGTTCAATTTTGAAAAGATAAACAATAGGAAAATCCTGATAATCGCTTTAAAAATTTCACTGTTACTTTGAACTGTGAAAAAGTGATTCCGAAAATTTGCAATCATTCTTGATGTGTTCCAACGATAAGTAACTCATGACTGCCCCTCCAAAAATTGTTCCTAGTCAATTTTTGAAATTCCCTAAAAATCTACTGGCAAAAACGCTGTATTATTTTTCAAATTGAACGGAAAATGTTACTGTTTCTCTAAAACGGTAACAATATTCAAGAATCTATTCCTATACTAGGCCTCTTTCTCCTGATCTCAAATGTAGCTAAAATTAAAGTTTGAATGTTTTTCTGGTGGCTTTTACTGATTTTTATTCTAAGGACAGAACTACAGCATTACCTCTTTTGAGATTTTCAAAAAAATTTACTGTTTCTCGGAAACCATAAAAAAATTTGATTTCATAAAATTTCAATAGATAAGCTTCTATCGGTCCACCCAAAGTTCTGAATTGCTTATAATAACCACTCAACAACAAAGAATCAATTTTCAAACTTCCAGAAAACATTCATTTTTTCCTTGGAACTGTAAACATTTTTTAAGACCAGTTTCTGGAATCTTGACTTTTTTGTGTCCAAGTTTCAAAAACCTTCAGTTGGAGATGCGCTCCATTGGGAATCTAGAAATTGAAAATTAGATTTTTTTCTGGTTGCTTTTACTGATTTCCATTTTTACATTAATACTACCGTTTCGATGTGAGCGTTGTGAAAGTTTGAGAAAAATGTTTAGTGTTTCTCTGAAACTGTGAAAAAATGTGATATCTTGAAATTTCAATAGGTAAGCTTCTATCGGTCCACCCAAAGTTCTGAATTTCTCATAATAGCTTCTCAACGGAGTTTTATCAGCTAGAAAATTACGCTTTGGTGTCGGTTTTAACCCTATAACAAGGGAAGGCTTTATAGACGCAAATTTGGAAAATTCTGAAAACATATCAGAAAAATCCTAAAAATCGTGAATATGAACCCCAATTTTTTATTTTTTCCGCTCGCCACTCCTGACCGAGATATGAAGCCAAAAGCTTCTGGACCAGTGCAAATTTTTTTGTGAAAAATCGGGAAAAATCGGAGAAAAATGTTTGGGACTCCTGAACAAGTTTTTTGTGACCTTCTTTGCTCACATTATAAGGTATGATCGAAAAAAGAAAAATTTTATTTCCCGACTTTTTTTTGAAAATTTTTTTGCCATCCAGGACATAGAAAATTTTCAAAAAAAAATTTTTTTCTACAAATTTTTAAAATTTGTTATCGATGATGTAGGCAATGTTTGCACTTCACTTTTTGCCAAAAAAACTTTTTTCGGACTCTGGCAAAATTTTGAGCATCCCAAAACAAAAACAAAAAAGAAAAACTGTGGAGAGGAATCGAACCCACACCTATTGATTACTGTCCCGCCGCCTTACCACCTAGGACAACCGACCACTTGCGCAATTGGTGAACAAAGGCAATGACGTCTGCGGTGCCGGCTGGGAGCGGGCGCCAGTGTCAAATGAAGTTTTCCTATGCTAAATTTTGAGATCTAGTGCTGAAACTTTGACCCGCCCTATCTCGGTCAGGAGTGGCGAGCGGAAGAAATAAAAAATTGGGGTTCATATTCACGAATTATCGGATTTTTCTGTTATTTTTTCAAAATTTTCCAAGTTTGCGTCTACACAACCTTCCCTTGTAAGATGCGAAGAATCAGTTTTCCAAATTCCAGAAAAATATTCACTGTTTTCTTGGAACTGTAAACATTTTGAAGCCCCTTTGTATTTGCTCATAGTTTTTTTTCGTGTTCAAAATTCAAAACCCTTCAATTGAAAATGCGCTCCAATAAAAATCTAGATAAAATGGAAATTGGGGTGATTTTCACTGAAAAAAAGAAGTTTTTATTACTTTTTTGAGCTTCTCAAAATTTTTCCTGTTTCTTTTCGAAACCGTAAGAAATAAATTTCCTGAATGTTCAATGTGCAGTTTCGACAGTGACAATTTTACAATTTCATTGCTTTTTAAAATCAAAGTTTTGAGAAAAATTAGATCTTGTTAGCATCAGTTTTGGATTTATGAAAAGCCAAAAATCATTCTCCAACTCCGAGAAAAAATATTCACTGTTTCATTGAAACTGTAAACATTCATTTTTGAAATCAAAGCTAATCATGCGATGTTGCTCTACCAAAAACTTCAATCTCTCCATTTTCCAGCTCCGCACCGCCCTCCGCCACTTCCCATCAGTCGTCGTCACCCTAATGGACAGTCTCCAAATCCAAGCTGATTCCGATGTGATGAACTGCAAAATGTTCACGTCGTTTGTCGCTGATAAGTGAGTTTTTTGTGATTAATTTGAAAAAAATGATTTGATAAAAAAGGGCAAAAACTGAAAATTTGTTGTTTTCTGTTTCAAAAAACAGCGGAAATTCTAGAGGTGTTGAAAAAATAATCATTTGGTTCTTTCATCAGCATATAATTTTTGTTTTCTGATAACTGGATTGACTTTCTGGAATTTTTTTTTCGATAAAATTTGATAGAAAAAAAATAATTTTCAACTTTGGAATAGCCAATAAGATCAAAAATTGTTAGTTTTTCAATGCAAACCTATTTTTGTAATTTTAAAAAACTTGACTCTTTCTAATTGTAAGCTCCGAATATTTTTTTCTGTTTCAAAATTTATCGAAAATTTTCCGAATTTTATAATTCACTGATTATTCCGATTTTGGTTTTTTAGTATTGAAAAATCCTAATTTTCCAGCGAAAAAGACAGTCTAAAACTACTCGCCAAGATCTACACGAAGGAGACGGAGGAACTGTGGAAACAGCCCGAGAACCTGTTGTTCCTGGAAGGAGCCACCCGAAAAGTGGCATTGTCCAAGGAGAAGAAGGAGTTGGCGGAGTGTGACGAGTGGAGGGCAAAGTGAGTTTTAAAAAAATTTGGTCGAGAAGTCTATGGATCCAGTACAGAGATTGGAAGGAATTGAGTTAGTACTATTTTTGAAACGGTTTTTTTTTAATTTTTTGTAATTTATCAAAAAAATTTGGAAATTCAAACTAATTCTGCAATGAATGTTGGTGTTATCAATGATAACATGTCATGAAAAATTTGAAAAAAATCACAGTTTCAAGTTTTTTCAAAATTTTTGTTTTGTAAACCAAAAATTGATCCACGCACGGCCAAATCTTCCAATCAGTAAATTTTCGAGAGAAAATGAATTTTTTTTTCTAAAAATTGAAAAATTATTTTTTTTTCGATTTTTCTACCCCAAAACGTTGCGCAAAACACTCTTTTCAATCTCCTTTTCAAAAGAATAAATTAGAAGAAAAAAAATTTCAGTTTCAAATTTATTTCAAAATTTTTGTTTTGGGAACCAAAATTGATTCAGAATCTGCCGCAGGCGCTTTACAAAATTCAGTTGGAAAAATCCAAAAATTGAAAAATAATATTTTTTTTCTATTTTTCTACCCCAAAACACTCTTTTCAAGTTCCTTTTCAAAACCATAAAATTGAAAAAAAAGAAAAAAAATTCAGTTTCAAATTTTTCCAAATTTTTTTTTCTGGAACGCAAAAATTGATGCGCTGTCGGACGAAAGCATTTTTCTACCCCAAAACACTTTCCAAGCTCCTTTCAAAAGCATAAATTAGAAAAAAAATTTAAAAATTTTCAGTTTCAAGTTTTTTTCAAATTTTTTTTTGGAAACCAAAAATTGATCCACGATGCAAGAGAATTGGAAAATTCATTTGAAAAATCCAAAAAGTGAAAGAAAAATTCGATTTTTCTAGCCCTGCCCTGGCTGTGGGGTTTTTATCAATTTTTTTCAAATTAAAAAAATCAAGTTTCAACTTTTTGTGAAATTATTTGGTTTTCCTATCACCGTAATTCTTCCTTTATTATCTTTTCAATTCCCCCATTTTCCAGACGCAACAAAATGTACCACGGCACCTCTCCCAACGTCACTCGTCTCGGTCAACTCCTCGAATTGATCCCCGCCTCGAGTGTCTCCGATCCATGTCCTCCATACAACGGACGCATGCAGTACAGTCGGGAGTCGAGATTATCCGTGCCAAGTGCTCCAAGAAGCACTGCATTCCTCACGGAGTTTATTCGATCCTTGCTTCCGGGTTATGATGCGGTATGTTTTTTGCTTTTTGTTTATTTTTTTAATTGAAATTACTGTTTCTAAAAAAATTTAAAAATTGGGAGTCTTTTTGAGAATGATTCGTCTCTGAAATGACTTAGAAATCAAATTTTCAGATTATTTATTCCGTTTTTAGAATTTAAAAAAATTTTTCTAATCAATTTTCCAATTTTTCCACATTATTGGAATTTTAAAAATTTTTCTAATCAAATTTTCAATTTTTTCACATTCTTGGGAATTTTTAAAAATTTTCTGATCAAAATTCACAATTTCTGGACTAATTTTTTCTTCTGAATTTTTTGTTAAAAATAAAGAGTATTGCCTAGCAAAAACAAAAAAGATTGTGTTATTTTTGAAACTTTTTTTCACAGAAACTCTATTTTTAAAGAAATTATGAAAATTTTTTTTTTAATTTTTTAAATTTTGAAATTACTGTTTCTGGTAAAAATCAAAGTTATGATTTATTTTTTAAAGTATTAGTGATTTTCTTATTCAAAAATTCTAGTCCAAATTTTTTTAATTCAGTACTTTCGACGCTATTCCTTGGAAAAATTCGTTCTAAACCTGTTAATTTGAAAAAAAAATTTCAAAAAAAAAATTGATTATCAATTTTAAAATTTTTTTGCTGTTTGACAAAAATTTCAAGTTCAAAAATCTGAGTTTCCATCATTCCACACGGCCTGTCAAAGTCTACGCGCTTCCACTGAAATTTTCTCCGCTGATTTTCGGCGCGAAAATTTTTTGAATTGGGCAAATGCAGCAAGTGCGCTCCACCGAACTCTTCGAGAAATTCGGGAAATGAATGAATTTAGCTAGTTTTTAGTGGTTCTCGCTAAAAATTATGACAAAATTTGATAAAAAATGAACAGAGAATGCCTCAAAGCATCGGAGAGAAGTGATAAAACCACAATTTCCAGGTTTTTTACTGCGAAAAAGCGAGTTGTCGGGTTACGGTAACACTCGCATGAGCGTGTGTCGCCGCCGCGGCATTTCACGTAGACTTTTACAGGCCGTGTTCCAAGTGCTCCTTTCCGTCAAGACCTGTCAATTTTAAAAAATTCAAAAAAATGAATGACAATTTTTCAATTTGTTGAATTAATTTTTTGCTGTTCCAAACAATTTTCAAATTCAAAAAACTTTGTTTCCAGCAGTTCTAAGTATTCCTTACCATCTAAACCTGTCATTTATGAAAAATTCGAAAAAAATTGAATTTCAATTTTCATAATTTTCAAACATTTTTGACTGTTCCAAAAAAATTTCAAATTCAAAAATTATTGGTTCCAGCAGTATGATGTGTTCTGTTCCATCTAAACCTGTGAATTTAAAAAAAAACTACAAGAAATTGAGTATCAATTTTCAAAATTTGCACAATTTTTTTCAAAAAATTCCGTTTCGAAAAATATTTGAATTGAAAAATGTTTGTTTACAGCAATGTCTCAAAGTGCATTTTTTTGAAACCCCGTCAAAAAAAATAAAAAACCTAATTTCTAAAAAATCTGTTTAAAAAAATTTCAAAGTCAACATTTTTTGTTTCCAGCAGTTCTAGGTACTCCGTCGCATCTAAAAATGCCAATTTAAGAAAAATACAAAAACTACTTATCAAATTTTTAAAAATTTGCAAAAAAAATTTCAGTTTCAAAAAAATTTCAGGACGAAGCCGTGGACGTGGAAATGGCTCGTATCCGCGACGACTTTTTCAATTTCGCAGCCCGTGGGATGGAGAATATTCGAGGAGCCGCTGAGAACATGGAAGGAATCGTTGGAAACTGGCTCGCAGCACGTCCAGCAGGAGAGCAACTTCCCGAGAGAGTGCAAGAAGTGTTGAGAAGACGAGAGGAGTTGGAAGGAATCGAACGAGTCGACGTGGAGATGATCCTGTTGCCGGATGGACCCGAATCGGAGGAGGACGAGGAAGCTGATGGTAATGATGCGGGAGAGCAGTGAGAGCTGAGCTGCTGGGAGCTGTGATAGCTGTGATAAAAATTAGACTTGATTTTGGACCTATTTCAGACTATTTTTGGCGAAAAAAACCACTTTTATTCATTTTTTGGTTCAATTTTGCAAGAACATACAAAAAAACACAAAATTCATTCAAAAAATTACAAAAAACATACAAAAAAACTTACAAAAATTGGTGAAAAGGCACGACAAAACTACTCATCCACCCGTAAAATTATCCAAAAAAAGTTTGAAATTTTTTGAAAATTTTCCAAAAAATTTGCAAATTTTCAAAAAGGGGCGTGGCCTAATTGGAGCCCATCAAATGGGCTGTAAGAGAGGGTTTTAGAAGCTCGAAAAGCACCACTAAAATGACAACAGCAGAGATGTACATTGTGAGGACCAGGGTTAGCTCGGTTCTGGAAATTGGATGGGTTTATAGAGGGATTTGGATTTTTTGAAAAATGGAAAATTGAAAAATTGCGGTTTCAAAGTTTTGCATTTTTTTAAATTTTTGTAAATTCTTCGATTTTGTAGTAGATTTATTTGCTATCTCTATTCTTTCGGGGCTTTGGGAATTACTGTTTCAAAATTTACACATTTTTTTTGGACTTGTACAAGTTTTCTAATGAGTGATGGGAACTGAGTAGGGTTTTTTTTAAAAATATTTTCATCAATTTGAAGTTGCTAGATTCGCTAATTTGAACTCCCAGTTTTCGCAAAAAAATGCGGTTTCAAAGTTTTCACTTGAATTTTTTTTCGTAATTTTTTCAATTCTATGAGAGAATCTGTGGGTAATACTGGTTTTTACGGACTTCGGGAATTACGGTTTCAAAATTTACACATTTTTCTAGAGTTTTATAGATTTTTTTAATGTGATGTAGAAGTTACTGGTGCGGGGATTCGTGGATGTTTCTGGGTTTTTGAGACTTTGGGAATTACGGTTTCGAAAATCCTACATTTTTTTGAAGTTTTATTGGGGTTTCTATTGGGTCAACTTTTCACTCTTTAGTGTCATTATTTTTGAGTTTGAATATTTCGATTTGTCGAGTTGTAGAAATCAGTTTTTTCTAGCAATTCGGGAACTCTAGCTCTTTCTAATACTGAACTCTAGATTTGTGTTTATCTGTTACAATTTGTTATCAAAGAGTTTTAGGGATTCTGGCAAGTAATTAGTAACATGATCTGGGTGTTTTCAAACTTTTAGTCTTCTCAAAATGTGTACACAAAAATTCTGGTAAAACTGGAAAATTGAATATTTACTTTTTTTTCACGGTTCCAAGATTTCAATTTTTTGAAAATTTGTGTTGGATTTTTAATCTCTGTCGCGCTTTCGCTTGAAGATTTTTTTAAATGGAATATTGGAAAGAATGTTTTGAACAGAAAAATGTAAAAAGAATCGTTTCAAAAATTGTAAAAACTTTCCTGTTTCAAATTTTCTGTACAAGGATTGTTGAAAACTTGAAATTCACTGCATTTCTCATTGTCAGAAACTTTTCAGTTTCTAAACATCCCAATAACAATTTCCTAAATTTCTAATTTTCAATAGCCAGTTTACAAGCGTTGAAAAAAAAATCAATTTAAAAAATTTTTTTTCTAATTTTTTTTCTGTTCAAAAAAATCAAAAATCTATTCAAAACTTGAAACCTTCCTGTTTCTAACAATCTCAAAAAAACTATATCAAGATTCCCTAATTTCCAATTGACGAGATCCTAGCATTAAAAAAAATCCAAATTTCAAAACTTTTTCTAATTTTTTTCAGTTTCAAAAATATTTCAAAAGCTACACACATTGAATAGAGATTAGTTCTTGATCTTTATCCATTAAATTTCTTACAATCCCCTTTCAAAATCCATAATCAATGCAAATCGAAAAGAAAAAAAAATTTTCAAAAAAATCCTCAAATTTTTTTTTTCTATTCCAAAAATAACCTATCAGCTAGATAAATTGAATAAGGATTAGTGATCCTCATCTTTTTTCCATAACTTACTTGCTCAAAGTGACACCAGCGACTTCTGCTTTGCACTTCAAGTTGGACACTTCATTGTCTGAAAATTTCAAATTTTTTTTTTGAAAAAAAAAAATTCAAATTTTTTTTTCTCATAGTCTAATTATTTCCCTTCCCATTTTCCTAGCTTCCCATGTATTCTAGAGTCTAGACCATACTTAACAACGGTGGGCCCAAATTGACATTGCTATTATGGTAGATTGTCCGTGTTATCGATGAGTGCATCATTTTGAAAAAATGCAAAAAAAAAATTGAAAAATGGGCGGAGCCTAATTGATGAGGTGCATTGGATTATTGTTGGGTAAATAAATTACTGTGGATTAGAGGAATAGTAGGTGGATCTGTAAATGCGATAAAAGTTAGGAGATTAGGAAATTTGAGGTTAAAAAATTATGAGAAAAATTTTTGAAACAGAAATAATTTTTTTGCAAATTTTCAAATTTTTTTTTCTAAAATGGGTTTTTTTTTGTACATTGAGGTGTTTTCTGTGTTTTAAGAATTAGAAAAAAGTACAGTAATCCTTTCAAATAAATTTTGGGATGAAAAAAGGCATAATTCTTGGAAATTTGAAAAAAATTTTTTTTTTTTTTGAATTTCAAAAAAAATTTTTTTTTTGAAAAATGGGTTTTTCTTGGTATAATAAGATGTCTCGTAATTTTCAAAATTTAGAAAAATTACAGTAATCCTTACGCAAAATTTTGTTATGAAAAAAAGCGTCATTTTTCAAAATTTCGAAAAAAAAATTGTTTTTCTTAAAAAATTCCAAAGCTTCTACAAGCCACTAGAAAAATGTGTTTTCAATTTTTAAAAATTACTAAGAGTACAGTAATCCTTTCAAAAAATTTTGCGATAAAAAAGCGTCATTTTGAAAAAAAAAACATTTCGAAAATTTTTTTTTCCAACAAAAAAATTCAAAAAACCTAGAAACAACTAGAAAAAAACAAACAAACTTAGAAAAACTCAAAATAGCAAAAAGTATGACTTTCCCAGCCCTTTTTCCTTTTTTTTCACCCCAATAAAACGTTCAAATCGGAGGTGACAGGTGGCTATAAATTTGGAGTCGATTTGCTGACGTAGTTCCCCTCTTTATTCCGTTTTTTTCTCTCTATTTTTGCAATTTTTGAAGCTAGAAAATTGAGGGAAAAGTGTTCTGATGCTCAGAAAAAAAATTTGAAAAAAAATTCAAAAAAAAAATTTTTTTTTGAAAATCAAAATTTTTTTCAAAAATAAAAATTTTTTCAATTTTTCCCCATTTTCTACAGCATTTTTGGTTGCTCAAAAGACCACCAAAAAAACGTAAAAAGTAGAAAAGAAGCCCTTGAAAAATTATAAAAAATTATGAAAAAATTGGAGAAAATCTTGAGAAATTTTGCCATTTTTATTGGTCGCTTGGAGACGGAAAAAGAGGGAAAATTTTGGAATGGAAACTCTTTTTGATTTGTTCTTTTTCCCACCAATAATGACGTCAAAATAGAGAAGAATATTGGGGATTAGAGGGGTTTTTTGAAAGAAAAAAATTTGGTTCGAAAAAATTGAAAAAAAAAAATTTTCGATTTTTTTTCAAATTGAATTTTTTTGAAAAATTAGCGGGAATTAGAGTGATTGAACATGGGTTTTTTAATTTATGAAACTACTGAATTTATCAATACCTAATGAGTAAAAAACAGTTGAAATTCCGTTCATAAATTAGGAAAAAAAGAAAAAAATTTCAGTTTCAATTTTTTTGAAATTTTTTTTGGATTTTTAATTTGATCCAAAGTGCATTTTTTTGCTGATATTGATAAATTTAGAAATTTTGAATAAATCGATAAGACAGATAAATAGAAATTCAAGTGGGGTTTCAAGAAAAAAAAATGAGATAGAAAATTTTAAAATTTTTTCAAAATTTTTAAAATTTTAGCTACGTTTTTAGTTATGGGGCGTGTACGCCTTACTATCAAAAATTGTTTTTTTAATCAATACCTAATTGGTGAAAAACAGTAAAAAATTACTGCAAAAATTAGGAAATCATAGAAAAAAAATTCAGTTTCAAATTGAATTTTTGAAAAATTTAGCTGTGATTCGAGACATTAGACATGAAATAAAAAAACATAAAAAGATTTTTTATCAATAACTAATCAGTAAAAACAATGTAAACCAGCTGCAAAAATTAGAAAGAAGAAAAAAAATTCAGTTTCATTTTTTTTTCAAAATTTTTTCTTGAAAATCAGAAATTGATTGAGTTGACGAAAAAAAATTACAAAATTCATTCAAAAAATCCAAAATCAATTTTTCTAGCCCCAAAACACTATTTTCAAGCATAAATTATCATAGAAAAAAAAAGAAAAATTCAGTTTCAAATTTTTTCAAAATTTTTTTTGAAAGCAGAAAATTAATGATCGCACGCCATGAGTTTACAAAATTCATTTAAAAGAGTCCAAAACTCAAAAAAAAAATCAATTTACCATTCCCAGAACTCTATTTTCTAGCTTCTTTTCAATAACAAAAATTAGAAAAAAAAATGAAAAAATTTTAAGTTTCAAATTTTTTCAAAATGTTTTTTTGTAAATCAGAAATTGATTCTGCTGTGGACGAAAGAAGATTACAAAATTCATTCGAAAAAATTCAAAAGTCGATTTTTCCACCCCAAAACTTTATTTTCAAGCTTCTTTTCAAACACGCATAATTCATGTTATCACCATGATAACTTTTTCATGATGATATGATAATATTATGAGCGGGAAAATGAATGTGTTCGTCTTCTCTCGAGCCAAAACGGATAGAAAAGAGAGAGAGAAAAAGAGGTGGGGAGATGAGCGGAGGATTGGGCATAGATTTCAGACGGATTTTTCCAGTTTTTTGAGCATTACTGATAACTGATTAGTCATGCTTGGATGGGTTGGAGGGGATGAGGAAGTGATAATGAAATTGATTAGATTCGATTATTTATTAGATACGGTTTTTAATTTTTGTTTCAAAATTTTTTTGAAACAGAAAATTCAAAATTTGAGTAATTTTTGAAAATGCCCAATAATTTTTTCAAATTTTGGATTGTGTTCCTTGGACTCTATTACTAGTTTAGAATTTGTAAAATTCTGTTTCAAAAATTTTTGAAACCGATAGCTTTTTTTATACAGCAATACCGATTTTTCAGACGACACTTTGAAAAATGGTAAAAAAATTTGAAATTGAGCTTTTGTCTTTTTGAGTTATCACTTGTGTTGTAATGATTCTAGAATTTTAGAAAGTTCCCAATATTTTTTATTTTGGATTGTATTTTTCCTTTGACTCACCCACTAGTTGAGTGTTCGTAAAAGTTCTGTTTCAATTTTTTCTGAAACTGATCAGTATTTTTTAGACAGTAATGCCGATTTTGAAAGTTTTGTAAGCTGATAAGATGAGTTACTGATTAGATATGTATGGATAGTTGGGTTTGCACAGACTACACTTCACTAGAATTCGTAAGAAATTGTTTTTTTGATTTCTGTTTCAAATTTTTTTTTCAAATTTTTTTGAAACAGAAATTCCATTTTTTTGAGACATTGATGATATTGATGGAAAACGCGTTTTAGAAAATTCCTAGTATAAATCACATTTTTTTTCACTCAATCAGTTAATTTACGTGGGTTTGAAAGGACTTTGGTGATCAAGAGGTGCTGCTACAAATAATAACAACGCATTAGAAACTATAACTTTGGTTTCTGTTTCAAAAAAATTTGAAACAGAGTGTTCTTTTTTTAAGTGATTCATCGTGAGATCAATTTTGGAAATGTACTACGTCAAGTTCACCAAGAAACTGACAGTAATCGTTGTTTTTCTTCACTAGACTGTTTCCAAAAAAAATTTTCCAAAAACTTTTTATTTTGAATTAGCTGAATTTTATTTATGGGCACTGCTAGAATATTGCACGTGATGTCTATCAATTTGGTTTCAAAAAAATCCTGTTTCAAATTTTTTTAAAACAGAAAACAATATTTTTTGAGTCAATGTTCCAATGAATTCAACTACTGATAAACATTGTGATGCTAATTTTATTTTTTATCAATTTCAAAAAATTTCCAAAATTTATCTAAAAAAAATCAATGATCAGTAGAAAGTTGATTTTTTTTAGATTTTCAAAATCCCTAAAATGAAAATTTTCTCCTCACCTAGGGCTTCGAAAATTGAAAAACCCCAACTTTTTTCAAAAATCAAAATCCCTTGAAACGGAAATAATTTATTTCCTCTTTTGAACTGGACTTTTCTCACCTTGCACGACACGTCTTGAGTTGAACATTTTCCTTCTTTTTTATTTTTTTTGATGATGATGGTGATGATTTTGACTAGAAAACACACCCGTGAACACCTGAAAATTTGAAAAATTTTCAAAAAAAAAAAATTTTTTTTTGAACAAAAAAAATTACGAATTATTGAAAAATCTAGAGAGAGAGGAAATAGAATTTTTAGAGAAACCAGAAATTTTAAAACAATTCAAAAGCATTGAGAATTGAAAAATTGTCCAGAAAAAATGACCAGAAAAAATAGAAAAATTAAAAAAAAATTGAAATTTTTTTTGAGTTTTCTGAAATTTTAGGATTATTTTTTGATTAGAAAATTACGAATTTTCATCTGAAAGTATACTCCAAATATTAGAAACGTCAATCCAAAAAAGAGGAAATTTTTTTCTTGAAACAGAATTTTTTTCCAAAAAATTCAAAAAAAATTTCAAAATTTTTTCCAATTTTCCAAAAATTTCCCAACCTCCTCTAGAACACATTTTCCCTTGGAACGCACGCTATTTGAACAATGAGAAAAACGACAAACAGCAGATGGCATAATAAAATTAGAAAAAAACAGGGGAAAACCAGAACCAGATGGGTGTATAAAGTGGAGGGGAGGGGACCTACAAGTCGGTGAGATGGGTGGTTTGGAGGGTTTGGAAGATTGAAATTTAGGATTTTTAAATTGGAAAATGGGCTAGAAAAAATTTGAAAAATTCGTAACTAATTTTATGTGTTTCAAAAAATTTTAAAATTTTTTTTTTGAAATACTGAAAATTTTTAAATTAAAATGCTGTTAGCAAATCTTATGGAAAAAATTACAAGCTCATTTTTGAAAAAATTTATATGTTTTTGAAGAGAATAATTTGAAGAATGGGAACGTGCGTCTCAATGTTTTGTTGTGTTTCAGACTAAAATTGAATTTTTTTTTTTGAAACACTAAAATTTTTTTAGAATTTTAGAAGTTTTTTTTTATCTTATCAGAGCCCGTATTTTTGAAGGAAAATACATAGATTTTTTGATATAAAAAATTCAGAAAAAAACAGCTCATCAATTTTTATCACAAGGTTGGGATTTTTTTTTCAGTTTCAAAAAAATTTCAAACAAAAATTGGGTTGATTTCTGTCAGTTATTCGTCTGTTTGAAAAACCCTATTTTTCCAGTGATAGCACTGATAAAAGTAAGCTTTTTAATGTGCTAGTTGGTTTTATTTCTGGTTATGATAATGCCGGAAATTTGGATTTATAGTGTGAAAAGGGGATTTTATGGACTTTTTTTTGGAAATTAGAGTCATCTTCAAAGAAAACGAGAGTTTCCATTGAAAATTGTAGTTTATTTTTTGTTTCAAAAATTTTTTGGAACAGAATTTTTATCTTTTGTCAATTAATGGACTGTGCGTGGTAGCAGGGAATAGAAAAAAATGAATTTCCGTTTCAATTTTTTCAAATTTTGAATATAATTTTTGATTTACAATTAATCCTTGGTATTTTAGAATTTTTTTGACGTCAGACTCGAAAAAAAAATTTTTTTTGATTCTGATTTGGACCCAGAAAATTATAGTTTTGAACAAGAAAAACCAGAAAAAAATCTTTGTGCTAGCAACAAAAATAGAAATTGAAATTGATCTGCACCTTTTGAAACAGGTAAAAAATTTTTTCGGTTTCTGAACAATTAGAAGAGAAATCTTCACTGTAAGTAATAATTTTTTAAAGATTAGACGTTTTTTTTAAAAAGAAAATCACTATCACTAATTGTAAAATAAGGCTTCTAATATTATAGCTTTTGATAAGAAAAAAATGTGTAGTTCTGACGTTTTTTCTCGAACTTTCCAAAAAAGGCTCTGAAACCCTACAATGACTAGATATTGGACTGGGGTATTTTTAAATTTTGAATTTTTTAAAAATTGGATACATAATTTATTGATTTTGAATTAATAGTAGACCGATGGGGAGACAAAAATTGATTTGTGGAACTAGGAATTTTTCAAAAAAAAAATTTTGAAACTGTAAAAAAAAAATTTTTTTTCAAATTGCAGTATTTCTACCCCTTGTTTATTTTTGCTTTCAAACCTAAAAAATATTAGAAAATTGGTTTTTTGGAATTCTGGATTTTTTTTAGAATGGAAACACAAGTTCAAATTAACTAGTAAAACTCTTCAGAACTTTTTTGAAAAATTCAGAAACTGTAAAAAATAGGATTTTCAAGTTTTTTTTTTTAAATCTACAGTAATCTTTTTTTAGTTTCTTTTTCACTTTGTCATCCATATGATTGATTAGTTAAATTTATTTAAATTTTAAGATGAATTTTTGAAACTGCAAACTAAAAATTAGAACTACTTCGAAACTACAGTAATCCAGACTTTTCGAAAAAAAAATCTAGAAAAAATCAAAAAATTTAGAAAAAAATTCAGTCACAGTAATCCTTGTCTGTACCACTTTGAAATCCAAAAAAAAAACGATTTTGAAGAAATTTTTTAAAATTGAAGACGGTCAGTGTTATTGAAAAAAACACATATCTCTATTTCCAAAACGTTTTTTTGAAACTGTAAAAATTGAAAAAAAAAAAATTTTCAAAATTAAAAAAATTCCATTTTTGACATTTTGACCTGCAGTAATCCTCTTTTACTTTTTTTTCTGCAAGATTCTAAGCCAAAATCCTAAACCCATTTTCAAAAAAAACCAAACAAGTGCAATCACTGAAAATTAGAACCAAAAAAATGCAAAAATAGAATAAAAAAAATAGAAAAAGAAATCAAAACCATAGGAACAGAACACTCGAAAACACGGGAGAGAAGATGTGAGAAACGGGCGGAAAACGGGGGAAACGAAGAAGGAGGTGTGAATGATGAAGACGGCGAAAAGCCGTCTTCACATTTCCTTCTCCGTCTCCTTGCTCTCTTCTCTCCGTTTCGCTTCCTTACACCGATTTGTTCTCATTTTTTCTTGGTGCTCCTCATTTTTTTAGAGAAGGAGGAGATGGAAAAGGATGACTTTGATAATTTATTGGATAAAAATGGCTTTGAAAATTGAGAAAAAATGGTATAGAAAACGGAAAGAAATTTTCTTAAAATCTTTAAAAATTTGAAGTTTTTCTGAAACTGAAAATTACAGTTAAAATTTTCCACTGGATCCATCAAATTTTTTTTTTCGGATTTTTTCTGTTTCAAAAATGAAAAAAATTCCTAAACAAATAGACACTAAAGTTCTTGAATCCATTTTGGTGTGGAACTTTTTTTGAAACTAAAAAAAAATTACAGTTTTAGAAATTTTTGAAAAAAAAAATTGAAAAAAAATCCAAAAGCAGCTCAAAAAAAGTCTGAATTTTTTTTTGAAAACAGCGAAAAATTCAGTTTTTTCTTGAACAATCTTTCAAAAAAACGGAATCCTAATGTAAGAATTTATGATTTTTTCATGTGATAGCGATCCTATCAAATCAGCACCAAAAAAAAAAAATTTTAAAAAATTTTGAAACCGTAATTTTTTCAAAAAAAAAACCAACTAGCCATCCATATCACTGTCTAAATGGGCAAATACCCTAAAAAACAAACAAAAACGTTACAAATTAATCCTTTTGGTTAGGTATCAGTTACAAGAAACCGTCTAAATCCGATTGTTCGGGAGGCCGGGTTGGAAGATGCGCGGTGGGGGAAGGGCGGGAAAACAAACAGAAAAAGGGGGTAAATAGAGAAAAATGGATAAGGAGAAAGAGACAAGGACATGGAACACACAGAGGGCAAAGAATGGGATGGGAAAATTTGAAAAAAAAATTTTTTTCAAAAAAAAAATTTTTATTTTTTATCAGGTCCAGTTCCCATCTACAGTACTCCGAGGACTCTACTGGAATTTTTCTGGACCCTTCGATCCATATTTGGAGTCTGGATTTTAAATTCTCGATTCAGGAAATTCAGGTAGGTAGAGTTTTCGAAGGGTGATTGGTTTTTCCTACTACTTTTAGTAGAAAATTTCGAATTGAAACTGTATTTTTTGAGGGTTTTTTCGAGGGCCTCTTTTTTTAAAACAGAATTTTTTGAAAATTTTGGAGAAAAAGTTGTTCCAATGGGAAGTTTCGGGAAAATCAACGTAATAAACAGAATGAATTACGTTCAAAAAAATATTTTTTTAATGAAAACTTTTTGAAACTGTAAATTTCTATTTTTTTTGAAAGTTTGGGTTACTGTAGTTTGTAGGATGCAGTACCAGTACCAATAGATCTAGTAATTTTTAATTTTTACAGAAATTTTTCTTCGTAAATTTTTGATTTTTTCTCAAAATTTTTACCTCGTGAGATTGATTCAAACACTTTTTGCAAAAATTTTGAAAGTTTTTTGAAACTGTAAAATTTTTTGAATATCAATGTGAGAATTTCCTATCAAGATCCAAGAATTACAGTTCAAATAGAGCATTTTCTAATGATTTTTTTTGAAACTGTGAGTTTCTAGCTTTTTTTTTTGAAAATTTGGGTATCATTTTTTTCCAACCAAGAATTGATTCAAACATCTTTGCAATTTTTATACCAACTTTTTGAAACTGTAAAAAATGTAAAAAATTGTGAAAAAAAAATTACTCACAAAATGTATTCAATCTTTATTCTGAAAAATTTCAATTTGAAATTGCTATTTTTATTGGGTTTTTTCGAATGCTACTCGACAAAAGACGATGAATTAGAGTTCAATTTAGGAATCTGCTAATGTTTATTTTTTGAAACCGTCAATTTCTAATTATAATATTTGTGAAATTTTTAAAAATTGCAGAAATTCGATTGAACGTTTTCAAGTTGAGAACTTGCTAATGATAATTTTTTTGAGAAAAACGGTAAAATCCTTCTTTTTTTTGAAATTTTGAGGTTTTGTATTACAATAGTTCCCAGTTAGCACTTGTCGAAGAATTACAGTTCAAGTTTACAATTTGCTAATCAAAAAATTTTGAAATTGTAAATTCCTAATTTTTTTTGAAAATTTTGGGTTACTGTAGAAGAAAATCAAATTTTCAAACAAAATTTTTTTCAAAGAAAAGGAGGCAACATCATCTTTTCAGTAAGAAATTGAACATTTTCAATCTTCATGCAAAATTTTTGTAACTGTAAAAAATTTAAAAAATTGTGAAATTTTGTTCGAAATTTTTTTTTAATTGCGAATTTTTTTTTTGAAAAATTGAAAAATTGCAAAAAAAATTTCAAAAAAGTTGAAAAATGGCAAAAATTTATTCAAAAAGATGTAAAAATTGCAAAAATGTATTCAAAACATTTTAAAAATTGCAAAATTTTATTCAAAAAAGTTTTCGATATTGAACAAACTTGTTCAAAAATTTTCAAAAATTGCGAGAATTTATTCAAAAAAATGTCAAAAAATTTTTATTCACAAAAAATTAAAAATTTCAAAATTTATTCAAAAAAATATAAAAAATCCACAAAATATCTGACAAGTTCCATTTAGTCTTTATGCAACTTGACACCATACCCCGATGGTCCCGGTTTATTCCAATCCTCATCTGCTCCCCCATCTTCCCCATCTTCATCACATACACATCCTCTAACGGGTCCTCATACCCTTTTTGAATGAAACTCAAAAATTCAAAAAAAAAATCATTCAAAAAATGCTAAAAAATTAAAAATTTATTCAAAAAATTTTATTCAAAAAAAAAGAAAAAATTACAGAATTTTTGTCGAAACAATTTTAAAAATTCAGAAAATTTTTTGAAAAATTGGTAAAATTGCAAAATTTTATTCAAAAAAAAAGTAAAAATTACAGAATTTTTTTCGAAAAAATTTTAAAAATTCAGAAAATTTTTTGAAAAATTGGTAAAATTGCAAAACTTTATTCAAAAAATTTCAAGAAAAATTCATTCGAAAAATTTTAAAAAATTGCATAAATTTGTTCAAAAATTTTTCAAAATTTACAGAATTTTATTCAAAAATGTAAATAATTGCGAAATTCTGCACAAAAAAAATTTTGAAAATTGCAAAAATTTTTAAAAATTTAAAAATTTCAAGAAAAAATCATCCAGAAAATTTTTAAAAAATTCAAAAAATATCTCACAAGTTCCAATTAGTCTTTATGCAATTTGACCCCATACCCCGATGGTCCCGGTTTATTCCAATCATCATCTGCTTCCTCATCTTCATCATTTTCTTCCACATACACATCCTCTAACGGGTCCTTTTTTTTGAAAAAAAGTTTTTGAAACTGTATATTTCTAATTTTTTTTTTACATTTTGGGTTACTGTAGATAGACTTGGATTCTGTAGATTCTGCTAGAGTGGCATGAAAATTGAATTTTAAAACAAAATTTTGACTAAAAAAGGACTATGATGAAGTATTCCTACTAGCCAGTAGAACATTTTCAAACTTTATGACAAATTTTTGAAACTGTAAAAAAACTCAAAAATTCGAAAAAAAATTTATTCAAAAAATTAGAAAAAACATGCAAAATTTTATTCAAAACAAAATCCAAAAATTTCTAAAATTTATTCAAAAAATATTTAAAAAAAAACTGCAAAATTTCATTCAAAAAATTAGAAAAAAATGTGAAAAACTGTAATTTTTTCACAAAAAAATTTTCAAAAAGGTAGAAAAATTCAAAATTTTATACAAAAAATTAAAAAATTTCAAAATTCATCCAGAAAATTTTTAAAAAATTCAAAAAATATCTCACAAGTTCCCATTAGTCTTTATGCAATTTGACACCATACCCCGATGGTCCAGGTTTATTCCAATCCTCATCTGCCTCATCTTCCCCATCATTTTCTTCCACATACACATCTTCTAACGGGTCCTTTTTTTTTGAAAAAAAGTTTTTGAAACTGTATATTTCTAAATTTTTTTGTTGAAAATTTTGGGTTACTGTAGGCACTTTGATGCTGTAGATTCTGCTAGAGTGGCATGAAAATTGAATTTTAAAACAAAATTTTGACTAAAAAGGACTATGATGAAGTATTCCTACTAGCCAGTGGAACATTTTCAATCTTTATGACAGCTTTTTGAAGCTGTAAAAAAATTTTAAAAATTCAATAAAATATTTATTTACAAAATTAGAAAAAAATGCAAAATTTTATTCAAAAAAACTTTAAAAATTTCAAAATTTCAAAATTTATTCACAAAAATTAGAAAATTACAGAATTTCATTCAAAAAATTTTTCGAAATTGCAAAATGTCATTCGAAAAATTAGAAAAAAATGTGAAAAACTGCAATTTTTCACAAAAAAATTTAAAAATTAAAAAAAATTTTCAAAAAGGTAGAAAAATTCAAAATTTCATACAAAAAATGAAATATTTTCAAAATGTATTCAAAAAATTTCAAAATTTCAAAATTCATTCAAAAACCTTTGAAAAATTTCAAAATTCATCCAGAAAATTTTTAAAAAATTCCCAAAATATCTTCAAAGTTCCAATTAGTCTTTATGCAACTTGACACCATACCCCGATGGTCCCGGTTTATTCCAATCCTCATCTGCCTCATCTTCCCCATCATTTTCTTCCACATACACATCCTCTAACGGGTCCTCATACCCCTTTTAAATGAAACTCAAAAATTCAAAAAAAAAATCATTCAAAAAATGCTAAAAAATTAAAAATTTATTCAAAAAATTTTATTCAAAAAAAAAAATAAAAAATACAGAATTTTTTTCGAAAAAATTTTAAAAATTCAGAAAATTTTTTGAAAAATTGGTAAAATTGCAAAATTTTATTCAAAACATTTCAAAAATTGAAAAAAAATAGAAAATTGATTTTCGCTCAATCCTTATGCAATTTGACACCATACCCCGATGGTCCCGGTTTATTCCAATCATCATCTGCTTCCCCATCTTCATCATTTTCTTCCACATACACATCCTCTAACGGGTCCTCATACCCCTTTTGAATGTCCGTATCCGAGTCTTCCAACTCTCCCACATCTGATAAATCGTCTTCTATCCATGACACATTGTCCTCTTCCTCGTCGTCACGTTGTAGGGTACTCCAGGGGTAGTAGATTGATTGGCGGCGGTCTAAAAATTGATGATAAAAAAATTGATGATGATAAAATCATGGAATTAAAAAAAAATTTCAAAAAATTTTGAAAATTTTTTTTGAAACTTTGAAGTTTTTTTGTTGCTTTTTTTTGCTAACAGTTTTGTTTTTCATTTAGATTCCTGTACTTAAAAATTTTTTGATTAAAAAAACTAGAGAAATTCCTGCATTTTTGAAGAAAAATTAAAGCAGGAACAGCAATTTAGAAATTTTTTCAAACTGTTTTTGAAATTTTTTGAAACAGAAAATTGGCTTGTCAGTGATAAAGAATTTCGAAGAATTGGAATACTCAATGAAAATTTGTATTTTGGCCACTATGAATTCCTTCTGACTAATTGAAAAAAAATTCTAAAAGTTTAGAAAAAAATTTGAAACCTTGAATTTTTTTTGCTAATTTTTTTTCTTGCATTTTAAAAATTTTTTGAAGAAATCAGTTTTCTCACCTGGATCAATAGCCTTCTTGAGATCCTGAACTCCCTTGTTCTCATTCATTTCTTCCATGTTGGCAATCAGCTGAAAATTGAATAATCTTGTTTATTTTTCAAGTTTTAAAAAATAAAAAAAAATGTTTCAAAATTTTCCAAAAAAATTTCAATTTTTCTTTCATTAATTCGGATTTTTTAGACGTTCTAACCCATTTTAAAAAAGCAAATTGTTCTCTAAAATTCTGGCTCGATAAATCCTAAAAAACTTGAGAAATTTTCAAAAAAAAAAAACGGTTTCTAAAATTTTTCATATTTTTTTTTGAAAATTTCCTATCAATTGATACTTTGCCTGCCGAACCCATCTGAATAATGCAGTTTTTTTTTCAGTTTTCTGGCCTAAAAAAGCCAACATAATCCAGAATTTTTCAACAAAAAAATTTTTGAAAATTTCCTATTAATTTCTTGTTGTCTTTTTTTAAAATACCAATCTACCTGAAAATGCAAAGAAAAAAAAATTCTAGCCTAGACAAGTCAAAAAAAGGCCAAAAAAATTCCAGAAATTTTCAAAAAAAAAATCTGTTTCAAAAATTTCCAAAAATTTTTTCAACTACCCCATTAATAATGCTTCTCTCTTTTCAGCTCCCCCAACCCACCGTGATCAATTTGGGCGTTGTCTGGCGTCTCGGATTAATCTGGCACCTGTCCTCCAACTCCTGTTCCTTCTTCGCCTTCTCCTTCTTCTCATCACTCTTCGCGTCCTTCTTCAACATCTCCGCCGCCTTCTTCTTCAAGAGTGCCTGTGCTTGTGGATAGTACCGAATCACATCGTTCAAATCGTCCTTGCCCAACACGAAAAGCGTACAGTAACCCTTGGCTCGGATCGACGCTGTTCGTCGGTTACTGCCTCCAATCCCGAGAAGACTAATCTCTCCGAACGTCTTTCCCTGCTTCATCTCGGCGAACACCAACTCGTTGTGATCTCCACCGACTACCTCGAGGATTCCCTGGTTTATGATGTACATCTCCTTGCCCACGTCGCCCTGGAAATTGGGAAAAGGTTGGTTTTTTTTGTGGTTTTGGGGATTTTTTGGCAGTCAGGAAGTCTCTGGGATTACTGTAGCTACAACAAAGAAAGTTTCACTATTTTTCTAGATAACATTGAAATTTTTAGATTGGATTACTGTAGCATAACTTCCACTTTTGCATTCTGACCTAGATTTTAATTTAAAAATTCAAAAATTGAAAAGTCATGTTTTCTTGAATTTCGCTTGGAATTAGAGCACTTTAGGAATTTTTAAAAAATTTTTCTAGGTCAGAACGGGAAAGTAAAAGCTATAAGGAATTTTTTTCAATTTTTTAAATTTCCATAATTTGAAAAAAAAATTTCAAAATTTTTTTGAGAAATTTTTTCAAAATTTTCTCGAGTGAACAGGGATTTTGGTTTACTTTTTAGGATTACGGTAGTTATTAAAATTACTGTTTTCTAAATTTTCAAGCTAATTTTGCTCCAAAAACACGAGAAATAACGTCTAGGAGATACTGTAGGATTACTGTAGCTACCATGAAAAAGCCGCAGTGACATTTTGAATTTCAAAAAAATTACAGTGGAATGTATTAAAAATTGGTTTTAAAAACACAAAACTATATAAAATTTGCTATTCAATGATATTTTCCACACTTTTTTTGAGCGAAAATTGGCGGGTCTACGCCAAAAAAAAGTTGGCGGGTCTCGCCACGAAATAGGTTTTTTTGGTGTTTTCTCGATTTTGAACAATTTTTTTTTAATTTTTTCTGATGAAAACGGATAGAAAAACAAATTTGAAGCCTGGAAGCTGTCAATTCGACCAGAATTGTCCAGTTTTTCATTGCAAACTATTCATTTTTGAAATTTTTCTGCCAAAAACACGAAACTCGAAAATTTTCCATGAAAAATTTGGGAGTTTTTTGGGATTACTGTAGCTACAACAGAAAAGTTTCAATTTTTTCCATGCTATCATTGAAATTTGATATTGGATTACTGTAGCTAGAGAATTTTTGGGTTACTGTAGTAAATGAAATTCAGTAAAATTTGTTTTGATTTCTGTTACAAAAAAGTACAGTTTTTCAATGTTTGAAGATTTTTCTGCTCCATAAGACAAATGTATTTCGAAATTACAGTAATCCGAGAATCACAATTCTAAAAATTTTGAATCTCTGGGATTACTGAAGCTACAGAAAAATTTTAAATTTTTTTTTCTAGCTTACATTGAAATTTTTGATGTTGGATTACTGTAGCTAGAGGATTTTAGGGTTACGGTAGCTACAAAATGTAAAGTTTTTCAATTTTTGAAGTTGATTTTGCTTGAATAGGACAAGTAGGATTACTGTAACTATTGAATCTTTATCTAGAAAAATTCCAAAGGTCACTGTTTCATTCGTTTCTTTTTTACGATAGTGTATCTTACAAAAAATTTGAATTTTTTTTATTTTCAAAATTAAAAAAAATTGAAAAAAAAATAAATTGCAAAGTTACCGTAATTCCAAAAGTTAGATTACTGTAGAACATTTAGATCAATTTTTGAACTTTATTTTGTACTGAAAAATTTTGAAAAAAATGTGAATTTTTTTTTTCAAAATTAAAAAAAAATTTGAAAAAAAAATTCATTCAAAATCTGCAATTTTTCCGAATTTTTGATAATTACAATAGAGTTTTGAGGATTACTGTAGTTTCAACGCACCTTCTTACAGATCATGTCCCCTGGCAGAAAGATCACGGGTCTCAACTTCAACACCAAGTCCCTGAGCAATGCCCGATCGCAGTCATTGAACAGTTCCACTTTGCTCAGAGTGTTGTAATGGACGGATAAGGCAAGGTCAGTTTGTAGTTTGAGTGGGAGTTTTTCAATGAGCTTTTTTTCGTCTGAAAAAATGGAAATTTTTTTGTTTTGAAAAAAAATTGAAAAAAAAAAAACATTTGGAAAAAAAACATTTTTCCTCTTTTTTCTATTTAAATTTTATATTAGGAATCTAGAAGTTGAAAGATTAAAATTGCTAGAACTCAAAATTATTTGTAAAAAATTTGAAACCGAAAAAAAAATTTTGAAATTTTTTTTGTTGAAAATTAAAAAAATTAAAAAAAAATTTCCGCATTTTTTTTCTTGTAATTTTTACTATATTTTTTACTAAAAAAAACAAGCAAAGAAAACTCTGTTAGAAATACCAGAATTGTCGTTTGATGACCCAAATTTAAAAAAAAATTTGAAACTAAAAAAAAATTTGAAAAAAAAAATTTTTTTTCAAATTTTTTTTCAATTTTTTTTTTGCAATTCACTCACCAAGTGTTTTCTGTTGCTGCCATGTATAGATGAACCAGTCCCTCACGTTGTTCATTAATTTTGGTTCCAGGGCTAAAATGTGATTTAAAAAATTGGCTACAGTAATCTGGGAATTTTTTTCTGTTTTGTAATTTTTTGAAATTTTTTTGAAAAACTTGGAAAATTATTAGCTCTGTTCTAACAGATGAAATCATTTTTGAAAACACAGTACATGAAATTGAAAATTGGCAAAGTTTCAAAATTTAGAAAAAATTTTGAAACATGAAAAAAAAATTCTGGAATTTTTTTTTCTGTTTCATGATTTTTTAATTTTTTTCTGAAAAGTTTGAAAATTTAGTAGTAGTTGGATTATCACGTTAATCTGTAAAAATTTTTCAAAAATACAGTAACCAAAATTCGTGAACAAAATTAAAAAATTGCAATTTTTCAAAATTTCAAAAATTAAAAAAAAAATTAGAAAATTTTTTGAAACTCAAAAAATATTTTTTCGCATGGTAATCGTACATTAATCTTTTTTGCTGACTATAGTTTTTTTGCATTTTTATAAAACTGTGCTTGTGTAAAATTTAGCCACAGTAATCCCTAATTTCTTCTCATAAAAAATTTGAAAAATTTTAAAAAATTTGAAAAAAATTTCCTGTTTCAAAATTTCCCAAAATTTTTCACCAAATTGAAAAATATTCAGTACGTTGAACGTTGAATTTCCGCACTCTGTTTTGGTTCTCATTTTAGTTTGAAATTTGTTTTCTGCTTCAAAATGCTCAAGTTTTTTACAAAAGTCTGAAAAATCAATCTAATCATAATCCAAAATGCAAAAATCCCAACCCACCCAACTTTTTGCATTCTCCCAACGCCAAATCCATCCTTCTCTGAAATTCCTCCCTATTCCTGTTAGCATTAGACACAATATCTCGAATCTGTCCAAGCAAAAGAGCAAACACAAACACTCCCATCATCCAGGAACATGTCATGTAGATGTATCTAAAAAATGGGGGTTTTTTTGTGTCTTTTTTGAACCGTAACTCAAGATTGATAAGAGATAACAAAAAGTTGTCAACAAATAATTTGTAGAGAATTTTATGGGCTACATTTTAGTAGTTAACAACTTTTTTATAACTTTTACCGTAACCAAGATATCAAGCGATAAGTGCAAACACCCCTTTTTTCAAGCCAAGTTGGCTATTTTAGTTATAACTTTTTTTTCAACGCATATTTTTAAAAACTGTCAACTGATAAAAGATAGCCCTTTTTATTCTCTACAACTTTGTAGTTGACAACTTTTTGCTATCTTTAAAATTAAGCAAGATATCTTACTCAATAACATTAGTGGGTGCCGGATTATTGCCCGTCGAAGTGGCAACAGCAGCTGTGAAATAAAAGCAGCGAATATAGGCGTTTCCTAAATTTTTTCTTGTTTTATAACTTGTAAATAACGCTTACCTTGATTATTATACACCCATTTATTCAAATACCACTTTCCATTTTCTAAATAAGCAATTTGACCAAAAGCCTGCATAGCGGAAAGCTTGTAGTAGACACAGGAATTACAATGGATGATGTAAATCATGTAGGAGAGGGTTCGGGCAATTCTAAATAAGAAATTTGGATTTTTGAGGTTATTTGGAGCATTTTGATAGTAAGAATGACATGTTTTGAACAAAAACTAAATTTTTCGAAAATTTTCAAAAATTTTCGAAAAAAATTTTTTTTTTTGGAATTTTTTTTTCAAAAGACAAGGTTCTTGCATTTTTTAATATAACATTTGAATTTTTGAGGTTATTTGGAGCATTTTGATAGTAAGAATGGCATGTTTTGAGAAAAAACAAAACTTTAGAAAAATTTAGAAAAAATTTTTTTGAAATTTTTTTGAAATTTCAAAAATTTTTCAAATTTTTTTAAAACTTGTTTTTATCAATAGAAAAGTTTAAAATGATAAAATTTATCACACTGATGTTATGAGCGGACCTTTTTTTGCGAAATTTTTGAAAAAATATTTTTTTTTTCGATTCAAAAAAAAAATTTTGAAAATTTTTTTTCAGTTTTTCCAAAAGACAAGGTTCTTGCATTTTTTTTAATAGAAAGTTTGAATTTTCGAGCTTATTTGGAGCATTTTGATAGTAAGAATGACAAGTTTTGAGAAAAAACAACATTTTTGAAAATTTTGGAAAAAATTGAAAAATTGAAATTTTTTTTCTTCATTTTTTTCTCAAAAGACAAGGTTCTTGCACTTTTTAATATGAAATCTAAACTTTTGAGGTTATTTGGAGCATTTTGATATTTGGAATGACATGTTTTGGAGAAAAAAAAATCAAATTTTGAAAAATTTTTGGAAAAAAACTTGGAAAAAAAAATTTTTTTTTGAAATTTTTTTTCGAAATTTTTTTTTCATGTTCAAAAATTTTCAAAGTCAATTTCAAACTGATTTTTATTACTACTGAAAAAAAAAAACATTCAATTTATGTAACTGATTCTTTGAGAAAAAAACAATTATTTTTAAATAAAAAAAAAACATTTTAATTTTTTTTCAGTTTCGAAAATTTTCAAAAGTTTTTTCAAATTTATTTGTCTCACTTATTTGGTCAGTTTTAGTTGTTTTTATCTTACCGAATAGCATAAGGATTTGCAAATGAATTGTCCAACATGTCAAATAGCAGCCAAAATGAGTTTATCTAAAAAAAATATTTTTTCAAAAAATTTTTTTTGCAATTTTCAAAATTTTTTATTTGCATACCTTTAACGTCCGATTCATCCTGTAAATTGGCTTCTTTCCCACTAAAAAATAAACCAAATCCGTTGGAAGAATACTCAAAATGTCCAATTTGAGGGTACGGGTCATTAGATAGTGACGACGGGTGTCTTGGATGGTTTTCTGGAATTTTTAGAAAATTGGAAAATTATTTCAAAAACTAGAAAACTTTTCTTCATAATCGAATCCATTGATTTTCAAATTTGTTTACAATTTTTCAAAAAAATTTGAAACAGGAATTTTTGAAAAAAAAATTTCTCAATCCATGTTTTTTGGATTTTGGAGTTTTTCTTGATTTTTAAATTTTTCTTTGCTATTTTTCTAGAATTTTAGGAATTGTAGAGTTTTTTGAAAATCAATGCAACTTACATACTATTGATTTTCAATTTTTCTCAAAATTAGAAAAATTTTTTGAAAATGACTATGAAATTTTCAAAAAATTTTCAATCGATCTTTTTTTGGGTCATGAATTTTTATATTTTAGATTTTCTAAATAACTTATTTTGAGTTTTTGGAGAGTCTTGAGGTGAATTAATTGATTTTCTAAACTGTTTAGAATCCTGTAAATTTGCGTTTCAATTTTCTAATTTTTTTCTGTTACATCTAGCGATCATTTGTTGATGTACTGAATTCATGTAATGGTGGAAGGTTTTCTGTAGGAAATTTTTTGAAAAAGTAAATGAAAAAATTACATGGATCACTATGGGTAATGGATTTTTAAATTTATTTTAAATTTCTCAAAAAATTTTGAAACAGAAATTTTCTAAGAAATTTCAATTGGTCTTTTTGAGATTGGAAGATTTTTTTTTGAAATTTTATTTATTGTAGAGTTTTTAGAAAGTCAATAGAATTCGTTGATACAAAAATTGATTTTCAATTTTTTTTTTCAAATTTCTAAAAATTTTGAAACTGAAATTTTCTAAAAATTTCAATTGGTCTTTCTCGGATTGGAAGATTTTTATGGTTTACTGAAAAATTTCTGGATTTTTTTTTATTCTAGAAATTGTAGAGGTTTTGGAAAACCAATAAAGTTGGTAGATTGAAAAAAATTGATTTTCGAATTTTTTTCAAAATTTCAAAAAATTTTGAAACTAAAATTTTCTAAAAAAAATTCAATCGGTATTTTGAACTGGTAGATTTTCATTTATTTTCTAAATATGTTAGTTATTTTGTTTTTTCAATGTGTAACAACGGAGCAATTGATTTTAATTTTTTTTTAATTTTTAAAAAAATTTTTGAAACTGGAATTTTCAAAAAAATTTTCAATTTGACATGCAGTTTGACTGGGAAATTTTCCTATGTTTTCTGGAATTTTTTTTTTGAAATTTCAGGGACTATAGAATTTTTAGAAAGTCAATAAAGTTGGTAGATTGGAAAAATTGAATTTCAAAATTTCAGAAAAATTTCAAAAAAATTTCAAAAAAATTTTGAAATTGAAATTTTCTAAAAATTTCAATTTTTTTTTGTTTTTTTTTGAAATGTTAGGGATTGTGGAGTTTTTCTGAAAATCAATAAAATTTGTAGAATTAGAAAAAATTGATTTTCAAAATTTCAAAAAAATTTCAAAGAAAAAAATGAAAAAGTGAAAAAAAAAATTTCGGTTTCTCCAATTTTTCAAAAAAATTTCCAACTTCAAAATTTGATTTCTTATTGATATACATATAACTCACCACTTGTATTCCTCCCCTCGTAAATCTCAACCTTGGCTTCACAACCAGCATATCAATTAGATAAACAGCATCACTGACATAATCCACAATGAACCAGTAAACCCAATTATCCTCTGTTTGATAGGGATAACTGGAGCGTAGAGGGATGCAAAATGCATTGTATAAAAAGCATCCGGTGACTAGAAATAGCCAGGACATGTAGAATCGACCATAGGGGTGGAAGGTTCCTTTTAGGGAAAAACCCCAGCAACCAGTGGCAGATGCGTCTATTGGGGAGTCTGGGCGGTTCTGCAATTTTGGAAAAATTTATAAAATCTTTTACTGAATAAAATTTGAAATTTTTGAAAATTGAAAAAAAATTGTTGAAACAGTAAATTTTCGAAAATTTCAAAAATTCATAAATTTTTGAAATTTTTTTTTATAATAGAAGAAAAATTTTTTTCCAATTTATTCTAAAAATTCTTTTGTTTTTCACTGTTTCTGTTTCTGTTTTTGAACTTTTTTCAGAAATTTAGAAAGTTTGAGAAAAATTGAAACAGTAAATTTTGAAAAAAAAAGATAGAAAAATTCTACAATTTTTATTTTTTTCTATTCTCTTTTTTTTGGATTTTTTACAGCACTTTCCATGTCACGACTAAATGTAGAAAATTTTTACAAAAATTAAACAAATCTTGAAATAGTGATTTTTGAAAAATTTCAAGTGGTAGCTATTTAGGAAAATTCCAGAAAATTTTTTTTCTTTTTTAAATTTTTTTTTTGGATTTTTTACAGTACTTTCCAGTTCATGGTTACAAATGAGCATTTCTAAAACACTTTGACAAAATTCAAAAAAAAATTGAAATAGTGAATTTTGAAAAAAAAATTAGCTAATTAATTCCAGAATTTTTATTGTTTTTTTTCACTGTTTTTTTGCATTTCTTTGAACTTCGGAGAAGTGGAATTATTCAATCACAATGAACTACTGAACGTCAAAAATTTTTTAAAAATTCAAAAAAAAAATGGAACAGTGATTTTTGAGAAAAAAATCGGTTTATTTCGAATTCCGGAATTTTTTCCTATTTTTTCACTGTTTCTAATCCTTTTTTTGAATTTCGGAAAATTGAAATTTGTCAATTACAATCTGCTAGTGAATGTTGAAAATTTTAAGACACGTTATTCCTAACTCGTCAAAATCGGAATTCACTGGAGCCGAAAGTATTTCCGATTGGGCTGATTTTTTGCATAGGAGTAGTATAGGGGTCTGTAAGTCCAAAACAGAAACTTTTGAACTTTTTGCTCACCGGCTCGCGGAGCTACGGAGCAAAAACGGTTTTTCAAAAAAGTTGTCCAAACAATTTGAAATTTGGTGGACATATGTTTTTTGTGTCCTAGAGCACGAATTTGACAATGAAAATTCTTGAAAAATTTTTTGAAGGTAGGCTGTAGTACAAATTTTTCAGTTTTTTTGCTCTCCTGAAAAATTTAGTATCCGACATACCTGAGATCTTTTTAAATTCGGAATCCTCACCCATGATTACATATAATAAAGCAAAAAAATCAAAATTCTAGGTCCCTATATTCAACGAAATTTTGACAAATAACAATTTTTAGTACTGAATGACATGTTCTTTTGTCTGTAGTGAAAATTTTTGTACTGGACTTACAAAAACAAATGTTAAATTTGAATTCTACGCATAAAACTACTTTGGATAGTGCAGAAAAATCAAAAATCTAGGTCCCTATACTGGACCAAAAAGGGTCATTTTGGTTGGAAAAAGTGCTCTTCACATTTTGCTCATTTTGAGGTATTGGCTCAACTGGACCAATTTCTGTTTTTAGTGTAAATCTGTAGCTGAGAAACGTACCTTTCATAATAATACAAAAGATAGTGCTCAAAAAAATTCTTTGATTTTTTAGATTTTTTCAACTGTTTTGGGGACTTTTTTGAAAATGACACCATGAGGGGGGGTACGTGCAAAAAATGAGAAAAAATCGAAAATTTCAAAAATTTTCTAATGGCGATTTTTGATAAGTTTATTGTTTTTTATTGTCGAAAAACTCGATTCCACTCGTTCTGGACCGACAAAAACCCTATACAGACCCAATTCCCGTGATACCAGTTCGAAGGTTGGTGGCTTGCTGAAACATGGTAGGTGGGACAAAACAAGTGGAATCGAGTTTTTCGACAATAAAAAACAATAAACTTATCAAAAATCGCCATTAGAAAAATTTTGAAATTTTCGATTTTTTCTCATTTTTTGCACGTACCCCCCCTCATGGTGTCATTTTCAAAAAAGTCCCCAAAACAGTTGAAAAAATCTAAAAAATCAAAGAATTTTTTTGAGCACTATCTTTTGTATTATTATGAAAGGTACGTTTCTCAGCTACAGATTTACACTAAAAACAGAAATTGGTCCAGTTGAGCCAATACCTCAAAATGAGCAAAATGTGAAGGGCACTTTTTCCAACCAAAATGACCCTTTTTGGTCCAGTATAGGGACCTAGATTTTTGATTTTTCTGCACTATCCAAAGTAGTTTTATGCGTAGAATTCAAATTTAACATTTGTTTTTGTAAGTCCAGTACAAAAATTTTCACTACAGACAAAAGAACATGTCATTCAGTACTAAAAATTGTTATTTGTCAAAATTTCGTTGAATATAGGGACCTAGAATTTTGATTTTTTTGCTTTATTATATGTAATCATGGGTGAGGATTCCGAATTTAAAAAGATCTCAGGTATGTCGGATACTAAATTTTTCAGGAGAGCAAAAAAACTGAAAAATTTGTACTACAGCCTACCTTCAAAAAATTTTTCAAGAATTTTCATTGTCAAATTCGTGCTCTAGGACACAAAAAACATATGTCCACCAAATTTCAAATTGTTTGGACAACTTTTTTGAAAAACCGTTTTTGCTCCCTAGCTCCGCGAGCCGGTGAGCAAAAAGTTCAAAAGTTTCTGTTTTGGACTTACAGACCCCTATACTACTCCTATGCAAAAAATCAGCCCGATCGGAAATACTTTCGGCTCCAGTGAATTGGCTCTGTGGGCATTATTGAGCAATTACGAATAACGTGTCTTAAAAAAAATCTTGTAACAGTGAATTTTTATGTATACCAAACCCATTCAAGACTATTTTTCCAAATTTTTAAAAAATTCAAAATAAATTTTTGAAACCGAAAAAAAAATTTGAGATAGGGATTTTTTTAATTTAGTGTAGTGGACTTTTCTAATTTTTCAGATGACATGTTGGACATCTGCAGGAGGTTCAAGGATCCCAGGGACCCCAATGGATGAGTGGAGGATATTGAGAGGTGTGTTTTGGAAAAAAAATGGATAGAAGGGTTAGAAAAAATTAGAAAAAAATAATTTGGATTATGGGGAAAATTTTCGGTTTCAAGATTTTGTTAGTGCTAGGAGAACAATTTTTTTCAATTTGAAGCTTTTAAAATTGCCTAAAAAAGCGAAAAAAATAATTCAGAAAAAAAATCAAAAATTTTCAAATTTTTCAAAAAAAAATTGTCTAGATTTTTTTTGAATCTCAAGTTACAATCGTTTTTTCCTTGGAATAATGAGATTTTTGAAAATTTGCAAATTCAAATTTTACATTTGTAACTGTAAATCACAGTTTGAAAAACAAAAAAAATTAGTCCTCAAAAAATCAAAAATTTTCAAATTTTTCAAAAAAAATTGTCTAGATTTTTTTTGAATTTACCATTGAACTCGAACGAAGTAGTGAAATTTTCAAAAATTCGCAAACTCAAATTTCACATTTGTAACTGTAAATCAAAGTGTAAAAAAAACGAAAAAACAAAAATTAGTCAAAAAATTTCAAATTTTTCAAAAAAATTGTCTAGATTTTTTTTGAATTTACCATTGAACCCGACGAAGTAATGGGATTTTTAAAAATCCAAAAGTTCCAATTTTACAGTTGTAACTGTAAATCACAAAAACACGAAAAATGAGTTGACAAAAGTTTCAAATTTTTAAAAATCAAAAAAAAATCCTATCACCCACCTGCAACCCAATCAAACTCATCAAACTCGGTCTATGCTCCTCCTTTTTCGGCACATTACTCGCCATCGAAACCGTATCCTCCGGTGCCTCCTTTATCAAGTCCTCCCGCACCGAACTCGTCCTTCTCTGTACTTCGGTGGCAATCGAGTGTAGTCTTTCTCGCATTACAATCGAGATTTGTGACTTTACATCTTCATCTGTGGCACTTGAAGCTCTAGAATGACCCAAATTAGAAGAGGCATTGAGATTCAAATCGTCAATTTCGAATTCCTCATCTGGGATGTCTATAGATGTTTGTGCTCCGAGAATCGGAGAATCCACTTCGTCGATTTGAATTCGAACTTCTGGACGGATTGTTATTATTGGGGGTTTTGGTTCGGGGACCATTTCTTTTTCTGTTTTTTCTGCTTTTTCCGGAGGAACTGGAAGTGGGCGGGGCTTAGAAGAAGAGGGTTTGGAAGATGTGGAAGGCCCTGCTCGGGAAGGGTCGAATCTGAAATTTCTGAAATTTGGAAGACCAAATTTTTCGGTTTCAATTTTTTTTTTTGAAGTTTGAAGTTTTCTGGTCATTTACTGCGTCTTTGGCTGTCGGTTGACTACAAACCAAAAAATCTCTAGATTTTTTTTCAATTTTTAAAAATTTCAAAAATTTCAAATTTACAGTAATCCTATCACTTTAAAATTTTGGGTCGGTTTCAAATTTTTTTCGAAAATTTTTGAAAATTTTTTTTGTAATCTTCTCAGCGTTGGATAACAAATGTGCTAGCTTCAGTAAATATTTCTAGAATTTTTTTAATTTTTAAAAATTTCAAAACTACAGTAATCCTATCATTGTGAATTTTTACTTTATCCTACAGTACTTTTTTCCTAAAAGCTACAGTACCTCAAAATTTAGAACCGATTTTTCAAACTACACTACTGATTTCATTTTCACCTAGAATTTTCACTTTTTCTGAAACAGAAAATTGAAAAAAGTTTGGAAGATCCGGCAAGGAGAAGAGTCGAATCTAGAATTTAGTAAGGTTCATTTTTCGGTTTCAAAATTTTTTTTGGAAAGTTTGAAATTTCCTGCCTAATTGATTCTTGATCTTTGGTATTGTCAGATTTTTTTTGTAATTTTTAAAAATTTTGAAACTACAGTAATCCGGTCATTCTGAATTTTTGCTCCTTCCTACAGTACCCTTCTCCTAAAAATTACGATAACCCAAAAATAAAATCATGATTTGCAAAAGAAACTATTGATTTCATTTTCTCTTAAAAGTTTCACTTTTTCTGAAACAGCAATTTTTTTTTTTGAAAAATTCAGAGAGGTCTTGCTTGAAAGGGGTAAAGTATGAAATCCTCTATTTTGGGTTCCAAATTTTTTTCTAAAAGTTTGCGGTTTTTTGTTCTTTACTGTCTGATAGATTCCTTGTTGTCTACAGAAAACATCTCTAGATTTTTTTCTTCAATTTTTGAAAATTTCAAAACTACAGTAATCCTATCATTTTGAATTTTTGCTTTCTTCTACAGTACCCCTATGCAAATCTGGAATTCATTAATCTTGACTTTTCTGTTTCAAAAAAGTTCAGAAAGTTTGCAGATTTATCGTCATTTACTGCATTCTTTGTTGTAAATCGAAAAATCTCTAGATTTTTTTTTGTATAATTTTCAAAAATTTCAAAAAGACAGTAATCTTGTTAATTTGAATTTTGCTCCCCCCTACGGTTTTATTCAAGTCTGGAATTCAGAAATCTTCAGCTTTTCAATTTCAAAATTTTTTTGAAAACTTGACGATTTCTAGTAATTTATTGACCTTTCGAGATGACAAAAAAATCTCTGAATTTTTTAAAATTTCAAAACTACAGTAATCTTATCAATTCATCAATTTGTCATTATCGTAAATAATTCATTTTAAAAATTTGAATTATCAACATTTTTGTTGGAGAAAAAAAACTACAACTAATCAATCCTAAATTTTTTTTAGAATTTCAAACAAAATTTTGAAACATCAAATTTTTTTCAATTTTTTTCAAATTTTCAAATTACATTAACCCAGCTTTTCTCTAACTACTCTAGTTTTTTAAAATATGACTTTTCATCTGTAAATTTTGAACTGATCAATTCTAAAATTTCTCAAAATTTCGAAAAAACTTTCGAAACCGAAATTTTTTTTTCAATTTTTCGATCACAGTAATCCAACCAACATTTTTCTAATTGTAACTACAGTAGCTTCTCTTTGCAAAAAAAGTTTTTTTTTCCTTTTTGAAAATCACCCTACATAACTGAACAAATGCTTCATTGCTCAATCCCAAAATTTTCAAAAATTCAAAAAATTTTGAAACATTTTTTTTTATTTTTTAATTTTCTGACTACAGTAATCCAATTATTTTTAAACTATAGCGTTCCTCATTTTCCTGAATACCGTATTTCAATTTGAAAAATTGAATTTCTTTGCCAAACCGTTATTTCATTGCTCAACCCTAAACTCCAAAAATTAAAAAAAAAATTTTGAAACCGAAAAAAAAAATTTTTTTTTCACTTTTCTGATTCTTTAGCTACAGTATCCCCCTTTGACTCACAGATCAAAACTGTCCTCACTTCTCGGTGATTTCATATCACTCTCATCTAGAGCGCGGGGTTTTGAAGATTTCTGAAATTAAAACAAATTTAAAATAAAAAATCCGAAAAAAAAATTTTTTTTTGAAAAAAATTTTTTTTTGAAAAATTTTCCTACCGCATCCACAATATCCGATAGTCGTCTCCAGTGTTTTTTAGCTTTGAAAGTAATTTTTCGACCAAGTTTCGGGTCGAATTGATAACCGGACCCACTTGAGCTCGGCTCTTTTTCTACGGGTCCAGGCATTTTTTCAAAAAAATTTTTTTCAATTTTTGAAAAAAAAAATTTTAATCGATTTTTCTTATCAATAGTGATAACAGAATGGATAAAAGTAAAGTTGTCAAGCAGCAGCAAGGCGGAAAAATATTTTGAATGGCTTGAATAACTGGAGCATAATGAGCAGTTACCCATCTCCCCCTCTGGACTTGTCTCCGTTTCTTCGCCTTTTATGCTCTCTAAATGTGTTGATATGCGGGGGCTGGAGCGGAAAGAGGAAGCTTATCATTATCATGTTCTTTTTGAAAAGGTTTTGAGGGAAAAAAAATTTTTGAAAAAAATTTTTTTTTTTTTGGAAATTTTTTTTTCCAAATATTTTTTTTCGGGTTTTTGAAAAAAATTCGAGAGGGATTTGGAATTGAATTGCAAGTTCAAAAAATTTTAAAACAGTGATAATGCTAATTTTAAAGTGATAATCCTTCCGAGAAAATTGAAAATTTCAAAAAAAAATTGGAATTTTTTTTTGAAAATTTGAAAATTTTTGGGGTGAAGTTTGAATTGAATTGCTGTTTCAAAAAAATTTTTAAAAAATGATAAAACAGTTTTGAACTGATAGCATCTCAAATCCCTTTTTGAAAAAGAATAAAAATTTTCACTGTTTCAAAAAAATTCAGTTGGCAAATTTGAAAAAAAAATCAGTCTGATGAACTTTCACGGATTTTCTTTGAATTTGAAAAAACTAAGAAAAAATCAATAAATTGAAAACAAAATTCCCTGTTTTTCAAAATTTTGAAAGAAAAAAAGGTGGAATGAATTTTAAAATTTCACTGTTTCAAAAAAATTAAATTGAACTGTTTGGAAAAAGAAATCAATAACAGTCTACCATAAAAAATTAATTTTAGAGGAATGTATTTTCAATTTTTTTCAAATAGACTTCTGTCAGTTACAAGCAGCCTTTCCATAAATTGCATGCTCTGATAATTTTTTTGAAAATTAGAAAAATCCAAATTTTTCAAAAAATCAATTTGGAAACCAAAAAAACCTACACTAACTCTAAAAAAAAACTGAAAAAAATCAATAAATGATTTTCCTGTTTCCCAAATTTTTCAAAAATTGTGAATCTCAAAGTTAAAACAGTACCAGATTTGTTGAAGCATCTAATTTTTTATGAACAGGCATTTTTTTCAGTTTCAAAATTTTCAAAATTTTTTGAAATTTGTAGAGAATTTGTTATTCGTATCACTAACAATTAAACTGATTTCTATTCAAAAATTTTCTCCTTGTCTGAAATGAAAATTGGCCAAAATTTGACATCAGGAATTCAAGAAAAACATTTTAAAAATTTCCTATAATTCAAAAAAAATTTCTGTTTCAAAAAATTTCTAAAAATTCACAACTTTTCAAATTTTTCAATCATGCAGGGTTTCGAGAATGTATAAAATAGAGGCAAGCAATTCTGAATTTCATTTTTTACTCACCAATCCAAAAGCCTAAACCTAGATGAATACCAAAATGAATATCTCTGTCCCGAGTTGTTGTCAATTATCTCGAGTTCATTGGAGATTGGAGTGGGTGGGAAGCTATGGGTTAGGGGCTAGGGGTTAATTTCCGGTCTGATTCCCGTATATTGTTATCACTGATAAATATTATAGGACTATCACTTGGTATTATAAGCTGATTTTTATCCGAATTTTTAACTTTTTTGCTAAAAATTAACTAGACTTTTTTTCGCTGTTTCAAAATGTTTTCTTGCAATTTTAGAAAACCAATAAGACTAATAGTAGATATGTTACTCTGGAACTTCATTTTATGGACTTTTTTTTTAATTAAAAAAAATGTTTTTTTTAATTTTTTGAAAATTACTCAACAATTTTTCTGCTCAGCTGATCCCAAATTTTTTCAACTTGACTTTTTTTGCTGTTTCAAATAAGTTTCGAATAATTTTTAGGGTGATATTGGGTTGATTTCATTGCTAACATCTTTGAAAAAATTACACTGAAAAAATGCAAAAAAAAACTAGATTTTTTTAAAATTTTTTGCATTTTTCCCAATTTCTGGGTTTTTAAAAAATTTACAGTGATATTATAATTTTTGTAAAAAAACAAATTTATATGTTTTTTTTTCTGTTTTGATTTGAAAAAAATATCTTTGAAAAAAAAATTACGAAAAAAAATTCAAAAAAAAACTAGAATTTTTTTTTTAATTTTCCCAGTTTCTAGAATTTTTTAAAAATTTACAGTAATAGTTTCTGTAAAAAAACAAATATCTAGTTTTTTTTTCTGTTTTGATTCGAAAAAAAAATATTTGAAAAAAAATTATGGAAAAAATTCAAAAGAAAAAATAGGATTTTTTTCAATTTTTTTCAGTTTCTAGAATTTTTTAAAAATTACAGTAATTTTATCTGATACTTATCAGTTATTATGGAGTAGATAATCAAGTTTTACATTTTTCGTGTTGATTTTAAAAAATTCAGAGACCCAAAAAGGCACTTTGGAAATTAATTTTAAAATTTTTTTTTCTGTTTAAAAATTTTTAATTTTTTAAAAATTTTTTTTGATATACCAACCTGCCTATCCACATAGCTAAACTCTCTGCTCCGGATATCCCTTGCCAACTGGGTATTCGCTCTCTTTGGACCCTTGTACATGTCCTCAAAAGTCGGTGTACTTCGTTTTCGGGGCATTTTTTTGAAGATGGGGAGACTGGAAATTTCGCTATTGCTTTGCAATATCTATTGAGTAACATTAGCAGGAATTTATAAAATGAAGTATTGAAACGGGGAAAATTTTGAAAAAAATTGAATTTTAGAAAAAATTTCAGTTTCAATTGGAATTTATCATTGGAATTTTTTATAAACCAGCGCTAGGCTGTTTTTGGGTTGATTGAAAAATAGAAAAAAATTAAGGAAATTTTGCTTTCTTCTCAAGAAATGTGTATCTTAATCCAATAGGCAATATTTTCCTGATAACAAAAAATTTTTCTGTAAAATTGTTGAAACATTAATTTAACGAAAAAAAAATCCTGAGCGACACAAAAAAATGCCAGAAAAAATTCAAAAAATTTGGAAAAATCTAGAAACCCCAGAAAAAATCTTCAAAATTGTTAGAAAAAAACGTTTTTTTTTTCAAAAAGTTTTGTTTCTTCACAAGTCTTTGATACAATATTTTCTGAAATTCTAAAAATTTTTTTGAATTTTTTTAAAAACAGTAACTTAACGAAAAAAAAACAACACAAAAAAACATGCTAGAAAAATTTTAAAAAATCTAGAAAAACCAGAAAAAATGTCATATTTGGTAGGATTTTTTCTTATTAAAAAAATGTATTTCCTAATCAGATTCCATGTCTATACTTGTCTACAGATTAGAAATTTTTTTGTGAATTATGAAAACAGTAATTTAACGAGAAACTCTAGAGAAAAACAGAAAACATTTTCTAAATTCAATTGGAAAAATTGTTTTCTTATCAAAAATTTTAGTTTTTTTAGAAATCGCAAGTACAATTGTTTCTGATAGTTTAAAAAGTTTTTGTGTAAAATTCTTGAAACAGTAAGCTGACGAAAAAATCGAAATAGCCCTAAAAGTTTTGAAATGAAAAAGGAGTCAGAAACCTCCAAACATGAGCCTATGCTCTCTCTCTCTCTCCTTATCATCCGTATCATCCGTAGTGGCTTCTTTTTCTTCTTTTCCCCTCCCCCTCCTTCTTCTTCTCCTTCTTCATACTCTCCCAATGTATAATCCTCTTTTGAATATCAAATATTCAGTTTCGTTTCGTTTCGCTTCCGTTGACGGGAAGGGGACGGGTTGCGAAGGAGAGGGGACTAATTAGGGGAATGCGCAAAGAGAGGAGTCAGATGAGGGGATAGAAATGTGACATGGTTGCCATGGAGAAGAGTTGGATGAGGGGTAATGGGTGGTTACAGTTGAAAACTCGAATTTTTTTTTGAATTTTTGATCTTCAAGAATTAGAGAGTTCGGTCTATAAAAGAGGAAGTTTGGGTTTTGAAACGGAATTTTTATTTCTAAAAACAAAAATTTTTCTTGTATTTTTTCCAAACCAGTAAGAGACGAATTAGATAATTTGGTCTAGAAACATGAAAATTTTATTTTGAAACTAGAGTTTTTTCGAAAATTTTGGCTTATTTTGCGCTGCTTACCAAAATTAAAATTGTCAGTAGATTTAGAATTGTAATTTTTGGAGAATTTTGAAACAGATTTTTCGAAAAAAATTTTTTCAACTTTTTTGCGAATTTTTTTGTGTTTTGGACCAGAAAACTTTGATTGACTGATTTTTTGCAATTTTGAAACTGGATTTTTTTCTCTTTTTAGTACATCACATTAGCTAGAATAGCTAAAAAAGGTAAATTTTGGGGGTTGAAACAGGAATCTTACTAAAATTGAAAAAATTTTTATTAACATCAGGTAATCTTGCGTACAGCTCAAACTAGAGTAATTAGCCTAGAAGATCATTCCAAAAATTAAAGTGAAATTTTGAAACTGAAAAAAAATTTGACAGGAAATTGATCATCATTTTATCTGAATTTTGGGAAGGATTTTTCTGGAATTTTCGAAAAAAATTTAGTTAAAATTTTAAAATTTTTGATGTTTCAATTTTTAAAAGTTTTTTATGGGAATTGTGTAGAACTTTTTTGCTATCCGGAACTCAGAGGGATTGGTTTTGTATCTCATTAGAAAAATTAACTGCAAAATTTGAAACAGAAATTTAAAAAAAATTTCTATGATCTCTGGTTCACAATGATTAGAACCAAAAATATAAAAAAAAAAAAAGGTTGTACTTTGAAGATTACAAATCAGAAGTTCATGAGGGAGCTACAGCGGAGCAATGCTCTTTCCAAATTGCTATCTTGGGGGAATTTTTGTAGCAATAAATAATGTGCGAAAAATTATGGCTCCAAACTGAAATTCTAGAAGATGAAACTTTGAAACTGAAAATAATTATTTTTTCGAAAGTGATTTTTTTACAATTTTTTTTTATTTCAGGACATTCCCGTCAGTCAAAACGAAACCAAAAAAGCCAATTGGACTTCCGATAAAGCTGAAAAAATCTGAAAGGTTAGTTCATTTTTCCTGTATCCAAATGAACAAGAAATTGTTGGAAAAAATTGTGAAAAATAATCAATTTTTTTATTTATTTTTCAATGTGAAAAAAATATTTTTAAAAAGTAGAAAAAAATAATAGAGCACCCGGTAAAATCAGGTCAAAAATACAGGGAAATAGAGGAATTTTTAGCATTTTTTAAACAGAAAAAAACAGAAAAAAATAAGGGGTAAAAGTGCAAATTTTTGCGCATAAAAGTACAAAAAATGAGGAAATTTTAAAATATTTTTTTTTTGAATTTTTGAGAATTTTTTAAACCAAAAAAAAACATTGAAAAATAAGGGTTAATAGTGCAAATTTTCACACCTAAAAGTGCACCAAATAATCCTTCATTTCCGTTCACTTTTCCGTGTGTTCACTCTTTGGGATTAGCAGCAGCATGTTCACGAATGGCAGTTTTCAACTGTTCACCATCCAATAAAAGGGAGATTACGACGTGATCGTCGCGTCTTTGGAACAACATTTCACCCTCGAAATCCACCATTTTGTGTTTACGGGCTCGGAGAAGGGTTCCGACGACCTGAAAATAGAGGGGTTAATTGGAAAAATAAATAAAAAATAAAAAAAATTTTGTAATTTTTTTTAATTTTTTAACAATTTCCTGGGCCTTTTCTATCATTGAAACAGAGACCAAAAAATGGAGGGTTTATATTTCAAAAATTTAAAAAATTTGCACAGAAATTATCATCAAAAATCTAAAATTGAGTGGATTGTACTTTGAAATTTTTTCTAATTTTTTTTTGAATTTTTCAAAAAAAATTATAAAATTTTTGAATCTTTTTAGCTCTGTTTTGAGACTTTTGGGGTATTTTTGGCAATATTGGGCTCCGAATAATTGAAAAAAATGCGTCTAAAAAATTTTTTTTGTAATTTTTGGAACTGTAATATTTTTTTGAATTTTTTAGATTTTTCCCAGCTTTATTTTTGAACTATCAGATTTTAGTTAGGGGTGTTCTTCTGTGCATTTTTGCATCAGGGTGTTTGGGTATTCCTCTAACAATAACTACAGTAATCCCTAAATGAAACATTTTTCTGTTTCAAGTTTTTCACAAAAAAATGATTCGAATTCAGGAGGTTTTTGGAAACCGTATAAGCCGTTGATTTTTTTTGTTAAAAAATAAGAAGCGAAATCCGAAACATTGACTAACTGGGAGTTTTAAAAAATTTCGACTTTTTTTGGAACAGTAATTTTTTTAGAATTTTTTTGAAATTTTCTGGACTGCTTGAACTTTTCCTAGTTCTGTTTTCAGATTTTTTACATTTTCATACTTATCATATCAAGAAATGCCACTAAATTACCGAGAAACATCTATTCCTACAGTAACCCTTTTGGAACTACAGTAATCTTGAATTTTTACTTTTACTGTTTCAAAAAATTTCCAAAAATCTAGTTCGTTATTGGAAAAGTAATCTGGCAGGTTCAGAAGTTCCTCTCTCTAATTGTAAAGTTAGTCAAAAAAATTCCAAAGATTACAGTACCTCAAAAAAATTTTTGATTTTGAAAAAAATCTGTTTCAAAAATTTTCAAAAAATCGGTTTTTTCTCTACAAAACAGTTTTTTGTCTCAACAAAAATTAGTTTGAAGTTGGTAATTTGATAAGTAATTTGCACTGACTACAGTAACCCAATAGTCAAAAAAAATTCATAATTTTTCGATTTTTTGAAAAAAAATTTTCTGTTTCAAAAATTTCCAAAAAAATTGGTTTTATTGTAGATAACAATAGACTCGCCAATTTTCTGCGTTGTTTGAAAAAAAAAATTTGTTTCGAAAAATTTTCAAAAAAAAAACTAACCTTATCCGAAATATTCACATAAATCGTAAAAAGCCTTCCAAAAGTGATTTTTATTTTTTCCTCCTCATTTTGTCTCTTTCCATAGTCCTCAATAACCTCACAAAGTGTCAGCATTTCTCGGGCTACGTGGGCTGCTGAAAATTTAAAAAAATTTGAAAAAAAAATTAAATTTTTTTTTTCAATTTTTCATACCAGCTTTTTGCGCCCTTTTCTCTGTGAGTGTCCCTGGTTTCGGTCTGCCATATTCAGAACTGTCTTTGTCGATTTTTTTCGGAGTGAAATCTTTGGAATACACGTCGTCTGAAAATTTAGAAAAATTAAAAAAAAAATTTTTTTCTCGAAAAAAATTTTTTTTTGAGTCAAAAAAAATTTAGGAAAATTAAAAATGCTCAAAACAAATTTTTTGAACATTAAAAAAAATTACCCCGACTCTGAGCAGCTCCCTGTTGCTCCATTTCACGGAATTTGAAGATGGTTTTGTCTGAAAAAATCAGAAAAATCAAAAAAAAATAGAAAAAAATTAGAAAAATCGAAAAATCAATAGAAACACAAGATCTGAGCTCTATCTCAACATCCAGAATCCTCCGGGAAGCTTTGTAAAATTTGAGAGATTTTCTGCGTCTCTCTAATTGCTGTAATCTCTCGGAAAAATTGGAGACAGCTGATGCTGATTTTTGAGGTCCCAGTTTCTGACGGGTTTTCGGGTGTTTTCCTGGGGTTTTGAGGGTTTAGAAAAATTAAAAAATTCATAAACAACGTAGTTTTTAATGTTCTAAATTTTTTAAGTGCTTTGGAAATTTTTTGGTGATCAAAAATAAAAAGTGATGGATTTTTTTTCGATTTTTGAAAAATTCTGGAAAATACAATTTTGCATTAAAAATTTGGGAGTAAATTGCATTTGATAGAAAATTTTGTAATTTACAATTTGTTAATTGATAATTTTTTGAGATCTCTTCTGGTTTTTGAGAGAAAAATCGAAAATTTTAAAATTTCAAAAAAAAATATTTTTTTTTGAATTTTTTGAAAGTTTTTTAGAAAATTCAATTTTGCTTTCAAAATTTGGCAGTAAATTGGATTTGCTATAAAATTTTGCGCTCTACAATTTGCTAGTAAACCATTTTTTGAGATCTCTTTTAGTTTTTGAGAAAAAAAAATCAAAAATTTTTAAATTTCAAAAAAAAATTTTTTGGAAAATTTTCGAAAAATTCTAGAAAATCCAAAATTGATTTAAAAATCTTAAAATAAATTGCATTTGATAGAACAATTTTTGCGCTACTATTTGTTAGTTGATAACTTTTTAGCATCTTTTTTTGTTTTTGAGAAAAAAAAGTTTCAAAAATTTCAAAAAAAAATTTTTTTTTTTCAAATTTTGATTTTCAATTTTTTTTTTCGAATATCTACCACTAATAACAAAGAACCATCAACTATCAACTTGTAGAACAAAAAATTACCTATCAAACGCACTAAAAACCACTATTTTTTCATCAAAACCTAATTTTTTACAATTTTTCAAACTTTTTAGAAAACTCAAAAAAACTTCAAACTTACCAAATCTGGGTTCACAAGCAATGGACATGACTTGAAACTGTAGATTAAATACTGTAAATTAAATTTCAGTTATTTTAAACACTGTAAAAATCTAAAAACCCTAAAAATCGGGGGTGATCTGATCGGTTTGTTCAGTTATTTGAGGCCCCTATGACGGCTCTCAAGTGGTGTTTATTTTTTGGGGGCGGATATTTCTGCGTTTCTTCGAAATAGACAGTGTCTCGGGGGTGTTTGGACTTGAGAAATGGTTGAAAAAAGGAAAAAATAAAGAGAGAAGGGTTAGAGGTGAAAAAAGAAGAGGAACAGTTTCGAAATGTTGATGAATAATGTGTTTTGGAAGTCTACCACATGATATTGAGGTCAAGAAACGTCAAAGATTACTGTAATCAAATTTTTGAGAGTGTTTTCTTGATCTAGACTTTCTCTAGTACCGTTCTCATAAATAGCAGTGTACGAATTGGCGATTTTCATTTAAAAAAATTTAGAAACAGAGAGCTTCAACTTTTTGTAAATACCCTGTTTCAAAAGCAATTTTTATGATTTTCGGGAGAAATTCTGATTATTCTGACAGGCGAAGTCTTTGGAGGATAAAAGCAATCTTGGCGAGTTTGGCTTGACGGTTTTTAGGCTTTCTGGAGGCTTTGTCTTGCAATTCGTAAGTTGATCCTATTGTTACAAATTTCTGTGGCGTTTGTCTCATGCTTTGTGAGGAACTGTAAACTTTTTGAGAGTTTTATGAATTCCTGTTTCTAAAATTTTGCATATTTTTTGGTGCTCGTCCTCTATCAATCGGGCGCGCGTTAGCGTATCAATATACTTTTTTCAACTTTGTGATTTTCACTGTTTAGAAAATCAAATTTTTAATCCGACCAAAACAAGCTGTCAAAAAATTGGAAAAAAATCTCCATTTTTCAAATTTTTTTCTGTTTCAGAAATTCAAGATCTATTTTGATTTTCATGACCCTCTAATACCAAATAGTACAGTTATGCTAACTTTCTGATTTTGCTGTTTAGAAAATCAAATCAGATCAAAATCCGGTCAAAACAAGCTGTCAAAAAATTGAAAAAAATCTCCATTTTTCAAATTTTTTTCTGTTTCTGAAATTTTGGATATTTTTTTGGTGTTCAAGGTTAACCAGTAAGTCGACAGGTTTATGAATGTATCAAAACTTCGGGAAAAAATTGGTGATTATGGGTGATGTCGTTTGGAGCTGTCTATAGATTAGGCATTTTTCTTGAAATTTTCTAATGAAAAAAAATAGAAACAGAGAGTTATTCCCTTTTTGTCAACATCAACCCCTGTTCATGTTTCAAAAATAATTTTTTATGATTTTTAGAAAAATTTTAGTTATTGGGGGATTTCGGTTCAGCTGATTATTATCTGGGCATTTTGGAGCTTTTGAATGTTTTTTGAATGGTTTTTATTGTTTAGAAGCTTTTTGAATTTTTGTATACATTGAGAAACACTAGATATTGATGGTCTACTGGAGGTTTTGAAGGTTTCTAGATTTTTGAAAAATTCGAAACTGTAATTTTGGCGTTTTCCGTTTCTGCACTGTGGCAACTTCTAGGTTTTTGTGATTTTCTTCCGAGAGTTGGATTTTATTTTGGAGCTTTTTACATGGTCAAACTAATTAGAACTGATTTTTTTCTGTTCCAGGAATTCTGGATATTTTTTTGATTTTCAAAGGTTTTTAGTGTGTTGAGTATTAGACCTTCAAACTTCAAAATTACCCGTTTTCTGCCATTCATTTTGAAGTTTTCTGATGTTTAAAAATCTTTTGAATTTAGAAAAGGTATCCGCATTCGTTTCTTTCATGTTTTTTTTAAGAAACAGGAAATTTCGGTTTTTTTTTAAATTCCAGTTTCTAAATTCTTGGATATTTTTTTCGTCTCCAATCTTCATCAATGGGCCATGGGTTACCGTATCCATATACCTTTTTTCCGCTAACTTTCTGTTTTGGCTGTTTAGAAAGTTGAATCAGATCAAAATCCGACCAAAAAAAGCTGTCAAAAAATTGAAAAAAAAATTTCAATTTTTTCATTTTTTTCTGTTTTTAAAATTTTCGATCTGTTTTTGGTGTTGAAGATTTTCCAATTGTTCCTGTCGGTTGATCTTTGGTAGTCGCAAAACAAAATGTAAATTTTTCTGTTAACTTTTCAAATTTTGCTTTTCAGAAAATCAGTTCAAAAAATATCAAAATCCAACTGAATTACAGCGACAGAAAAAATTGAAAAAAAAAATCTCCATTTTTTAAATTTTTTTTCTGTTTCTAAAATTTTGGATCTGTTTATGGTATTTGAAGTTCACCAGTAGATAGAGCGGTCTCAATAACAAAAAGTTTTTTTTTTCCGTTAACTTTCTAATATTTGCGACCAAAAAAAAGCTCTCAAAAAAATGAAAAAAATTTCCATTTATCAAATTTTTTTCTGTTTCAAAAATTTTGGATATGTTTCTGGTGATCAACCTCTATCTATTGGTTTGTATCACTGTATTCCTTTTTGCTAATTTTCTGATTCTCTTTGTTTAGAAAATCAAACAAAATCAAGATCCAACCAGAAAACGCTGTAAAAAATTGAAAAAAATCTCATTTTTTTTTCATTTTTTTCTGGTTCTAAAATTAATTTTTCTAATTTTCCCCTATTCAAAATGTTCGAAAAAAGCTCTAAAAAATTGAGAAAATCCTGCATTCATTAACGAATCAATCAAAAACATCAATTTCCTGTGGAATTTCCGGAGTCGTTGTTCTATCCAACTCCAAAATCGGCGCCACCAATGCATCAATCCGAGTGCATTGTTGATCCCATACGAATTCTCCCAAGTTCTGTTTGTTCATTTCTATGTACATGTGAATCGAGGTTTCGGTGAAGTCACGGTAGCGGGGTGTGCCTAGAAAAATGAAAAAAAAATTTTGAAAAAAATTAAAAAAAATTTTTTTTTCGATTTTGAACTGATTTTTTCAAATTTTCTAAATGAATTTGGATAGAATAGAGAATTTGAAACCGGTTGATAATCAGTTCAACCAAAACTGTTCAGTTTTCAGTTAAAATTTTCAGATTTCGTGTTGTTTTTTGAAAATGAGTAAATCGCAATGAAAAACTCAATAATTCTGGTGGAATGAACTATTTCTAGATTTCAAATTCTTTTTTCTATCCGTTTTCATCAGAAAAAATTCAAAAAAGTTGGTCCGGAAACGAGAAAACGGCAAAAAACCGATTTCGTGGCGAGACCCGCCAACTACAGTAATCCTTTAGAAGAGTTTTGACCTACTTTCCGGAGACTTTTCCTTCTTTTTTCTTCTTGATATTGGCTTTTTGGCTCCTGTCGCTGCAATTCCCAGAGTCACATCGCCATTTGAAAGTAGATCAAACGAAGACTTCTTGAGCAGTTTCTTGACGTTTTCTTCAGAAGAAAAACCCAGAACATCATCGGATGAAATGATGATGTTAGGGGATTCTGAATCTTGGACTTTTGGAGCATCTAGAGTACTGGTTTTGACGTTTTCTGATTTGGGATTTTGAAGTTCTAGAGGTTCTTGGGCTTCTAGAGAATCTGGAGCATTGAATTTGACATCTTCCAATCCTTGTTTCTGGGATTCGGATGTTTTCTGATCTTCTTGAACATCTTCTGAGCTATTGATCTTAATGTTAGCTTCTGAATCTTGGTTTTTGACGTCTTCAGATTTGGGATTTTGAGACTTTGAAGCGTTCTGGTCTTTTAGAGCATCATCAGCATTGTTCTCGACATCTTCTAATCCTGGTTTTCGGGATTCTGAAGCTTCCTGAGCTTTCTGGACTTCTAGAACATCTCCTAAGCTATGGATCTCGATATTAGCATAGGAATCTTGAATTTTGACGTTCTCTGATTCTGAATTCTCGGTTTCTACAGATTCTTGGGCTTCTGGAGAATCTGAAGCTTCTAGAGACATGGTTTTGCCGTCTTCTGATCCTGTTTTTCGAGTTTCTGAAGTGTTTTGATCTTCCTGATCTTCCGGAACAACTTCTGAGCTATGGATAGTTTTCTCAGTTTTGGAATCCTGGATCTTGACATCTTCGAATTTTGCATTTTTAGCATCTATAGCTTCTAGATCTTTCTTTACTCCTTCATCCCCATCAGAAACCATTCCCAAGCCCGCTACACTGTCCAAAGATGTTAGCGACACGTGGCGTTCCAAATCCTTTGATACAGTATCCACTGCCTCTGGAGCATTCTTGATGTTTGCCTTCATGTCACTTTTATCCTCTATAGTCCCTTTGAGAACGTCGGTTGCCACATCATCCCCTCCAATCAATGTCGCCGAATCAGAATGAAGAAGGATCTTTTCTGGGGCTTTTTCTTGACTTTTTTGGCTGTTTTGTGTTACTGTAGGACTTGTAGGTGATCTTTCTTTCTTTTTCCGAACCACTCGACGTCTATTTGCTTTGGATTCCAAAGTATGAGTGTCTAAAAAAAATAATTTAAAAAATCTAGACAGAAAAAAATTTTTTCATACTTCTGGAGTTGCACGGAATTATTCGTGGTGGACATCCGATTCGATGGATTTCCCATTTTTCGAATTTCGGCGGTTGGCAAGGGACTGAAAGAGAAAGTACAGTAGTAACTCAGAGAATGTTTTTTTTAAATCACTTATTTGTTAAAAAATTTGAACACAATTATGTATGCAACGAATAGATTTTCCGATTTTTTTCGATATTTTCAAAAATTTTTGAAACTGAAAAAAAAAACAAAAAATTTTTTTCTTTTTTTTCTGTTTCAAAAATGTTCCAAAAAATATTAGAAATCAGAAAAATCTAATAGTGATAGCTGGTGACGATTGAAAACTGAAAAATTTCCAATTAATTCAAAATTTCAAAAAAATTTCAAAAAAAAAATAATTTTTTAAAAATTTTTTTGCAAAATTTTTCTGTTTCAAAAATTTCTAAAAAATTAGAAAAAGTATATTTGTGCAATGTATACTCTTTTCAATTCGAATGTAAAAAAAATTCTGAAAAGTAAGAAAAATCCCGAAAATTTTGATCTAGTTACAGTAACCTACAGTAACCCAAATTTACAATTTTCTGTTTCAAAAATTTCAAAAAATCTAGAAAAAATAATGTCGGATAATTCAGGATTTTCAAAGTGCAAAAAATGTTTAATCTAGTTACAGTAACTTTTCAAAATGTGAAGAAAAAAAATTCAAAAAAAAAAAATTTTTTTTCAAAATTTTCTGAATCAAACTACAGTAACCCTCAGCTACAGTACCCCATTTTCCCGCACTTACCACTCCATATAGTCACCTGAATGGTGAGTTCACTTGGTGTGTACTCTTTGACAATTCGCCGACACACACCCATTCAGGAAGCCATTTTTCTGAAAATTTGAAAAAAAAAATTTTTTTGAAAAAAAAATTTTTTTTTTCAAGGATTACTGTAGATTTTTTTTCAAAAAAATTTTCCGGCTAAAGAACACAAGGAAAAGTTGGTAAATGACACGAAAACGAACACATTTTGTGTTCTCAACCACCCACTTATCTTCTTTTTTATCATTTTTGAGGGAAACGGGCGGCAGGATCAATAGAGAGAGAGGGACACTGTTTGTTTAGGTTATGGGATCATAGGAAAATGGAAAAAATTTGGAAAAATTGGAAAAATAGACTGGGGACAGAAAAAAAGCAAAAAAAATTTTTTTTTGAAAAAAAAAATTTTTTTTTTCTTCGCTGTTTCAAAATTAGAAAATTAGCTTTCCTCTACTTTTGTTTTTTCAATGTGTCATGTCTATTAGAACTATCTTTTTGAATAAAAATTGATAGAAAAAATACTCTGATTTTTTTGGGTTCTTGAAAAAAAAAATGAAAAAAAAAATTTTTTTTTCAACATTTTTTTGAATTTTTTTGGAAATTTCAAAAAATATTCGAATTGATTTTTTTAGCAACTGTCATACACAATTTTTCAAAAAAAAAATCTTCATTTCGAGCCTATAATTAGTATATTTAGCAATTTAACCAAATTTTTAAAAAAAATTTCGATTTCAAAAATTTTCAAAAAAAAATTCGAAAAGTTAGAAAAGTCTAATGCACTTATTGGTTTCTAAACTATAAAAAAATGAAAACTAATCCAGATTTGAAAAAAAACATCTAGAACCACTGAAAACCCCCATTTTTTCTTCACAAATTTCAGATATTTTTCGCAAAAAAATTTTTTGTTTCAAAAATTTCCAAAAAATAGGAAATCTGATTTTGCATAATTCGTTGATGAAACTATAAGATTATACAAAATTTGAACAATAAAATAAATTGGAAGGCTGAAAAAAATTAGGGTCTCAAAAAAAATATTTTCAAAGACAATTCGAAAAAAAGGAAAAAAAATTCTGAAACTTTTTTTTCTGCTTCGAAAATTTTCAAATTTTTTTTTAGAAATTTGGAACATTTATTCGTTTGTTTAGTTTACAATTACCAAAAAAATGTGAAAACTGATTCTAAATTTGAAAAAAAAAATCTCTAGAACCCATAAAATTTTCCTAGTCATTTTGAGGATTTTTTTTCTGTTTCAAAAATTCCTGAAAATTTTTCAAAAAAATATTGGAACTAATGCAATTTCGAGGTAAAGATTTATTCAAAACAAGAAAAAAAATGAAAGACTAGAAGTCTAGAATTCCATTAAAAAAATTTCTAAAAATCCAAGAAAAACTTCAAAAATTCCAGAGTTTTTTTTCTGTTTCAAAAATTCCTGAAAATTTTTCGAGAAAATAGGAAAACTAATATTTTTAGCATCGAGAAAAACACTTATTCAAAATAAGAAAGAAAAAATGAAAGACTAGAAGTCTAGAATTCCATTAAAAAAGTTTCTAAAAATCCAAGAAAAACTTCAAAAATTCCAGAGTTTTTTTTTCTGTTCCAAAAATTTTCAAAAAAATTCAAGAAAAAAATGGAAAACTGATGTATTCAGAATGTAAAGAAAAAATTGCGGTTCTAGCAGAAAATTCTAGGCAAAAATGAAAAAATCCCAAAAAATCTGCGGTTTTAACCCAAAAACCCTCTCTTTTCTATCCCTTCTTCTCTCTAGAAAAATGAAGAAAATTGGAAACAGATGTTCTTTTTTCAAAGTGACAAGGTTCTTTCGCAGCGCCATCTTGACATCTCATTTGTCACATCAAAAATAACAGCTTTGAAGCAAAAAATCCGAAAAAATCTAGCAAAAAAACCAATGAAAAAACAGAAAAATAGGATATCTCAAATGTGAGAAAGTAAAGAAAACATCCGCCTCTTGAGCTTTCGTTGAGTCTCACCACATTATTTATTGGTTTTTGTGACTCAATCCAGGCCAATCCAATCCAATCTCAATGAGAAGGGGAGAATGATAACAGATGGTTCCAATGAGAAGAAATGAGAAAATTGAGGGATTTTCACATTTTACAATGGTTTTTTGGAGGAAAAGAGGGATTTTGGAGTGAGGGAAAAAATCTGGGGATTTTTTTTAATTGAAAAAAATTTTAAAAAATTGAAAAAAAATTTTGAAAAAAATTGAAAAAAAAATCGAAAAAATATTTTGAAAAAAATTGAAAAAATGCGAAAAAAAATGAAAGAAAATTGAAAAAAAATTTGAAAAAAATTGAAAAAAAATGAAAAAATGCGAAAAAAAATGAAAAAAAATTGAAAAAATTTAAAACAATTTTAAAAAATTGAAAAATTGCAAACAAAATTTTGAAAAAGTTGAAAAAAATATATATAAAATTGCAAAAAAAAATTGAAAAAATTGAAAACAATTTAAAAAAAATTGAAAAAAAAAATTGAAAAAAATTGGAAAAATTGAAAAAAAAATTGAAAAAAAATGGAAAAATTGAAAAAAATTGAAAAAATTGAAAATTTTCTTTTTAATTGAAAAAAATCGAATTTTTTTTTTAAATTTGAAAAAATTGAACGAGAATTGGAAAAAAATTGAAAAAAATTGAAAATTTTTTTTTAATCGGGAAAATTAGCTTCCATTTTTGCATTTTGACCTAGATAAAATACAAAAACTGTTCTTACAGGGTTAAATTTCCAAGCCAAAGTTTAAAAAAAAACGTGATTTTTTTAGTGAAATTAGAAGTTTTTCAATTTTATCCAGGTCAATTTGCAAAAATGAAGCTAGAAATTGAAAATAATTTTTTTTTTAATTTTCTAGATAAGTTTTAAGATTTTTTTCTGTCTAGAAGGCTTTCAAACTAAAACTCAAACAGTTCTAGCTAATATGTAAACTTTTTGAAACACTTATGTATGATTTTTTTTTGACTACTAGCTAAATTTCCAGGGTTACGGTAGTTTATGTACATCTAGAATTTCCGAATTTTTTGTGCGAATCTCAAAAATAATCTAAAAATCTAAAAAAACCATGATCAACTCAATAAGTGGGTTGAACTATTGGAAAAATGTTACTGTTTCATCAAATTTTCAAACTAAATTTCTGGAAATTTTGATTCAATGTGCATGTCTTATTTGCTTCCAGTATTTTTTATGATTTCTAGATATTGGTTATCCAGAAACTCTAAATGTTGCATTCCAAGCTGCAGAAATTTTTGAAAACCAAATAGGATCCAAAGCTACTTTTTGAAAAATGTTACTGTTTCTTGAGATTTTTAACTAAATTTTTGGACATTTTGAGTCAATCCAATGCGACTTCTAGGGGCAATTTCAATGAACTAGAACGTTTAAAAAGGAAATTTTTTGAACTTTTTGATCTCGAATAAAGATCCTGGATTCCTTGTGTCTAGAATCTTCTAGACTTCTGTACCGTTTTGGACTCTTGAAATTAGGATCTAGATCCTACAGATCTTCAGTTACTCATTTCTAGATAACATGGACTTTTTCCTACTTTTTAGACTTCAAAACCCAGATCTAGATCCTTCAAAACCTCTCTTTTTGAAGCATCTACTTTTCCTGATCATTCTTTGATCATTTGTTCCCTTGTTCCCCTATTCTTTTTCATATTCCCCTCTGACTCACTTCCCATACCATTCCTCCCCCATTCCCATTTCATTGGGTAGAGCATGAAAATGCATAAATACCCCCATTTTCCTCCTGGAAACCTCAGTCGAAGATGATTCTTCTATTGGTAAGTCTTCCTGCTTTTGAGATATTTGGAAAAGGAGAGTTTTAGATGGTGATTTTGGATCTAGGGATTCTAGCAGATCGTCCTGGAACCCATACCTGCTATCCAAAGAGCGATGGATCAAATCCGTGTCCTTCTGGACAAATCTGCTACGCCCCTCTTCCAGGAGGATCCGGGAAATGTACTCCGGATTGGAGAACAAGGAAGTTCATGGATCAACCAAAGGAAGCTTTGGATCAAGAGAATGAGGTGGAAAATCCTGTTTTTCAAGTTAAACAGAAAAGGAGAGTTTCAGAGTCTCAATCTGGACCTAGGATCTCTTGGATCTAAAGGGTTCCAAGATCTAGAACGTCCTCTAGGCCGTCCGTTCATGAATCCACCAAACAACCAAGAATGCGATCCTGATGCTTCAAACGATCCCTGTCCCTATGACAAGTACTGTATGAGGATTATGAACTTCCCAGAGAAGTATGGAGAGTGTGTGGATATACCAACCTGTGATCCAGCAAACAAGACCTCTTGTCCGTATGGAATGTACTGTGATCCTGTTATGGACGATGTATTTGGAGAGTGTCATAGGAACTTTACACGAAGATTTGAAGCTTTGGATCAAGATCAAGATCAAGAGAATCAGGTGAAAAAGGACCGTTTTTCAAGCTAAAGAAAGAATGAAAGTTTCAGAAGCTTATTCTGCATCTAGGCCCCTCCAGGAACTTCATGGATCAACCAATGATCCGAGACTGCGATCCTTATTCTCCATATGATATATGTCCCACTGGAAAGTACTGTATACCGGGCAAGACCCCGGATAAAGAAGGAGAGTGTGTGGATCGACCGACTTGTGATCCAAAGGAGGAGAAGTCAATGTGTCCAGAGGATATGAGCTGCCAACCTGTTATGGACAAAGATCGAAAAGATGTCTCTGGAGAGTGTATCAAGAAATCGACATTAGAGGCTTTGAAACGAGAGAAAGAAGACCCAAACACTCATGTAATGGAATGGGAGAAGTGTAGAATCCAATGGGACTGCTCTAACGCCCAGATATGCCTCCCGATCCGAGAAGCCCGAGCTCGTCTTTGCAAGGACATGGACGATATGAAAACCAAGCCAACCCTCTGCACCGATTCCAATGACTGTTCTGATCAAGAAACCTGCAAAATCAACGTTCTAAACCTTCCCGGGACTTGTGTCAAGAAGAGTGTCTACCCTAATATAACAGTTCAGCCACCTGAATGGAGCACCTGCTACCTTCATTCCCAATGCGCCGCTTCTCAATCATGCGTGAAGATTCTGAGAAAGGGTTTCCGATTCGATTTCTGTATCGAGAACAAGAATGCGATGGTGAAACCGAGATGGTGTAATGGTAATCAGTGTAGGTCATCGGAGAGGTGCAAGATTCTTGGAAAGAATGGAAAGAATGAGGACATGGGGGTTTGTGTGGATGAGAAGGATCCAGAACTCATAGATTCTTGCAAAACGGATTCCGATTGCCATGATGGAAAGTACTGTGATCTCTCTAAGATCGTCGGGGACTCTGGAACGTGTCAATTGAAGTCGAGAGGACTCATCGAATCGAGCAGTTTCAACGATCAAAACACGCCAGAATGGACGCCCTGCAAAACCCACTCTAACTGCTCCTCTACCCAGTTTTGCGCTTGGATTCCTGAACTCAAAGCTTCACTTTGTCGCTCTAAAGATCAACTGGAGGTGAAACCGATTCTTTGCAATAAGAACGAACCATGTGAAAAAGAAGGAGAACACTGCAAGATTATCAAAAAAGGAAAACCGGGGATTTGCGTTATCAAGGAGACCGAGTCCAGAAGCCTTATCCTGATGAACCCAGCCCTCTGCAAGCAAAACGTGGATTGCAAGGAAGGAGAGTACTGTCACCGGGAATTCAGAGCCACTGGAACATGTCAACCAAAGCCTGCGAAAGGATGGCATTGCGAAGAATGGTTTTGTATCAATTATTTGAATCCTTTTGTGAATTGATAAAAACTCTGATTTGAATGAAGTTATCACACAAAAAACGTTTCAAAATGTGAAGTGGCACTCAGCGGGTCTCACCACGAAATCAATTTTTAGGCTGTTTTCTCGGTTTTTCACCGATTTTTTCAAATTTTTCAAATAAATTCGGATAGAATAGGAAATTTGAAACCGATTGATAGTCAGTTCGACAAAAACTTTTCAATTTTTCAACTAAAATTTTCAGATTTCGTGTAGTTTTTTGAAAATGAGTAAATCGCAATGAAAAACTCAATAATTCCGGTCGAATGAACTATTTCTAGGTTTCAAATTCTTTTTTCTATCCGTTTTCATTAGAAAAAATTCAAAAAAGTGGGTTCAAAATCGAGAAAACAGCAAAAAACCGTTAATAGGTTCCAAAAAACCATCCTAGACTCACAATTTCTTGACAAAAACTGACCTAACCCCTTTTGATCTACCTACCATTGGGGCGCGTCGAGGAGACGAGACGACTCGCGCCCTTTTTGACCACCACTCACCCTTCCCCTCGCCATTCTTTCTCTTGTTTTGGTGGCGAGTGGTCGCCTTTTTTGGTTGCTCTGTTATTTGTATCTTTTGATCTGCCAATCTTTTGACCCCTAACATCTTTTCTGTTGCGATTCCTCTTCTTTTGGCCGCTCTCTTGTCTTCTCATCCATTCGCTATAGATTTCCTAATTGCCCTTCACCTTTTTACACTAACATTTTGTCTCTTTCAGCCTCCTAATCCTCTCTGGAGCCCCTGGATCCATCACCACCGCACTCTCTTCGATGAGTCCCTCGATCCGGAGCCGCAATTGGACCTCATAAAGTGAGTTTTAGCTATCCAATTGATTCCTAAATGCCAACTCATCATTTTCAGCCTTCTCTCCTCACCTGGACGCCTTCAAATGCGACGAGCACAAGGAGTCAAGAGGTCAAGAATTGGAGTCCACTGGAAGGATCTCAAGGATCTCAAGAACCGCGAGGAGCACAAGAAACATCAAGACAACGACTTCCTGGACTCCAGATCCTCATTGGATCTCATAAAGTAAGTTCTAGTTCTCTATTTGATCCTGTTTCGATATCTCAATGCCAACTCATCATTTTCAGTCTGCTCTTCCCACCGGGACGCCTTCAAATGCGACGAGAACGAGGATTCAAGAGGTCAAGAATTGGAGTCTTCAGAACCACCAGAAGCATCGAAACACTGTGCCAAGCCGCTCGACTTCCACCAAGGACGGAGCCAACCTGGACGCCTCAAAAGTCAACGAGCACAAGGATTCAAGGGATCTCAAGAGAACCAAGGAAGCTCAACTTCTCGTCTAGCACTGGACCGATATAGTTGAGGTAAGCTGGGTTCTATGGGTCTAGATGGAAACCAGGATACTGTTTTCACTATCAGTTAAGTTTTGGATCTTGAACAATACTTGTTAGATACCTCTAGAACATTTTGAAAGCAGTAGAAAACAGAATCTGTTTCACAGTTGCCTAAACTTTGAATGGGAAGATGTCACTGTAGTGAAGGAGGAATTCCCTAGCTTCTAACTTTCTGTTTTCATAGTTTTCAAGATCAAGATCACACTTTCTGTTAGCTAAATGCCAACTCATTGTTTTCAGCCTGCTCTCCCCACCTGGACGCCTCCAAATGCGACAAACACAAGGATTCAGAGGATCTCAAGAGACCCAAGGAAGCTCAACTACTCGTCTAGCACTGGATGGATATAGTTGAGGTAAGCAAGGGTTTTCTTGTTGTGAATGGGTACTATGAGACTGTCATCACAATTAGTTAGGTATTGGGTGTTGACCAATACTTGTTAGACACCTCTAGAACACCTAGGCAGCAATAGAAAACATTTCCTGTTTCACAGTAATCTAAACTTCAAATGGAAAGTTTCCACTGTAGTGAAATAACTTCAGTAGTATCTGACCATCTTTTGTACCTAGTAGCTAACTCATCATTTTCAGCCTGCTCTTCCCAACTGGACGCCTTCAAATGCGACGAGAACAAGGATTCAAAGGATCTCAAGAGAACCAACGGAGCTCCACATCTCTTCTAGCACTGGACCAATGAAGTAGAGGTAAGCTTGGGTTCTCTGGGTCTAAATGGATACTTGGGAGGTTGTTATCGCTATCAGTTAGGTCTTGGAAGCAGAAGAAAACACTTCCTGTTTCACAGTTATCTAGAGTTGGGATGGAGAGCTCACACTATAGTGAACAGTTTCTAAAAGCAAGTTTCTAATTCCAAATAGCTAATGTTCAAACAACTTTATCAATCTCAAAACCACGAATCAATCAAAAGACGGATACATCTGTCTGCACAATCCATTCCGACACTCGAATCCTCTGGGGCACTCTACTTTTGGGCAGTCTCCCCCCAAAAGTGGGAAGAACGGTCTTGGTCTTCTAGTCGGTCGGCCTCCGGTTCCTGGATGCACCTGGATCCTCTTGCAAATTCCTATTCCGTGATATTTACTGCAGTAGAACTTTGGTGGGCAGTGACGGTTGGCAGTGCAATGGCCACGGGAAGTTGGGGCCAGGTGTCGAGTAGTAGGTACCAGGCAGAGACCCCATTTGTCATCGGTTCCAGAGCACTTTTGGCTTCCCTTGCACTCAGAATCAGAGGTACAGAGGCCTCCATGGTTCTTCGGGGCGCAGACGCCAGGAGCCAAGGGGAGAAGGTCAGTGGGGACGCAAATCTGGTCTCCAGAGCATTCCGAGTCAAGGTGACATTTTGAAAGGTCCGTTAGTCTTCGGGATTCATGAGTCTTTTCAAGACAAACATGAAGTGTATGACTGCAGAATTGATGTGGTGGGCATTGAGCATTGGTGACACATCCCGTGAACTTTCGGCTAGCCACACAAGTTCCCATGTTCCACGGTGTTGGCTCATTCGCTTTGCACCTCTGGCCAGGATCACAGTCTCCGTCGATGTGGCATTTCTTTCCCTCTTCAGACATTGAAATAAGAGCCCTGATGTGACTCTTTTTAACGCAGATACGACGGTTCAAATCACAAGTTTGCCAAGTCAAACATTGATCATTGCTTGTACACTTGTAAACTCCGTTTGGCACACAAATTGAATGACCGCCAGCCAAACCAACACAGTGTTGTCCAGCTGGACAAATTCCGGTGTAACCGCATAGTCGGCCTCTAGGAGGCTTGTCGTCCCATGGACCCAAGGCGTTACCAAGAGATTCGAGGTAGGCATGGGCGCAGACGGAAGAGAAGAGGAAAAGGGTCTGAAGAAGGCATTGATCAGCAGGAGAGGAGAGAAGGGAGACTTACCAAGAGACGAATCATCCTCTCGAATAGTTGGAATCGTGGCCGACGCCGCTATTTATGAATTTTTCTGCACTACATTGTTGAATCGGAGAGCCAATGTTTATTGCCCATTTCTACAGTATGCCTTGGGGGAATGCGGGGGAGGATTTGGGAGGTTCAAAGTCTAATGTTCACTGTTTCAAAACATTGGAAAATGAGGGAAAGTCTGTTTTGGCTAATTGAAGACGGGATAATTTGTACTTGCTGTTACTCAAAAACCGGCTCTCAATTCTTTGATTTACAGTTCCAAACTTTCCAAATGATTCCCAGCACTTTCCAGACTTCCAGTTCTCCAATAGACCAAATCCACTAGAATCAGAAGTTTCCAAATTCAATTACTCTCCTGTTTCATAAGACCCTAAAAGTTGATGGGAACTGTTCAAGATAATGTATTGAGAAAATAAGACCGAAGAAGACACATATAGAACACAATTTATCTCTCTCAATCAGGATTTATCAATTCCAAAATTCATATCAGAATGTGAGAAAAAAGAGTCTCAATGCGACATTTAGGCCAAAGTCATGATCAATTTGTGAGAAAAAACTTTCTGTTTCATAGGAGGTTTTTATTTCGGATGCTATTTTCAAAAACAATAGGTTTCGACATTGAACATTGAACCTTCCAAATCCTCCCCCTTATTCTCCCAAAGTATACTGTAGAAATGGGCAATAAACATTGGCTCTCCGATTCAACAAGGTAGCGCAGAAAAATGCATAAATAGCGGTCTCGGCCACGATTCCAACCATTCGAGAGGATGATTCGTCTCTTGGTAAGTCTCCCTTCTCTCCTCTGCTGCTGATCAATGCTTTCTTCAGACCCTTTTCCTCTTCTCTTCCGGGATTCTCGGCGCCCACGCCTACCTCGAATCTCTAATTGGTCGTAGCTTTGATGATCCACCACGTGTGAACTGTCTCGACGGAACCCAATGCCCCAAGGATCACAAATGTTTCCGTGTCCTCGGCTCCCCGTTAGGAGTCTGTGTGCCCAAGGAATCTCCTCCAGACTCGGATCCAGCTCGTAACTGTGTCAAGACTGAACAGTGCAAGGACACCGAGAGATGCTACCGACCCGCTGGCACTCCGATTGGAGTCTGTGTACCAAAGGATTCCAAGAGAATGCTCTTCGACCATCGGTGCTATTCGGATTCGGACTGCCGTGTTGGACGGAGATGCCAAAGAGTCCCGGGACCTCGAGGGGGCTTCTGCGTTTTCAATGATCTTTTATCCCATGGCTTCTTCGACGAGAAGAGTTGTCTAGTCGACAGTCAATGCCCCGCCCACCAAATCTGCAGCAAGCCAAGACCATCAACCTCCGGAAAGTGTGTCCCTCAGGGTCTCCCACCTGGAAACCGTATGCTCCTCGACGACAAATGCACGGTCAACTCGGAATGCAATGCTGGAGAGAAGTGCCTGAGACTTCCGGGAAATGTCCGCGGAATCTGTGTCCCTGCTGACAAATTCCGACGCTTCCAACCCGATGATCATTGCGAAGAATGGTTCTGTTGAATCCTTTTCACATCATGAATTGGTAAAAGTGATGTTTTGAATAAAGTTATCACAAAAAACGCGTTTCAAAAGGTCGTCTAACTCAAAGATTCATTGATGAGATGAAAAACACTAGTTTCTCTTGAACTTTGAACCCCCAAATCCTCCCCCTCATTCCCCGAGGTATACTGTAGAAATGGGCAATAAACATTCCCATCCTTCTTTGGCTCTCCGATTCTACAAGGTAGTGCAGAAAAATGCATAAATAGCGCCCAAAGCCATCATTCCAACCATTCGAGAGAATGATTCGTTTTCTCCTTCTCCTTGTATTTTTTGGGATTCTCGACTCCCACGCTTTCCATCACATCAGCCACAATTCTCTGCCTGGCCAGAAGTGCATTCTAGATTCGTCATGTGGAATTAGCGAGAGATGCGATAAACTTCCGCACAGACTCTGGGGGGTCTGTGTGCCAGTTTCCAAGGCCTCTAAGAAGTTCCACCCCGCAGATCCCTGCACCTCGAATTCGGATTGCGGCTTGGAACCGGGTTGGGTATGCATGATAAGACCGGGATTTCAAGTTGGGCATTGCTTGGGTGTTCTCCTCCCCCAACCAATCCCAGAAGACCCGTTCCAAAAGCTCCTTGCCGAGAAGAGTTGTCTAGTCGACTGTCAATGCCCTGCCCACCAGATTTGCCACAAACCGACTCCATCAACCTCCGGAAAGTGTGTCCCTCAGGGTCTCCCACCTGGAAACCGTATGCTGCTCGACGATAAATGCACGGTCAACTCGGAATGCAATGCTGGAGAGAAATGCGTGAGACTTCCGGGAAATGTCCGCGGAATCTGTGTCCCTGCCGACAAGTTCCGACGCTTCCAACCGATCCCCGATGATCCTTCCATTGTGATGCCCGAGGAGGTGTTCTACTAATTGGGATTGTTTTGGAAATTGAATGAAGTTATTTGAACATTACACTGAACACCAAATCAAGATAGAAATTCTCAAAAACACATACAACTTCATTGAAACTGAAATTTTCAAATTTCTCGGGGTTCTAGATCCATTTTTCCAGTTCTTTCAGATTCTTAATCTACTTTTTTTCAGAGTCTCCACCTCCGTCGCCGACCATCTTCCCGAGCACCACCACTTCTACATTGCCCAAGGACATCTTCAGTGACCTTTTTGGAGGTTAGTTTGGGTTACTGTATCAAGGAAAATATTAGTGTTGGAAGGGGAAATTGTTCACACTGCTTGTAGAAAACTATGAAGTGAATGTTAGAGGGTCCACAACTAGTTGATGTTTTGAAACAGAAACTCCAAAACGTTCAAACTTTCAAACTAACATTGAAAAAAGTGATAATGCTCAAGAAACTTTATTCAAATGCAGAAAACAATGACAATTAGTAGTAATCCTCCCCGGGCATCATAATAATCGGATCATCTTGTTGGAAGCGTCGGAACTTGTCGGCAGGGACACAGATTCCGCGGACATTTCCCGGAAGTCTCAGGCATTTCTCTCCAGCATTGCATTCCGAGGTGACCGTGCACTTGTCGTCGAGGAGCATACGGGATGGGGATGGGGTACAAACTCCGAATTCAAAGCCTCTACGCTTTTCGCAATGTGATGGAGAAGGACAATCAGCATTTCCGTGGCACAATCCAGGTGGTATCATGTTCCTTGGAGTCAGCTTGTTTCCAGGTGGCAGACCCTGAGGGACACACTTTCCGGAGGTTGATGGTCTTGGCTTGATGCAAATCTGGTGGGCGGGGCATTGACTGTCTAGCAGACAACTCTTCTCGTCGAGGAAGCCACGTGGAATGGTAACACAGATTCCATAGATAGAATGCCAAGTCTTCTCGCATTTCTCCGAAACACGGCAATCATGATAGGAATAGCACCTATCTTGGAAGCCACGATTACCATTACCAACTAGAGATTCGAGGTAGGCGTGGGCCAAGACAGAAGAGAAGAGAAGAAGGGTCTGAAGAAGGCATTGATCAGCAGCAGAGGAGAGAAGGGAGACTTACCAAGAGACGAATCATCCTCTCGAATGGTTGGAATCGTGGCCGACGCCGCTATTTATGCATTTTTCTGCACTACCTTGTAGAATCGGAGAGCCAATGTTTATTGCCCATTTCTACAGTATACCTTGGAGAATAAGGGGGAGGATTTGGAAGGTTCAATGTTCAAACATCAAGGAAATCAGGGGTTACTGTATCAACGGATTTATTAGTGTTAGAGCGCAAGAGATTCCACATTAGAAGTGCACAAGTACAGCGTAACAGAAAATGTGTTAGAAGAGCTAGTAGTCCAAGGTAGAGTCTTCCGAATCGTCCGATGATTCTTCTTCGGATTCCTCCTCATCCTCTTCATCCGGTTCGAATTCACGAGACAAGTAGATTCTACCATAATCCACCTTTATACTAATCAGATCGTATGGTTGGTCGGGTGGTCGCATTTCGAATTCGAATCCTCCACGTTGATTGTCATGATTGAGTGGTGCAATGTACTCAGCAAAACTTTTAGCATTGAATGGTCTAGCCAGTTGAATCGACATGGTTGTGTTTTTTGATAGTATCAACATCTGAAAATGTGTATATTTTTGCTTGGTTTTTTCGGTGTTTTCTCGGTTTGGGACCGATTTTTTGCAGTTTTCATGATAAAATCGGATAGATCAAAAAATTTGGAACCGATTGATAGTAAATTTTACCGGAATCGTTCAGTTTTTCATTGAAAAAATATCCATTTGTGTAATTTTCAGTGCAAAAATGCAAAATTTGAACTTTCAAGCTGAAAAACTGAACAATGTTGATGAAATTTACTATCAATCTGTTGCAAATTTTTTGTTCTATTTGAATTCATTTAGAAATTCAAAGAAAATTGGCCTAGAATTCAAAAAACACCAAAAAACCTATTTCGCGGCGAGACCCATCGAGTGCCTCTTTCCGGTTTTTTGGTGTTTTCTCGATTTTGGACCTTTTTTTTAAAGTTATTCACATAAAATCGGATAGAGCTAACAATTAGAAACCGATTGATAGTAAATTTGACTAGAATCATTCAGTTTTTCTTTGCAAAAAATCCATTTTTGTAATTTTCAGTGCAAAATCATAAAAACTGAAAATTCAAGCTGAAAAACTGATCAATTTTGATGAAACTGGATATCAATCTGTTGCAAATTTTCTGTTCTATCCGAATCTATCAAAAAATTTAAGAAAAATTGGTCCAAAATCCAGAAAACACCGAAAAACCTACTAACTTCCTGTATCTCCGTGATTGTAACCATTGGTTCTCTCCACTGTAACGAACTAAATGTGTGCATCCATTTTTCAAGTGGAACATTTGTAATGTAACTGTCCGCTCTTACAATCGTAGCCTTCTTCCACTGTTCTGTCTCACAAATTGCAGTCAGATCCAGAAATGGTGGAGGAGAATCAGAGCAGATGTGTAGGTTGATGGTATGGAGATAGCGCGGTTCGATGTGAGTGAGAATGGGTAGAATTTGATGTTCTGTGACTTGAAACTTGAGATCGAGACCAGTAATTAGCATATGAGAATGGAAACGTTGAAGAATAGAGTGCAACTCATCGAAAAGCACTTGACGATCCTCTTCGAACTTTTCCAAATCATCACCCACTTTCAGTTCCAATGTATTCACTTCTCTCTCTCGATTCTTGAAAAATGACATCATGTGTCTCACAGCAGCCTTCCGATAGTCCTCTCCTTCGAAAACTTTCTCCCATTTACTCTTCGGATTCCTTATCAGAGCTCCTTTCTCGTTTTTGATGAATTCCATCGTTAGTTTCCGTTTTCTTCCCGTTTTCCAACACTCGCATCGAACCTCTACGATGATTTTGTTGTTCAAAAGTTGCATAGAAATTTTGGTTGTATAAAAACGCATTGACGAGTTTTTAACGCAGTAGTTGAAGTCTTTGGAGAGGAAACTCAGAGATTGTCTGAAAAAATTGAAATTGAGAATCAGTTTTTTTGGTGTTTTCTCAATTCTGAGTCGATTTTCTTTAAATTTTCTAATAAATTCGGATAGAACAAAAGATTTTGAACCGATTGATAGTTAATTTTACCACAATTGATCAGTTTTTCAGCTTGAATTTCCAGATTTTGTTCTGAAAATTTTTGCACTGAAAATTTTAAAAATGGTTTTTTTTGCAATTGAAAACTGAATGATTCCGGTGAAATTTACTATCAATCTGTTCCAAATTTTGTTTTCTATTTGATTTTATTATGAAAATTGCAAAAAACTGATCTAGAAACCAGAAAACACCAAAAAACCGACCGCTGTATTATCCTTCCAGTTTGAAATGCGTAATGCAATTTTCAAAGTTTGAATTGCGCGGGCGGGTCTCGCTGGGTGTGGATCGATTTACGGCGCCCGGCTACCGTAACTTTTCTCACAAACCGGCTCTTCCACTCGAGACCACCCGCCAAATTCAAACGTGAAAAACGAGCATTACGCATTTCAAACTGGAAGGATAATAATAGGCACTCACTTGGTTTTCCAGTTATGAATCGTCTCAACTATGAGTTCTTTGATATGCAATGGCATTTGGGACAGTTTTGGCTCGGGTTTTGCCATTTTTTAGGGAGAATAGGTAGAATTGGGGGAAAAGCTGACTGATAGGGAACACTTGTGAGGGACAGAGTGACGCAGACAGTAGGGGCGCTGTGGCGGGAAAGTAAGGTGTTTGAATTCTGATCAAGGGCGTCTTTTCAGTGTTCCAAGTTTCCGATACAAGGTCGCCTCTCTCCATTTGTATCGCCAAAATCTCTTTGAGAATTATCAAATTCCAAAATTTGATTATAGTTGTTGGTTTCTTGAAACAGAAGTTGAAAAATTTTATGAGATAAGAGAGATTTTGCTCAAAACACTTTATCAATTCCCGAAAACAATGTCAATTAGTAAAACACCTCCTCGGGCATCACAATAGACGAATCATGGAAGCGTCGGAACTTGTCGGCAGGGACACAGATTCCGCGGACATTTCCCGGAAGTCGCAGGCATTTCTCTCCAGCATTGCATTCCGAGTTGACCGTGCACTTGTCGTCGAGGAGCATACGGGAAGTGTCGATGTGCTCGCATACTCCAGAATTTGAACCTGGAGGCATTGCGCATTGTCTTCCATAGCCGCATTGAAGATTTGTCGTGCAGTATTTCTCGGGGTAGAAGAGGTTCTTTTTGTCTTGAACATCTTGACATCTTCCAAAGATGGCGTCCGGTTTTGAAATGCACTTTCCACTGACACAATCAGTATTAAAAATGCAAAGGAACGGTGGAAAAGGTGGGAAGAGCATTCTCTTGGAGTCCTTTGGTACACAGACTCCAATCGGAGTGCCAGCGGGTCGGTAGCATCTCTCGGTGTCCTTGCACTGTTCAGTCTTGACACAGTTACGAGCTGGATCCGAGTCTGGAGGGGATTCCTTGGGCACACAGACTCCTAACGGGGAGCCGAGCACTCGGAAACATTTGTGATCCTTGGGGCATTGGGTTCCGTCGAGACAGTTCACACGTGGTGGATCATCAACTAGCATCAGTTTCTTGTAATCCTTACTCACACAATGTCCCACGGGAGTTCCAGCTGGTCGATGACACTTCTCCTCTTCCTTACACTGATCATTCCGCATACAAGGACGGATTGGTTCCTCTGGAGGTGGTTGAGTGGTTGGTTGGACACACGCTCCGAAGCAGAGTCCTTGACAAGTACACACTTCGGGAGCAGTACAGTCCTCGTCGGAAGAGCAGACGGCGTGGGCACCGAGGAAGAGGGAAGAGAAGAGGAAAAGGGTCTAAAGAAGGCATTGATCAGCAGGAGAGGAGAGAAGGGAGACTTACCAAGAGACGAATCATCCTCTCGAATGGTTGGAATCGTGACCGATCCCGCTATTTATGCATTTTTCTGCACTACCTTGTAGAATCGGAGAGCCAATGTTTATTGCCCATTTCTACAGTATACCTTGGGAAATAAGGGAAAGGATTTGGAAGGTTCAATATTCAAAAATCATGGAAATTCATAGAGTTTTGTCAGCGCAATTGGAAAAACTATTGTTTTCAATAATTCCATCAAAAATCATCTGTTTCTATGAAACAGAAATTGATGAATGGCTGGTTTAGGGTTCTCTTTGGTTTCCTCTTTGAGAAAAAAAAAATTTCAAAAATTGTTGCCACTGTCCGATTAGCCAAAACAGTTCTTCTCAAATTTTCAAATTTTTTTGAAACAGTGAAAAAGAATTTTTTTTGTTGGAAAATCAATCTCATCAGATAATTTGGCTTTTCTATTTTGACACCAAGTGAATTTTTGGATTAATAAAGACTGATTGTGGTTTAAAAATTGAGATCTAAAGAATTTTGGCACTTTTTTATTTTCATTTTCCCCTTTAATCCACTGTCTTGAACAGTTCCCATCACTTTTACGGGATCTTTTGAAGCAGGAAATTAATTGAATTTGAAAGCTTCTAATTTTTGTGGATTTTTTCTAAATTGGAGGACTTATTGGGAATGATTAGTTAGATTCATAGTTCTGATTTGAATGATTCGGAGTGATTCCCTCCAAATTCTAAATTTTCTTGAAACATTAAAAAGAAATTTGCATCACTCAATTAATGGAAGACAGATAAGCCAGAGGAGTTTCCAAACTCAATAAAGTTGAAAAAGCTAACTTTTAGCCAAAGTTTTTTGAAACAGAAATCACTGATTTACCAGTAACAAAAAATTATGCTAAACATTTTTATTTTTCTGTCAATTAGTGAAAAGTATAGGTGAAATCTGCACAAGACGAATTCTCAATGATTCCGAATAGTTTTTTCGAAATTTCGAAAATTTTTTGAAACACTAAAAATTTTTGGTTTTTTTTTTTGGAATTTTTTTGTTTTCTATTCAGTTTCTGGACCAATTTTTTTCACGAAAATTTGAAAAAAAGGTCCAGAACATAGAAAATTAGAAGAACCTGGCTTTTTGACGTGATTTACAAATTCCAAATTTTATTGAACACTGAAATTTGAAAATTACTGTTTCAAAAATTCTTTTTTTTTTCGTCTTGGAATCGGAAATCAATATCAATATTACCTTCATTTTGTAAAAAAATGCAAAAAAAATTAACAATGTTTATTCTTCAAAAACAGTTTTATCAACACACTTCCCGAATTTGTTGCAATACCATTCAAAACCCGGGCAATCCGAATCTTTCTTACAGATACCTTGTCCACCATCACCATGAAGCTTCTTCGAATCCAAAACACACTTTGACGCAACACATTTCTCATCCTTGCCGCAGATCTGACCAGCACAGGTACGTTTGACGACAGTTCCCGTGTTTTGGCGGGTGCCGCCGTTTGGGCAATCCGAGTTATTTCTGCACAAATGCGGCATTTCATCAGTGGTTTGAGAAACTGCCAATTGGCAGAGGAGGATGAGAAGCAGCTGGAAGAAAAAAATTTTAAAAAAAAAATTTTTGGATTTTTAAAAAAATTTTTGATTTTGAAAAAAAAATTTTTTTTTTTCAAAATTTTTTTTTCAAGCTCATTTCTAATCTTCCAAAAATTGACTTACCAAGAGACGAATCATCCTCTCAAATGGTTGGAATCGTGGCCGATGCCGCTATTTATGCATTTTTCTGCACTACCTTGTAGAATCGGAGAGCCAATGTTTATTGCCCATTTCTACAGTATACCATGGGAGAATAAGGGGGAGGATTTGCAAGGTTCAAAGTACTGAATTTTGAAATTGAGCATAAAAATGGGTTGATCATTCGGAATGGCTCCCTTGAAATTTCAAAATTTTTTTGAAACACTAAAAATTTTTGGTTTTTTTTTGAATTTTTTTTTTTAAATTCCAAATTTTTCGAAACACTAAAAAAATTTTGAGTTTTTTTTTGATTCCCCAGTTTTTGGACCAATTTTTCCACAAAAATTCGAAAAAAAATAGGTCCAGAAACTAGAAAACATGGAAAACTGACTTCTTGGCGCGATTTACAAATTCTAAATTTTCTTGAAACATTAAAAAAAATCACAAAACTCAATTTGTGAAAAACTACATAAGCCAAATTTTAAGCTTATTTTCAATTTGTGAAAAGTATAGGTAAAATCGAGAGTAGACAAGTTCGACAATTTTTTGAAATTTTTTTTTGGAAATTTCGAAATTTTTTTGAAACACTAAAAAAGGTTTGGTTTTTTTTGGATTTTGTTTGTTTCTAGTTTCTTGACCCATTTTTTCACGAACATTTGAAAAAAAAGAGTTTAGAAATTAGAAAACATAGAAAAACTGACTTCTAGTCGCGATTTACAAATACAATTTTTTTTTGAACTCTAAAAATTTGAAAATTGCTGTTTCAAAAATTCATTTTTTTTTTCAACTTGGAATTGAAAACCAATTAGACCGCGGCCTAATATTAAAAAATAAAAGAATGTTTTTAACAATATTTATTCTTCAAAAAATTATCAATTATGAATCACTCAAAAAAATGCATTTTTCTGATTGACACACTCTCCAAACTTGTCGCAATACCATCCAAAACCCGGGCAATCCGTTGATTTCTTGCATTTCATGAAATTTCTCTTCCTTCCCGGAATCCCCTTCTCATCTTCCAGTGGATCCTCACAAATTCCGATTTCCAAAGTTTCCGACATCCACACACAAATAAGTTTTCCCTTACAATCCGAGTTCTTTTTGCACAAATCGTGAATCCCAGCATTGCCTTGAGAAGCTGCGAATTGGCAGAAAAATATGAGAAGCTGAAAATAATTTTTTTCAATTTTTTTAGAATTTTTGAAAAAAAAATTTTTTTTCAAAAAAAATTTTTTTTTCAATTTTCCAAAATTTTGACTTACCAAGAGACGAATCATTCTTGAATGAATATTTCCTCTAAAATTTTTGGGTATTTATACGGTTTTCCGGGCTCTACTCCCTTGAATCCATAGAAAAAAATTGGGAAAAATGGGAAATAAAAATTGAAAAATTTATTGCCCACCCATCCATCAATTTTTTTTTTCAGTTAAATACAGTATTTTTGAACTTTTGATTTTAAAAAAAAAATATCGAAAGACTACTATCAATTTTACAGTGATTGGGATTTTTGGAAACTGGAATTTTTCAAAAAAAAGTTTAAAAATTTAAAAAAAAATCCGGTTTCAAAAAAAATAGTTTTTTTTTGAAAATTTGAAATGTTTAGTAACTTCACCTTCTGGCTATCATTTTTGTGCTTGAAGCCATTTTTTCAACAAAAAAATTAGAAAAATGAGAAAATTACAGTTTCAAATTTTTTTTTAATTTTTGCAATGTTTGTGAAATTTATTGGAACGGTGGTCCATTACAGTAAAACCATTTCGAATGTTGCCATTTTTTTTGCAAAGAAAATTGATTTACTATCAATTTTACATCAATTAGATTTTCGGGGATTTTTTGAAAATGAAAAAAAAAATTTCAAAAAATCAATAATTCCGGTTTCAAGAAAAAATGAAAATTTCTTGAAATTTGAGTTTTTCATTGCCAATATGTATCTGATGAGACCCTTTCATGTTGTATCCAATTCTAAAAAAAGTTTAGAAAATTAGAAAAATGAAAAATTACAGTTTCAAAATTTTTTGAAAATTTTTACACTGGTTGTGAAATTTATTATGTCAATTTTGTAAAGCATATAGTCAGTTTTTTGAAATCACAAATTTTGTTTTATCGATCTAATTTTCCAGTTATAATGAGAGATTGTCTAAAATTCAAAAAAATAGGTTTTTTTCAAAACAGAAAAATGATGAAAAATTGAGAAATAAAAATTGAAGAAGTTATACCCATCCGTTTTTGGATTGCTACAGTATTCCTAAACATTGGTTTTTTCTAAAAAATCGATTCACTATGAGTAATTAATTTTAACTTGCAGTGATTGGGATTTTTGGAATTTTTGAAACTGGAATTTTTTCAAAATTTCAAAAAAAAATTTTAATTCCGGTTTCAAAAAACAAAGAAAATTTGTGGAAATTGGAACTGTTTAGTGACTGAATCGTATCAACATCCGTGCCGGAAGTTAGCCCAGAACCATTTTTTAAATAACTGAAAAATAATTGGAAAATAAAAAAAATACAGTTTCAAAATTTTTTTAAAAATTTTCACTATAGTGAAAAACTATTGGTGGAATTTGTTTCGATGACGGTAATTATTGAGAAAAAATGAAAAAAAAATCATGAAAGCAAAAATTGTGAGAAAATCAAAGAATTTCTAAAATTACATCTCGAATTTTCCGACAAAATTAGGAAATTTCTGTTTCAATTTTTTTTTAATTTTTCGAAAATTTTTATCTTGTCAGTATGTGGTGGATAAAAGCTACAAAGCTAAAATTACTCCTAAATTATTTTTAAAAACATAAAAAAAATCGGGTAACTAAAACCAGAAATCCATCAATTTTCGTGGTGAGACCCACTCACCCCAAATCTTCCATTTTTCTCTAATTCTCCAGTTTTTGGCTGTTTTCTCTTGTATTTTCTGTTCTATTCTTTTAATTCACGATTTATGAGTCAGAAATGCTTTGTTTTTCCTCTTTCCATGTGACTCTAGCCTTTTCTCTCTCCGTCTCCCACCCCAACAACGTCAAATCTCCGCGCTATCACCTTGGAAACGCCTTGCTGGTCTGTTATTCTGCTTTCTTTTTCATTTTTAGTCACTTTATATTTTTTATTATTGAGTTTTGCCCAATTTCTAGGCAAAATTGCTCCAAATTTTGAAGAAAATGAGCAACAACGAGTCAATTAGCACTGAGTCTGCATTTTTGCGTGACGGTGTTGCGCGTGCGGTGTTTGCGGACCCCGCCATTTCGGTCGTCATTTTCGAAATCAACACACTCGTTTTTGTTTGTTTTTGATGCAAATCACGCCGATTTTTCGCTGTTTTTCGCGTTTTATCGATTTTCTGACGAGAGAATCGTGTTTTGCAGCGTTTATAATGTTAGGAATCGGGGAATACGGCTGAAAAACCCTGAAAATTAGGGATTTTTGAGTTTGCATAGTTTTTTGAATTTTCCAGCTGTTTTTCGCGGCGATTATTGATTTGTTGGGTTGCGGCGCGATGTTTACAGCTATAGTGATGATAAAAAGCGAGTGATTTGGCTGGAAAATCTAAAAAATTTCGAATCGCGTCGGAAATTTTGGGATTTTTCGGAATTTTTGAAGTTTGGCTTTTTTCGAATTTTTTCCAGCGATCTCCGGGGTTTTGCAGTTGCGCGCGGATTTAGAGGCAGAATAATGCCGAAATCGAAACGTTTCGGCGGGAATATCACAAAAAGTTCAAATTTCGACGAAAAATTTTAAAGATTCGCGATTTTTGAATTTTTCCGATTTTTTTTCGCCGCGAATATCGATTTTCGCAAATAGCATAACTTTTCATAGCAGTTGCCATAATCCAGATCAAAAAACAGAACGGGGTTCCGAAAAATTAAGATAAAAATTTCAAAAATCCTAATATTGAAAAAAAAATTCCCGGTTTCTTGCTCACTTTTTCACAAATTCCTCATTATTCCAGCAATTTTCTTGTTGTCGTCTAATCAAGATATCTTTAAATAACAGAAAAATGAGCAAAAGTTTTCGGCGGTTTCGAATGGAAAAATCAGAAAACTGTTTCAAAATTTATTTTCAAATTTTGAAGAATTCGAAAAGTTAATTCCAAATGCTTCCGACCTAATTTTTTTCCTCGTCCATTCTTTTTTTTCTCGCGTTTCTCTCCGTTTCTCTCACTCCAATCCTCGAATCTCCCTAATTTTCAGCACAACTCGGGTCATTAAATGTCATCAATCCATTACAAATTTCGTGCGGAGCTCGACTACAAAACACTGCAGTTCGATGGCCTGCACATTCGTGGAGAGCAGTTGGTTCGGGAGATCTGCGCGAAGGAGAATCTCAAGTTGGAGCTGTTCGATTTGCAGTTACAGGTGAGTTTTTGAAAATTACAAAAAAAAATGATGGAAAATTTTTTGGGATTTCTTTTTTGCATTTTTGAAAAATTTCTGGATATTTCTATTTATAAATTTAAAAAAATTCTGACCTCGTCTAAAAAATTTTTCAGAGCTTCAGGGTCTTTTTAGAATCTTTAAAAAAATTTCTGGAGCTTTCTAAAAATTTTGAAAAAACGCTTGGAAATTTTTTTAAAAAATTCTGGGACTTTATAGAATTGTTTAGAGCTCCTGGGTTCGTTTTAGAATTTTTTAAAAATTACTGGAGCTCCCTAGAAATTTTTTAAAAATTTCCAAAACATTTCAGAGTTCTTGTCCAAATTTTCCTCAGTTTTAAAATTTTTTTCCGTCTAATTTTTCCAATTTTCAGAACGCGCACACCAAGAAAACGTACAGTGACGATGAGCTAATCCCCAGAAATTCATCAATTATCGTGCAGCGTTTCCCGAGGAAAGATGCGGCCAAAGTGCAGAAAGTTCAGTGAGTATCAAGATTTCAAGCTAAAAAAATAGAAGAACACCTAGAAAAAGCTAAAATTGATGAAATTTCTTCGAAAAATAGCTGAAAATTCCAATTTTGCAGAGCCGGAGTCAATTCTGGAATGGTCAATCAGCCGGACGCCGCGTCTTCCAGTGTCGAGGGAGCCGGACACATTGCAGCGGTAATCAAATCGATTTTGGAAATTTTAATTTTTTTAAAAATTTTCAGGTGGATTTCGAGAACATGGACGAGGCAGAGCGTCTGAATCACATCAGGGATCAGTCAACCAGAGCTTATGATTCTTCAAAGTGAGTGATTTTTGGAAATTTTAAGATTTTAGAGTTCAGCTAGGGGTGTTTTTCTTGAAAATTTTGTGAATTTCAGTTTCTAGAATTTTTAAAAAAATTAATGAGTTAATTTTTGTCAATAACGTTACGAAATTGATCAATTTTTTCCGATTAAAAAAAAACCTAAATTTTAATTGGAAAAGTTTTCGCTTTTGAACTGATTTTGAAAAAAAACATTTTTTCAAAACTTGTGAATATGTTAAGAGAGTCATATCGAATTTCTGACCGATTCCTAATTTTTAAAAATTTACTGAAACTGTAGAATTTTTTAAATTTGCCTTCTTTCACTATTTTTTGATGAGCTTGATTAATCAGAAATCTTCAGAAAGCACTGATTTTTTATCTAGACAAATTTTTGGAAACCAATGAAATTTATTTTTTTTGTCAGACTTTGAAAATATAAAAGATTTCCGGGCCAGCAAAAATTAATTTTTTGAAAAATTGAGAAACTTGAATCTATTCAGAAACTGAAATTTCTAATGATCAAACTCTGATAAATTTTTTGAATCAGGGAACCCAACTTTGTCTCAAAAAAAACAACCAACAGAAACAAATTCTAAAAATAAGCATTCTATCGCGGAAAGATCGAGTATTATTTTCTTAGACGGGTTTTGAGATTTGGAAAGTGTGAGAAACTGTAATTTCCTTTCTTCTTTTTTTTTCCTAAAAACCCCGTCTCAAAATTAAATTTCTGGACTAGATGCAAAAATCATGATAATAGATTCTGGTTTAGAAAAAATTATCACAAGTTTATCGCATCCACTATTTTTTGAACTGATCAAAAAAATTTAGAAAAAGCTTGAAACTGCAATCTAATAAAGGCATGACATCAGATTCTGGCCTGAAAAATGCTTTCAAATTATAAAATCCACTTCTGCATTCTGACCACGATAAAATTCAGAAACTGTTCAAACAGTGCTAAATTTCCGAGCCAAAATGGAGAAAACGTGATTTTTCAGTACAATCAACAGTAAAATTAACAGTTTTTGAATTTTCTCTAGGTCAGAATGCAAAAGTGGAAGCTGTACATTTTTGAGAATTTTTTTTCAGCATTTTTTAAAAATTTTCAGCTATAAAAACTCCAAAAAACCTACAAGCTCAACATGACATTATGTTTGTGAACTATCTCAAAATAAAAAAAAACTTGCAACTGCATTTTTCCAATGGCAGTATCCCTATCAATTTCATCATTCTTCCAGCTTCCGCCGTCGCCCACAAGGAGCCATGACAGGACCACCACCGCCGACGTACACGTGCAATCGCTGCTACCAACCGGGCCACTGGTTCAAAAACTGTCCAATGGTAATAAAAGAGCCGCCGCCGCCGCCTCGCTTCCCTTCCGTCGCCTCTCTCCATTTGTATCGCCCATTTTGTGTGTGCTTATCACAGATAAAATCCGACTATTTTCTATATTAATTTTTTTTATTTGGGAAATTTTAATGAAATTCAGGATTTTCAGAAAATTTATTGAGATGGGGAAATGAAAAAGGTTTGTTTGGAAAATTTGAAAAATTGAAAATTCAATCTTTATTTGATTTAAAAAAATTGAAAATTGAAAATTCGCGATTTTCTAATTTCGGAAAATTCCAAAAAATTTAAAATTCTCGATTTTCTAATTTTTCAAAATTCAAAAAATTCAGATTTCTCGATTTTCGGATTTCGAAAAATTCCAAAAACTAAAATTCATCGATTTTCAAATTTTTTTAAATTCGAAAAATTCAAATTTCTCGATTTTTTAATTTCGGAAAATTCCAAAAATTCAAATTCCTTGTTTTTCTGCATTTTTAGAATTCAAAAATCTTGAAAATTGAAATTTCTCGATTTTTAAATTTTTTTCAATCTAAAAATTCGAATTTTACGATTTCCTGTCGCTCTCTAATTTTTAAATTTAAAATTTAAAAAAATGAACATTTCTCAATTTTCTAATTTTTCAAAATTCCAAAAATCTTACAAATTGAAATTTCTCGGTTTCAAAAATTTCCAAAAAATTTTAAAAATTCAAGTTTCTCGATTCCGTTTGTTTCCGCATTCTTTTTAAAAAAAAACTCTTAAAATTTCTGAACCTTCGTAAAATAAATGGTTCGTCGAAAAATATTTTTAAAAAATTAAAAACACTATTTTTTTTAATTCTCCAAAAAATTTCTAAACCCTTTTTAGACAATTTGGACCAATGGAGAGAGCCGACGGACCCCCAAGTGGACCCTCCTGGACCCCCCTTCCAATCCGTTTTTTCATTTTCAGCTCAACACCAAACGAACCACCGGAATACCATCTCAGGAGCTGATGGAGACGACTGCGGACGATCCGGCAGCCATGTTGCATCCCAGTGGAAAGTACGTCGTGCCTATAATGCACTGGAGAGCGAGACAGGAGCAGTTGGCTAGGAAGGTTAGTGATTTTTCAAAAAAAAAATACTGTAAATGCTTCAACTCTCGAACGATCAAAGTTTTTTGAATAGTGGGAACGTTTGAGTTTTTTTGAGACAGTAATCTGTTCAAAAATCTAAAAAAAATCGTTTGAAAAAAAATTGACTATTCCAATTCTCCGGAATTGACATGAAAAAAAGTAAAATTTCACCAAAAATTCATTTCGTTTTGAATAACAATTTTTTGTAGAAGAAACGGATTTTTTTGAGAAAATTGTGAAGAAAATTCAGTTGTTGAATCAATTTTTCTTTGTATTACTCTAGACATGGGCTCTAAACACTCAAAAACAGAGTATTAATTGAGTTCCGATTCCCGGTTTCAACTGGACCTGATATTCTATTAAAAAAAAAAAAGGAGAAAATTTTAATCTTAAAAAATACTGTTTCTTTCAACTTTTTAGTAATAATAACTGAAATTTATTTTTAATCGGAGACTACTAGAAAAATTGAACAACCACTGATTGTGAGAATTTTTTGTCTCATTCGAAGTTATTGTTCTGCATTTTTCCAGAAATTGTGCTTATCGTAGTGTTTTTTCTATAGATGTTTGTGGGAAAATTACTGTTTCAAATGGTTTGTTTATAATTTTCGGAACCAAAAATTTTGATCGTGCGTTCTTTTCCGATTCTAATTTTAAAAACATAAAATTCAGGATTCTCTGATAAAATTACAGATTCACCAGAAATTTTGAAAATTTTTTGTTTTGAATGTATACTGATTTGTATGCCGATCGTAGGAATTGCTTCTGTCTCACAATCAGTATCCTCTAACTCAAAATTTGAGACATCTAGTGAAAAAACATGAGAAATTTGCAATTTTACGAAAAAAAACTTTGAAAAATTGTAAAAAAAAATCAAATAATGCGGTTTCATTCACATTTTTAGTAATTATGCGATTCAAATTCAACAGTGAGAACATAGCCACACATCAGACTATCACTCTTCACCATTTGCAGACCGCTCTCGAAGAAGGATCCGCCTCCCCAGCTCCCCAAGACCGTCAAGTCCCTCCTCAACTCCTCTGCCCACTCTGTCACTCACTTTTCAAAGAAGCCGTCGTCACTTCGTGTTGCGGCAATTCGTACTGTGCCGAGTGTATCGAACAGAAGATTATGGATCCGGATAAGCCAAGGAAGTGTCCAGGGAATGGGTGTGCGAATACGGAGGTTTGTGTTTGTTGGAGAAATTGAAAAAAAAGAGTAAAATTTTGGCGAATTTTTCTCTGAATTCTCAAAAATTTTGTGAACGGATTACCCGATTATCAATTTAAAAAATTTCTAAAAAAAAAATTTCAAAAGCAAAATGTTTTTCACCTTAGCATTGGTTTGAATTTCCGCGAGCCATTCTTTGGTTTTTTACGAGAAACAGAAAAACCTTGAATTTTTGAGTAATTTTTTAAAAACTTGTAGATCAATCTGGAGTGTTCTTACTAGTGAAAACTCAAATTTGAAAATTTATCTAGATTTTTTGAAACAGGGTAGAAGAACCGGTGATCAGAACAATTGGCAGAGTAATCAGAAAATTTTTCTAAATTTTTTGAAACAGTTTACGTTGAAAAAAGTTGAAAACATTGTCATGAAAATTTGTTTTTTGCGGATTTTTCTTGATTCTAGATCATTTTTTTTTATTTTTTTTCGATAAATTCGTAAAAAAAAAGGAATTCAGGACCGATTGATTTTTATCAATTTTACCAGAATTTTTCTTTTTTTTTTCAAAGCAAAATTACCCAATTTTTCAATTTTCCCCGCAAAAACACAAAATCTGAAAATTTGAAGTGAAAATCTCATTAATTTTTGTGAAATTGACTATCCTATTTTATTTTTTGAAATACTGAAAAAAAAATCCAGAACCGAAAAGCCACCGAAAAAAAGGTTTCGTTGTGAGAAAAATTTTCAAAAATTAGTAAATTTTGTCTTGAGAATTTTTCCTCAGCCTTGATTGTTCGAAAACTAGTCACAGACTGATCAAAAACTATTTCCAAATCCTCTGAAACAGTAAAATAAATTTGCAATTCTCTTGGATTTTCTATCGAACTTTCAAAATTTCAACATAATCGTAGAAATTTTCGTGGAATTCACGATTTTTTCGTCGATTTCTATCAATTTCCTTTTTTTGCAGATATCCGTCGAAAGTCTCATCCCGAACCGTACCCTCCGTGACGCTGCGGCCGCCTGGCTCAACACAGGATCCTCTTCCTCTTCTGCCACCACATCCACCATTCCAACTGCATCCACTGAACCGGAACAGATAAGAATCCGTATCGGACTCAAGGCTGCTCCGACAGTTGCCACGAACACAGTGTCCCCGGGAAGTGGACTTCTTCCGGGAGCTCCCGTTCCACAACAACAACCGATGATTGGAGTACCTGTGAGCAGTGCACCCACTGTTTTGATGCAACAAGGATTGGCAATACAACCGGTTAGTTGGTTTGGAAATTTTTTCAAATTGAAATTGAGAAGTGGCTATTGAAAATTAGAGATTTTGAATTTTTTTTCTGTTTCTGAGAAACAGTAAAATTCTAAAAAAAATTATAAAAATGATATCATGCCGAGATATCGATAGAAGAAAAAAAAATAGGAATTCTTTGATGAATTTTTGATTTTATTAGGTTGGTAAATAAGTTTCTTTCTTTTGGCTCGTTCTCGATTATGAGTTGAGCTAAAAATCTGAAACTTTGCCAATAAATAAGATGTTCCATAAGACATTTACTGGCCAAATGGCAAATTCCAATGTTCAGTTTTGACCGAGTTAAAATTCAAAACGTACATACCACTTTTTTGGTCCAAGGTCCTAAAAAATTTTCTAGGGCAGATAAAATTAATCGGGTTGCTGTAATAAAATACACTAACCATAAGTATTTTATAAAAATTTAGTTTGAAATTTTAGAACACGTCTCCGATTTTTTAGAAAAATTTGATGGGTCTGATGAATAGAATTTTATCTCGGTCAAAAATTGAAATTGAGAGCTGTAACTTGACTGAAAAATGTTAGAAGGTTTGCCCTACATCTGGGTGAAATTTCAAATTTTTCTCTCAATTGTGAAGTGAGATACAGAAAATCATGAAAAGAAACTTATTTACCAACCTAATACAATTAGAACTGAATTTTTTCTAAATTTTGAAAATTCGAAAATTGTTGGGGTCTCTAGAACATATGGATAGCACTATCTCATCATTTTTTTTTATCTTTTTGATATTCAAAATAGATTCGATTGAAACTGTAGAGTAATCTAGATTTTTTAAATGGAAATGTGAGATACAGATTGAAAAAAGAGTTTTATAAATTTTTTACTGTTTCCAAGAAACAGAAATGTTAGCGGAAGTCGTGAAAGATAGTTCTTGCATAACCATGTATTTGGGGAGTTTAGAAATCGGGATTATGACTTGAATCTTTCATTTTCGATTAAAAACTGACTGTAAAAATAGAAAATTGTAAAATACTGATAAATTTTTGATTTTGGAAAACTGAATTTTTCACGAATTTTTAAAAATTTTGATTAGCAGATTTTAGAATTTTCCTGGTTGACAAAGGGACGGAACTATCTTTTCTCGTATTCTGAACATCGAGAAAAACCTCTTGAAACTGTAAAAAAAATTTCCCAAACAACTGTCTCGAATTGGGAAATCTGAAAAAAAAATTTGATGGAATCCTAAATTGCTCTGGACGCCCGGATTTGTGAGACAGAATTTTTTAAAATTTTCTTTACACCAATTGTACTTTTATTGAAAAAACACATCAAACGAATCGCTGAATGCACAAAAATTCTCAAAAAATAGTTGGATTCTAGCAGAAACAGTGAGAAAATTCTTTTTAAAAAAATGGTTAGAGTGTCAAATTTTCTGTTCAAAATAAACCCGTACTCTAGTGATAAAATATCAAGAATCCAAGTTTTCCTGATTTTGAGTAACAGATAATTTTTTATGTTTTTTGATAAAAATTCTCACTTGAAATTGCTAAAACATCACGTTTCCACCATTGGATTGTATAAAAATTCCCTGAAATTTGAAAATTCTGTACTTGAAACTGTAAAAAATTTCGAATTTTGATTTCAATCTACTGACTGCACAATAATTTTCTTTGAAAAAGGTTAGATTGTTGAAAAACAGTGAAATAATTCTAATTTAGGCAGAAAATTAAAAAAAAATCAAATTCTCTGAAAAAAAAAACGAATCTAGCTTCTCGTTTTCTTGATTTAGAGTAAAACATTCCCTGAAATTTTTAAATTCTGTACCTCTAACATTGAAATTTTGAACTTCAAAAATTCCCATTTTGAATTTCAAACCACCAAAAACCCTTCTCTTTTCAGTTCCAGCCACTCTCCACTCTCCAACCCGCCCTTCCCGGAATGACCCTCCCACCTCCTACCTCCACAGCACCACCCGGTCTCCAACTCGTCCAGGATGTCAGTCTCCCTCCACCACACATCCGACAAGAACTTCCCCCCGGAATCCCTGGAGTCGGAATGCCCGTCCAATATGTTCAGCCACCTCCCGGAGTTCCAGGACTCATGCCACAGCAGCAACAACCCATGATGCAGAGTTTTGGGTGAGTTTTATATTTTTTGAAAAATGAATTAAAATTATGGAAAATGATTTGGAACCTGCGTTTTGACAAGAAATTTGAGATTTTTGAGTTTAAATTTTCACTTTTTCAATCAAAACTCATGCCGATTGAAGATTAGAGGTTTATCAATCGAAAGCTGAAATTTTCTTGCTTAGAAACTGTATTTTAAAATTTGAAGTTTAAATTCTCCTATTTTTCAAAAAATTATCTCAAAAACATAGGAAATTTTAAAAAAATATATGATTAAATTTCTAAAAAAAAATCAGAATTTATCAGAAAAATTGACAATTTTATCAATGTTTCCATCAAAACTCAAGTAAAACGACCATTAGAGAATGTTCAGTGGAGACCAGATACCATCTTCCCGAATTTTCTATTCAAAAAAACAGGATTTCTGGTCGCCAGATGTAATTTACCTTTTTTCGAGTTGGAAATTTGGGATTTCGAACAAATTTTCAGTAGAAATCAAATTTTTTTTTCTGTTCCAATCAAAACTTATTTTGATCGAAGTTTCGAATATTTTCAATCCACAATTGAAAGAATCGTCTTTGGAAACTGTGTTTCATAAATTCTAGCGAACTTGATGAAAAATAGACTATTTCGCCAAATTTTAAAAGTTTTCGAATTTAGAAATTTTGAATTTTGAATTTTCAATTACCCGTCAATCAAAGAAGATGAATTCACAATTTACATGGCGTTTCTGTGAAACCGAAATTTTTTCTCTCAAACTGGCGTTTTTTCGTGATTGTGTAGTTATAGAAAGTGAATTTTTCTTGTTTCTTTTGCCTGTTTCAAAAATTTCATTTTATAGAAACAAAAATTCGAATATTTCACCGTGAGACAGTTTGAGAAACTAAAAATTTGAATGGAATTTCGAAATTTTTTATTAGAAATTTCCAGTTTCAATTTTCTGATATTCTAGAACTCCCCATTGATTGAGCAGTTCTCACAAGGGAAGTGTTTAGGGTCACCGGGATATATTTCGCTAAAAATTGGCACAGAGGTCGGTTTGGGGTCCAATATGAAGGATCCGAGCGGTTTTTTTTGGGCTAAGCTTTTTGGGCTTCTTCTATGCGAAAAACTGTAGAGCCATCCTGGAGATGCGAAAAAGGTACGTATGGAAAGCTGAGATCATGAGGATCACGAATATGCAATCAAATCTGGGATATCTGTGAATTGTGAAAAAACCCTATGAAAAGCTTCGTTTTTCCATGAATTTTGAAAAACATCGGCGCGCGCACCTCTACGCCCTCAATATCCCCATTTTTCAACTGTGTCGTGGTCTAGTGGTTAGAGCGTGTGTCTTCAATGCGGAAGGTCTCGAGTTCGACTCCCGCCCTCCTTTTTTCTTTTTTTCGAGTGTTTTTTTTTGTTGTGCTTTTGAAGCAGTATCAATTGTTAGCAGGTTCAGACTCATTCTCCGGATGAATAACCAGCATTAAAAGTATTCCAAAAAAACACTCGAAAAAAAGAAAAAAGGAGGGCGGGAGTCGAACTCGAGACCTTCCGCATAGAAGACACACGCTCTAACCACTAGACCACGACACAGTTGAAAAATGGGGATATTGAGGGCGTAGAGGTGCGCGCGCCGATGTTTTTCAAAATTCATGGAAAAACGAAGCTTTTCATAGGGTTTTTTCACAATTCACAGATATCCCAGATTTGATTGCATATTCGTGATCCTCATGATCTCAGCTTTCCATACGTACCTTTTTCGCATCTCCAGGATGGCTCTACAGTTTTTCGCATAGAAGAAGCCCAAAAAGCTTAGCCCAAAAAAAACCGCTCGGATCCTTCATATTGGACCCCAAACCGACCTCTGTGCCAATTTTTAGCGAAATATATCCCGGTGACCCTAAACACTTCCCTTGTCAGGAGATGCAGACTGTTTTCAGAAAATCAAAATTCAAAAACAAATTATCGCAATTTGATCGTTCAAGAAAACCCTCATTCGAAAATCTATGATTAGATTGTTCAATTTCTAAAAAATCAGAATTTACCAGAAATCACTAATAAAATTTATCACTGTTCCTATCAAGACTCTAGTTAATCGCTCATTAGAGAGTGTTCAATGACATCAAAAAATTTGCTGCCCGAATATTCAAAAATTTTATAAAAATGAACAGACCAATGACTATTTTCTAATTATCAGTTTAACCTTTTAAAAATTAGATTTTATCAAAAAATCTACTGTTCCAATAAAAATTGAATTAAGATCTTCATAAGCGCAATTTCAATAACATCTTTTCTTCTTCCACATCAATTTTCCAATCCCCCAGTTATTCCAGCATGCCCCTCTACACTGCTGGCTTCCCACCAGCCGCCTCCACTGCTCCCCGAGCCTCTACCACTTCGAGTATAGACGAATGGAACAATTTCCTGCGGAACAAGGACAGAAACGACAAGCGTCGGGATCGCGAGAAGGATCGAGATCGAACGCATCGCAAGGGAAGGAGGGACTCGCGAAGTCGGAGGAGACGGTAGGAAAAACACAGAAAAATCGGGTATTCTCACCAAAAAAATTGTTGAAAACATTACAGAGACTCGTCTTCATCGTCTTCCACGTCATCTTCGTCGTCTTCTGGAGAAGAAGAACGTCTTCGTCGGAAGCGTCGGGAAAAGGAGAAGAAGCGAAGATCGGTGGAGAAGGAACGTCCGAGAAGAATGGATGATCGGAGAGACACCTACCTCAGAGACGCCAGAGATGTCAGAGACACCCGGAACAGAAACAAGGACATGAAGGCTTCTTCGTCGTCTTCTTCACATCACAGAAGTACCGCTAGACGTGGAAATGAGAGAGATGATCGCAGAGGATCGGGAAGGGATCGGAAGAGAGACGAGGAGCGGAAGAAGGATGAGGAGAAGGAGGAAGAGGAGGAGAGGTGGGGTTTTGATTTTTAAAAATACTTTGGAATACTGTAGATTTGCTTGGATATTTTTGAACGGAAGTGTACGCATGATGGAATTGCCATTGACAAATTTTTAATTATTATTGGAAATTTTCTGTAACGGGCATTATTTTTGCGTATAGCTACAGATAATACGTAGAAATTTAAAGCGGATTACTGTAATGTTAGGAATTTTTTAAATTTTCACCGTTTCTGTCACACAGATATGTATTCTCAAAAAAAAAACAAACAGCTACCACGCCAAAAATGCCAAAAAAAAATTTATCGCCTCCGAGCCAATTTTTAAAATTTTTTTGTTGCCAAAAACCGATAGAAAAAGAGATTTGGAACCTAGAAATTATCAATTTTATCAGAATTACTGAGTTTTTCATTGAAGTTTTTGAGATTTTGTTTGTTTTTGGCAGAAAATATACAAAAACGCGTCCAATTGATAATTTCCAGGACTAAATGTTGATAACCGGTGTTTTTTTTTCAATCCCTGTTTCAAAAAATCAAGTCAAATTTCTAAATTTGAATATTCACCAGTAGGACCTGTTTTGATTCTTCCACCAACCTGTAAAAATTTCTACATTCGCCTTTTTTTTAATTTTTCGAAAACAATCGAAGATTTAGAACAGAAGATTAGGGACCGATTGATATTTTTTTCAATTTTACCAGAATCATGCAGATTTTTTTTCTAAATTTTATTTTTTTTTAATTTTTTTCCTGCAAGAAACGGAAAATGGTAAATTTTAACTGAAAAACAGAACAATTCAATGGAATTTGCTATCAAAAAATGCTCTGGTCTATCCTATTTTCATTGTCGTTTTTTAGATGTAAAAAATTGTTTGAAATCAGTTTATCAGAACTAACTTCAGAAATTGTCTCAAATAAATGAAAAAATTTTGAAACTGGAAACAAAAAATTTTGGCAGTAAATCTCTTTTAGCTGTCTTTTATTATCAAAATTTTTCGAAACTAATAGTGAAACGCAAATTATTTTTCAGAAAATAGTGCTCCAATTCTGCAAAATTAGAATTACCATATCAAACCTCTGAAAAATTGCAAAATTCTCGTCAAAATTTCTAGAACAATTCTGTGAAACTGCAATTTTTTTTTGAAATTTCAAACATTTGCTTTTCAAAAATTTTCAAAAATTTTTTCAAAAAATTCCAAAATCCGTTGAAACTGAAAATTTTTAATTTCAGCAAATCGAAAGACGTTGAATCCAAAGATGAAGACGAAATCGATGGAATAATCGCCGAGTACGGGAATGTTCAAGTGAAAACTGAAACGAAGACTGAAGATGAAGGTGAAGGTGTCAAGGATCAAGATCAAGAGAATCAAGATCAGGAAGGTCAAGATCAAGAAGATCAATCTCAAGATCCAGTGGAATCAGAAGACCACGAAGAAGCAGAGGAATTGAAGGAGACGACTCCAGAAATGAAGAAAGAGGAAGATCCAGTCGATGAAGAGGTAGAAGAGGAGGAACCCGCTGCAGATGACGATGAAGAGGTGGCAGTTCCACGAGAGAAATCCCAAGAAACCCAGGTGAATCAGACGATGGAGAGTAGTGAGGCGGAGGTGGCAGAAAAAGAGGAAGAGAAGGAAGAAGCACAGTCCTCACCGATCAATACAGCTGATGAAGATGAGGAGAAGAGTCGGAAGAAGCATAAGAAGAGTAAGAAGTCGAAGAAACATCGGAAAGACGAAGAGGAATCGGAGGATGAGGAGGAGGAGTCGAAGAAGAAGAAGAAGCACAAGAAGCATAAGAAGGAGAAGAAGGCGAAAAAAGAGAAGGAACGGGAAGAAGTGAAAGAGGAGGAGGATTGGAAGAAAAAGGAGAAGAAGAGAGAGGAGGAACGGAAGAAGGAACGGGAGAGGAAGCGAGAACGGGAAAGAGAGGCGGAGGAGGATAGTGATGTGGGTTTTTTTGAAATTGAGAAAGATTAATGATAAAATCAAACAAATTTTTGAAAAAGGTTCACTTTGAATTTTTGAAAAACGGCAAAAATTTTGAAAATGAGAGTCTTGTTATTTGAATTTTTTCTGGTTAGCGAATTGTTTCCTGAAGAATTTAGAAGGATAATGATTTTTTTAATTTGTTAAATTATTGAGCAAAAAGTCAAAAACACGGCTATACTAATAAGTTTGAAAAACAGATGAATTTTTTAGCAATTTTTTAAAACAAAAAAAAAATTATCTGTCATTTTTTTTCAAGACAAAAAACTGCTCTTGGGACTCCCGAAAATACGAAAATTAATTCATTAACTTTTTCTAAAGACAGGGAAAATATTTTGGCAAGAGAAACCAGCTTCGATTGTTTGAAAATTTTGAAACTCGAATTCTAGATTAATACGAAACAGGAAAAATTCTAAACGAGGAGATTCATATTTTGGTACTCTAGAAATTGCAATTTCACGAAAAAAAATTGTTAAAAATTGATTATGAATGGTTTTTGCCGTTAGTCGTCAATACAATCAACTGCATTTTAGAAACTCGGAATTTTCAATTTTTGAGAAACAGAAAAAAAAAGATTGGGTACATCCAAACTTTTAGAAAAATCTGACTTCAACAGACCATCGAATTGATGCAAATTTCAAAAATTTGCTGAACAATTTTCTGAGAAACTGCAAAATCACTGAATTTGACTGAATTTTTCAATCCAGATTTTTCAATTTTTTTAAAAAACAGAAAAATATGGATGGGTTCCTCCAATTTTTTGCTAAATAAAAATGCAACCGGTATGGCATTGACAAAAATTTCTAAAATTGAATCAAAAAATTTCTGAGAAACTGCAGAAAAGGTCTATCAATTGATTCAAAATTCTGTAGCTCAAAGTAAAATTTTTATAAGTAACAGAAAAAAAATCACTTTTCAAAGCGAAATTTGTTCGTTTTTTTCAAAATCGAAATTTCCAATACGCTACAAGTGAACGATGAATCTGAAACCTATTTTCCAAATTTATAAGAAACAGAAAATTTTGGTTTTTTTTTCAAATTTTCCAGCGATAATTGACAGAAAAAAAAGTTGAAAAAAAACGCAAAAATTGATCCAAAAATCTCAAAATTTCCAACTTTATGTTCTCAGAAACTGAAACTTTTTCCGGTTTCATCGATAAATTTTCTCAATTTTTCAACAAAAAAATTAGTTACTATTTCAAGCTATCAATTCCCAATCTTTTCTACCATAAGCGAAGAGATTACAGGCTCCGAAGCTCAAGATCAAACGGGACGATCGAGACCGCGAGAAGGATCGTCGTCGTGAATCCGACGAGCGGAGAGATCGGGAGAGAAAGGAGGATAAGGAGAGGGAGAGAAGACGGGAAAAAGAGAAAGAAAGAGAGAAGGAAAGGGAAAAAGAGAGGAAGGATGATAGAAAGAAGGAAGAGAAGAAAGAAGACAAAAAGGAGGAGAAACCACGTAGATCTGTCCACGAACGTCTTCAAAAAGCCACTTCTGATGACTCGAAGGCGCCAACTCTCACCCGTAAACCCGTCTCGTTCACTGTCGCCGCTTCCAAGACTGCCGTCAATGTGTCCAGAATCCGACAGTACTCATCGTCATCGTCTACCAAGGAGCAGGAGGAAGAGGAGGTGAGTATTTGATTTACTGCTTCAAAAAATCAATTAGCAGAAAAAATAAAATTTCTGTTGATTTTGGTGCTGGGATACATTTTAGAAATTTATCGTTTCAAAATGGTAATTTGATAAGAAAATTGAAATTACTGTTGATTCTGTACGGATTTTTAGCAATTTTTGAAAGCTACAGTAACCAAAGTCAATTTTGAAAAAAAAAGAAAGAAACTTACTGTTTTATAAATTTTTGAAAATAACTAAATTTCGGTTGCTAGCAATGTGACAACTTTTTCTTTCATCAATTTTCTCAAAGTACAGCAATATTTTTCAGTTACAGTAACCGAACATTTTTTTGACATCACTGTTTCAACATTTCTAAAAATTAGAATAGCTGAAGTTATCGGTAATCAGTGTCTGAAATCCAGCAATCCGTGTTTTTCTAGATTCCTGAATTTTTCGCTCTGTAGATTTTAAAAATCACAGCATTCTGGTTTTACTGAAAGTATAGAGATAATGGATTTTTGGGTACAGAAATCTAGAAAGTTCTAGTCAAATTAGAGAATTTACTGTTGCAAAAAAAATAATTTGATAAAAAAAAGGAAATCACTGGCAATTTCAAAACGAGATAAATACCAGGATTTTTAAAAACCACAGTAATCAGAGTCAATTCGGAAAAAAGGAAAAGAATTTCACGATTTCATAGATTTTTAAAAAATAACAAAGTCCCGCTTACTAGAAATGGGTCAACAATGTTCCTCATTTGCTGTGAACCTGAAATTTTGTCAAATTCACCGTTTCATAAGTTTTTCAAAATTTTTCGGAATAAGAAAAAGTTAGTCAAACGTTGACAAAAACAGACCTGCAAAAATTTTGATCTCCTTTTGTATTTTTTGATCTACCCTTTTTTGACCTAGAATTTTTTGATCTATCCGCGAATATTTCTTGTTTCTCTTGCCCGCGCTCCTCTCTCTGCACTCTCTCCCTCTCTTTCCCTCTTTTTTTCGCCCGATTCCTCTTTTTTTCACTCTAGATTTTTTTTCTTTGATTTTTTATCATTTTTCTGGAGACCCGGACCCTGGATTTCGTAAATTTACAGTTACACTGTCTTTTTAAGAGTTTTTGGTCCAATTGTAACTGCTTTTTCCAATGAGAGTAACCCAAAACAATTTTTTAGACTACAGTAATCTATAAATTTGAAAAAAAAAATCACCGTTTCCTTGAATTTAGAAGACTAGAATCGCTTTGAAAGCTGTAATCGTCGTTGTGTTAAGTGAAAACTCGAAAAATTTACAGTTTCACTCATTCTTTACATGTTTTTAGGTTTCTAAAACTAAGATTCTCCACCTCATCGTTTTGGAAAATCACAATACCTTTGAAATTCCGCAATTTTTTATTGAATTCTTCCAAAATCTGTACTTTCAGCGCTCCGCTCAACGTCGCAAGAAGAAGGAGGCCACGGATGTGGAGAGTGGTGACAAGGCAAAGGCTTCTGGAGCTAAGGTGAGTGTTTTTTGATTGAAAATAGGGGAATGATAGTGATTTTCATTGTGGGATATTTGAAAAAAAAATCAAAGCATGGTATTATTCTGGAATCTCTGTGGAATTTTTAGAAATTTTTCTGAAACTGAAAATCAAATTTTTTGAATTGTTTTGAAATTTGAAAAACTATTATTTTCGTTATCAAATCTACACTTTATTGTTCATGAATTTATTTTTTTTCAAAATCCAAGCAAGAATTTTGAAACAGAAATCTAATTTTTCAAGTTTGGATTTTATGATTTTCGTTTAGAAAAGCTCCATAATTCTCTATGTCCAGCATTTCCAATTTTTTCCAAAAATTTTACAATTTTTTTTAAAACTGAAATTTAAGTTTTTGAACCTTTGGAGTTCCAAAATGTTATGATTTTTGTTAGGTGATCGTTCGTAAACCATTTCCATTTTGAAATTAGCCTAGCTACACATTATTGTTCCTGAATTTCATAAAAATCGGAACAAGAAACTTTGAAACACAAATTCATTTTTTGGACTTGAAATTTCATGATTTTTGTTTGTGAACAGCTCCAGAATTTATAAAGAGACCTATTCGTTCCCAAGATCGATCATAGATTTTTTTAAAACTTCTAAAACATTTCTTGAAATCGAAATTTAATTTTTTATGTTTTGAATTCTGAAAATTCTTTCCTAGTTTAAAAAAAATGTTTACAAATTTTTTTCAAACCGGAATTTAAATTTTTTGAACTCTCTGAACTCTGAAAATTCATATTTTTTGTTGTGGGAACCTTCAAAAAATTTTCCAACAAATTAGATTGCGTCAAAAAAAATTTCGAAGCAAAGTCGATTTTTTAAAAACAGAAATTCTATAATTTCTACTCAAAATTTCAAAATTTTCGTTTGTGGGAGCTCAAGAATTTTTAAAAAAATTATAGTTCGCATAAGATCATCCCTAGATTTTTTCAAAAACTTTTCCAAGTTTTTTAGAACGGAAATGCCATTTTTATGAGTTCTAAAAACTTCAAATTAAAAAAAATTGTTGAGGAAAAGTTGATATTTTCATCAAGCCAGCATTCCTAACTTTTTTCTGAATTTTTTACAAGTTTTTTGGAACCGAAATTCACAATTTTTTGATTTTCAGTGTGGGACCGTTCGTAAATTTTGCGAAGAAAACACAGAAAACCAAATAATCATTCAAATTTTTTTTCACAAACTTTTCTTAATTTTTCGAAACCGTACTCATCTAAAATCCCTTCCAGAAACCCTCCTCCAGTGGCTCTTCATCCCGTCTGAACCTGGCGGCCACCTCTTCTTCATCCGGTGACACCCGTCACAAAAGCACCAAAATTAAGTTTGATTTGTAGATTTTTTCCTCATTTTTTTCAATTTCCCCCTGGGTTATTTCTCATTTTCTAAACATTTTTCTCTCTCTCTCTTTCTCATCCTTTTATCCGCTTTCTCTCTCTGTTTTCTCATTCCCTTTCCAGTTTTTTGGAAATTTCGAAAAATCCCCGTAAAATATCACTTTTCTCTCCATTTTTTGTCCCCCCTCTAAATTATTGGAATTGTTCGTTTTCTTTTTCCTCTTTTTCTGCGTTTTCCCCTTTGAATTTTTGAATTTCTGGGATTTTTATGATTTTTTATGACCTGTATAACTCGTTTTTGAAATAAAAAAGGAATTTCAAAAATTAGATTTCGAAAAATTTTATTTTTGCATTTTTTGGTTTGCCACCGAAAATTTTTATCTTTCTTTTATTGTATTTGTTGTATTTTTCTTTGAATTATCTCTATTTTTTAAATTTTTTCTTATCAATCTAATCAATTATTCAGATCAGCAGTCAATCCACTACATTTACTACATGGAAGTACGCTTCGACGGACACGAAGACGCCGAGTGCACTGCCGGACTCAAAAAGGCCAGTGAAGGCAGTTTTGTGCTCAAGGATCATGTGAGTTTTTATTTGCAAAAAATATTGAAAAAATAAAAACAAAAAAAATTTGAAAATTGAAAAAAAAAAGATTTTCGATTTTGCATTTTTGCGGTTTCTGAATTTTAAAAAATTTTGAAATATAGTGGGATGCTTTGCTAGTCTGAGAGCCTGGGGAAATAGCAAAAAAAATTAGAGATTTTTTTCGAGAAAATTGATAGAAAGAATTGGGATCAGGGGAAATTTTTGAAAAATTAAAAAAAAACATTCAATTTTGAATTTTTGCGGTTTCCGAAATTTTTAAAACAGCAAATATAGTTAGATAAGCAGTTGTATCTTTTTTGATTTTCTGAATTTCTAAAAAATGAATTTTCACTGTTTCAAAATTAAAAAAATTTGAAAAACTTTTGGAAAAGCCTCAATGTTGTTGCTTTTGACTGATTATTGAGATTTTTTACAAACAAAAAAAGAAATTTCTGTTCAATTTCGGAAACTGATTTTTTGTCCGAAAATTTCCAAAAAAACCTCTAGAAGAAAAAATCATGAATTTGAATTTTTTCAATCAGAAATTGAAAAAATTGGATTTTTTTTCCGTTTCAATTTTTTTTCGAGTTGTGGAGATAAATAAAAAATTTCAGAAAACATTGAGTAAAGGAAAGTTCAGAAATTTAAAATACGTCAACGCAAAAATTGGGAAAAATATGAATTTTTCTGTTTCAAATTTTTCTGAAATATTTGAGATCTGAAAAATGTTCAATCTGAGCAATCTTCCACGATGTTTCAATTTTTTACTGTTTTAGATTTTTTAAAAATTTATTGGAGTGCAAAAAATTTCAATGCTCTCTCACATTTTCGAATAGATATCGGCACAGTTACCAACGAATTTTCTAATTTTCACAAGATTTTTTGAATTTTTCAGAAAACTGTAATAGGTTTTCCCCTGTTTCAAAAATTGATAAAATGTCAACAAAGTCTAATGAACGGGAATAGCTCCATAGACAGTGGCCGAATTGAAAACACAGAAACAAAAAAAATTAACTGTTTCATCAGGAATTCAAAAAAACTTTAAAACACTCCAAATTTCAATAACCTCGCTCTTCCAGGTGCTCCTCGAATTCAAGGTCAATGGAAAAGTTGTGGGAAAAATCAAGACGCCAGGAGAGGGAGTTGTCAATTTCACAAAAGGACTCAAGCCGGGACAGCCACTGACTAAAGTGAGTGTTTTTTGAACTGAAAAATTGAGATTTATTGGAGAAGAATTTTTTAAAAGTTGCCAAGGAGACGAATTGATAAAATTTCAGAAAATCTATATTTAGAATTTTTGAGAAACAGGAAAATTTGAAAAAATGCAGTTCTAAAAATTAGAAAATCAATAATTGATTTTTAGAATTTTGTTTCTTTTAATCATTTTTCTTCTCACATGTCGACGGGTTACAATTATTGATAAAATTTCGGAAAATCAATAAATTAAATTTTTAAGAAACTGAAACATTTTCAAAATTGGCAAATTGAATTACCAGATATTGCAGAAAAAACTAGGGAAAAATTAGGAAATCAATAGAATCAGAGAAAAATCAAAAAATCGTGAAAAACAATTTTTAGTAACCATTTTTTCTTTTAAAAATTGTAAAAAATTCCTGCTGCCGAAGAACAATTAGAAAAACAGTAATAATTGATTTTTTAATTTCTAAAATTTTTTCAAAAACCAATGTTTGCGTTTCCGAGACTGAAGAAATAACTGAAAGTTGATAGAAAACATTTTTGAGAAACATAATTTTTGTAGAAAATTGAAAAATGTGTTTCAAAATGAAATCTTACATCTAGAAAACTGATATCTAGTCGAACGATTTTGAAAAAATAGAAAATTTTAGAAAGCCAAAATTCGGTTTAATTGCTGTTTTATCTTGGTTTCCGATGACTACAGTTTTTTACAGAGCAAAAAAATTAGAAAATCAGTAATTTTGTATTTTTTGTTGTTTTATCTCGGTTTATGATGAGTAGATGTAGACAACAATATTCACTTGGCAATAAAAAATATTAGAAAATCAACTCCTCCATTTTTCAGGGCCAAATAGTCGCGACAGTCTCGGATTGCACCCATGCGATTGTGATAAAGGACATGTGTGCCACATGTGGAAAGGATCTCCGAGAGAAGGGTGGACGAGCTGGACAACGGAAAGAACAGTCGACAGCCAATGTTTCGATGATCCATCATGTTCCAGAGCTGATTGTTTCGGATTCGGTGGGTTTTTCGGAAGTTTAAAAACAAACGCAATGCGGCAAATTGAAAAAAAATCAAAATTGACCTAAAATAGGAGAAATTTTGAAACTGAAAGAATACTAGACTAGTGAGGATGCATACCTTTCTAGAAGCTTTCTCGTTCTAAAATAGTTTTTACTAACACTTTTTATTTACAGCATTAATGTCTAGATTTGTTTAACGAACTAATCTTTAGTTTTTTGAAACTGAAAAAGTAGAAAAAAAGTGTGGAACACAAAATTTTAGTCAGAATTTCGTATTTTATGTTAAGATTATCAGCCGCGCAACCCAGAAGTTTCTCAGTCCCTAGACTTGTTTTATTGATGAAACTGTAGAAATTACAGTTTCAGAACTTTGTAAGCAACCGCTAACAAGCTCTCTGAAACATTTTGTCCGTCGCTGAAAAATGATTTGATACAATTTTTGTTTGAATTTTGTGACAGTGCAGACGTTCATCAGTTCCCTAGCTTGTTTTATTGATGAAACTGTAGAAATTACGGTTTCAGGATTCTCTAATCAAAGTTTTGTTTCTTATGTGAATTCAATGAAGAACCAAAATATTTTATAGTAGCTACTCAATAATAATTTCTGGAAAAATAATAAGAATACACGTATAGACCGGTTCTACTGGAAATTTAGATTTTTCTCGTTCTAGAAATTGAATAAAAGGCGTCGTAGCAATATTGAGATTTGTTACACGAACGAATTTCTAGTTTTTTGAAACAGAAAAAGCGAGAAAAAAAGCACGCTATACTGAATTTTAGTCGGGATTTCGTATTTTTTGTCAAATTTCGCGATCCGTTATTTCATTCCAGAGGTTTATCAGTTTCCTTACTTTTCTAGAAATTAAACTGTAACTTATTTGTGGATTTTTCCGATGTTTTTTTGGCTGAAAGGTCCAATCTTTGTTTCCGTACTAACCAATACAGTTTCATTGATATAAAATATTAGCAAAAATTTTGAAACAGAGCTAGGATGTTGGATTTCGATTTTAAATTATAATTTTTTTGCAGCTCGCCCAAGAACTCGGTTCGGCCGACGAGACCAACCTGATCAACAACCGGAAGCTGGTACTTTTGGTGGATCTGGATCAGACTATAATTCACACGTCTGATAAGAAGGTCGATATGGAGAAAGTAGGTTGCTTTTAAAAATTTTTTGAATTACTGAAAAAATTCAAGAAAAAAATCAGGACTTTCTGAAAAAAAATTGACTGCTGATCTGTCATTAGTTTTGTCAGTTTGCAAATTGATTTGTCAATTTTTAGAAACAGAAAATGAATTTGAATAAAACAATTTTTTGGAAAAAAAAAACAAAAAAAGCATGATTTTTTTTTAAAAAATTTGTAATTTTTGCGATAATTTTGTAAATTTTTACTTGAATCTGGCTCTTTTTCATTAGTTTCATCAGTGTGCAAATTGATTTGTCAATTTTTAGAAACAGAAAAAAATTTGAATGAAACAATTTTTTTGGATAAAAACAGAAAAGCAGGATTTTTTTTCGAAAAATTTGTAATTTTTGCGGTAATTTTGTAAATTTTTAATTGGATCTGGCTACTTTTCATTAGTTTTTCAAGTTTGCAAATTAGATTTGTCAATTTTTAGAAACAAAAAATAAATTTTTTAAAAATTTTATCTAAAAAATTTCAATTTTCCAGCACAAATTTGAACAATATTTGGAAAAAATCTAGAAAAAATTAAATTCATCTTGAATTTTTGGGAAATTTTGGAAATTTTTAATAAAAATAGAAAGGTTTTTGATCAGTTTAACCTGGATTTTTCAAAAAAAAATTTCAATTTTCCAGCACAAAGACCTGTCCACGTACGACATTGCCCGCCGAGTGTACACCACGAAACTCCGCCCACACACCACAGAATTCCTCAACAAAATGTCGGAGCTGTACGAGATGCACATTGTGACATACGGACAGAGACAGTACGCACACAAGATTGCTCATATTTTGGATCCGGATGGACGGCTTTTTGGGCAGAGAATTCTCTCTAGAGATGAACTGTTCTCCGCGCAGCATAAGACGAGGAATTTGAAGGTTTGTGATTTTTAAAAATTCAATTCTGGTTGCTGTAAGTTCCTGAGGATTTTCTAGAAGGTATAGGAGAAATTTTGAAGCTTCTAGAATTTTTTTTAATTAAAAAGAAATCATGGTAGCAGATTCTGGTCCGGAAAAATTATCAAAAATTTCTAGGTTCCACTTTTGCGTCCTGACCTAGATAAAATTCAAAAATTATTCATACAGTGCTAAATTTCCAAGCCAAAATGAAGAAAGCCTGATTTTCCAGTAAAATCAACAGTGAAAATTGCAGTTTTTGAGTTTTATCAAGGCCAAGACGCAAAAGTGAAAGCTGGAAATTTGTAACAATTTTAAAAATTTTTTTTGAATTCTTCCGGTTTCAAAATTCCTTCAAAACTTTTTCGAGTTTGAGTTTGGCAATTCCACGGCATTTATTTTTCCAAATTTTTTGACTAACTTCTGAAATTTCTAAACATTCTGACGTTTTTTAATTGTCTAGAAAAAAAATCTGATACTCAGAAAACTTTTAAATATTATCTACCGCTTCAAAAAACTTCAGAATTTTGAATAGACATTGTCCAATCATTCTGACGCCTGCTGAAAGTTCAAAATCTTTTGAAGCTTGTAGATAAGTCCAGAAAGTCTTTCAAATTTCACTGTTTCGAAAAGTGTCAAAAATTTTGATCCAAGACAACTTTATCAGTTGGTGTAGTGATTTGTATTCTGAAACTTTTCAAAAATTTGAAACATTCTTTGAAAATTAGAAATTTTCTTTTTTGTACAGTTTCAAGAGAACTTCAGAATCTTAGTTGTTCATGATTCTGTATTAATGCTCCGAAAAACTTTTTCAACGTTTCAAAACATTTTCAAGTGAATGACTGGCCTAGTGTGAAGATTTATTTAAGATTCGAAAAATTTTCTGTATTTTTCAAAATTTCTAAAAGATTCTGTAGCCCAGATTTATTTTTCACAGTTTCAACTAATTTTTGAAAATGTTTCTGCCCCAAATTCTATAATTTCACGGAAGTCTATTAGAAAGTTCTGAAATTTTGTGGAAAAAATGATTCGTTTTTGAAATTTTGTTTTCACAGTTTCAAGAAAAATCAGAATCTTGCCTATTCATAATTCTGTAGTAACGATTCAGGTTTTTTTCCAAAAATTTTCTCTCTCACAGGTTGAAGAAGCTTTTTTATTTTTTTAGAAGTTCTGTAGCCCAGATCATTATTTTAGAGTTTTAAATAATTTTTGAAACTTTTCCTTGTCCGAATTCTATGATCAGATCCACAGCATGTTTAGAAAATTTTGGAAGATCTACTATTTTCTAAATGTCTAGAGGGAATGATAATTTTTTGAAATTTCCTATTTACAGTTTCAAGAAAACATCAAAGTCTTGACCCTTCATAATTCTGTAGTAACAGAAGTGACCTACTCATTTTAATTTTTGAAGTTTTCTGAACCTTCTGGCCTTTTTTAAAAATCTTGAAAAAAATCTGTAATTTTTGAAAAATTTTCTACGGTTCCAAGTGACTTTCTAGAAGAAATTACGCTAAAGTTACATAATTTACAACCAATTCCATTCAGATTCCTAATTTTTACAGTTTTATAAAGTATTGAATGCTAAAAATGTTCTAGCTTTGCAATTTTATTACGATTTTCACGTAATTTTATAGAAAAAAAACCAACTTTTCAGGCCCTGTTCCCATGCGGAGACCACCTGGTAGTAATCATTGACGATCGTGCAGACGTCTGGCAGTACTCTGAAGCCCTCATTCAAATCAAACCGTATCGATTCTTCAAGGAAATTGGAGATATCAATGCGCCGAAGAACTCGAAAGAACAGATGCCAGTGGAGATTGAAGATGATGCTCATGAGGATCGGGTGCTGGAGGAGATTGAAAGAGTGCTGACGAATATCCATGACAAGTACTATGAGAAGTTGGATGTTTCGGAGAAGGATAAACAGTTGTTGGATGTCAAGGTGAGATTTTATAAAAATTTAGAAATATATTCAAAGAGGGAATATCGAAAAAATTGAAAAAATTCTCGGTTTTCAAAAAATTTTGAAACAGAAAAAAAATAATTTAAATTGATTTGATAATTTCGATTTTGCCTAATTTTTTAAAATTTTTCGAGAAATAAAAAGGAATTTTCTTAAAACAAAATCATGTAGAGACCTTTGTTTTTCAAATGTGGAGAAAAAGATAGCCAACAATTATTGGATTTCCAAAATTTACCAGTTTTTCAATTTTTTTTTGAAGCTGAAAATTGTACGAATTTACTAGAATGATGAAAAAATGTTGAATGTCAGAGAAAATTGAGGAAAATTTAAAAAAAGTTTAGCAATTGAAAGTAGAATTCTTAGCAAAAAAAAAGAAAAAAATGTTCGGTTTCGGTGGGTTTTTGAAACCGGAAATTCACCGAAACTACAATAATCCTGGTCCCTTATTGGTGTTTTGCAAATTTTTTGAATTGATAGCCTTTTTTTCAAGATTTTCTAGCAAATTTTACCTTTACCTTGACAATTTGACGAGCTCGAAATTTTTTTCAGAAATTTGAAATATTTAGTCCATTCTACACAATATTGGATTGAAAAAAAATAACGGTTTTTCGGCTTTTCTTGGAACCGAAAACTATAGGAATCATAGGAAATTTTTTCAACAAGACGATATTCAGAAGTCTCAAATCCATAGCACAAAAATTAGAAAATTCCCGGTTTCTAGAATTTTTAAAAACTGAAAAAGCATAGATTTTGTAAATCTGCTCCCAATAGAATTAGCCAGAATTTTTTTTTAGAAAATAGATAATTTTGTCCTTGATTTTCTCATTTTTTTAAAGATCCGAAAGTTCATTTGTTATTGAATTTAAAAAAAATACCGATTTTTTTGGTTTTTTTTGAAACTGAAAATTATAAGAATACGAGGAAAATAAGGAAAACAATTCTAGCTGGAGAGTGAAATATTCGAGATCTCGAGGAATCTAAAATAACGTATTTTGAAAAATTTGGAAGAAATAGAGAGATACACATTTTTAACGCAATATTGAACAAGTATGCACTTAGCAAAAACAGTGGAAAATTCTCGGTTCCTAGAATTTTTAGAAACTGAAAAAAAGTTAATTTTCATAATGTTTATCCACTGTAAAATTTTCATAGAAATTGAGAACCAAAACGAAACTTTACGAAAGAACATTGAGAAGCTTTGCCTAATTTTTGAAAAGAAATACATTTAAAAAATTCAACGGCGCGCCTTGAATAATCGAAAAAATGTTACACAAACAGTTTCAATTTTTATTTGAAACGGGAAAAAATTTACAATTTTTAATCGACGTTGTACCTTTTATCCTCAATAATTTTTCAGGAAGTAATCAAACTGGAACGTCACAAAGTGCTCGATGGATGTACTGTCCTCTTCTCGGGAATCGTACCAATGGGAGAACAAATCGAGGGAACCGACGTCCATAGACTGTGTGTTCAATTTGGAGCAACCATCGCAGCGGAGATGTCGGATGAAGTTACTCATGTGGTGGCTGCTAGATATGGAACACAGTGGGTTTTTTATCTGCTTGATAGAAGAGCTGTATTAGATTCTGAAATAAAAAAAAATTGTCGGAAATTTTTGAAACAGTGAAAAAAATTTGAAAAAAATTAACGTAGTTTTTTTTGTTGATATTTTTGGTTAGCAAACAGTGACGGAAAATTAACAAAAAAAATCGCAAAATATGATTTGTAATTTTTGAAACAGAACCTTCACTACAATTGGATATTTTTCGAAAGTTTTTCATTCAAAAATGATTCCCGCTGTGATCAGATTTCTAAATTAAAAAAAAACAATTAAGAATCCTTGAAACTGTATAAATTTAAAAGCAAATTTAAACGCAAAAAAAATATTCCTCTATTTACCTGCACGGCATTAGTTGAAAAAAGTTAAAAATATTTCGGCAAATTTTTGAAACACTTTTTTGCGCTCTTTACAGTTTTATCGACAATCGGCTTTTGCTACTGTAAAAATTGATTCAGAGTTTTTTGAATTTTTTTCTCAATTTTTATCTTGAAGTTTGAATTTTCCTGAAATTTATCAGAAAAATGTCCTATTTTTTCGTTCAGCTGTTAGTTGTTAGAATTTCAAATTTTCTGCTCACCAAGAGTTCATATTACTACTAGAAAATTGTCAAAAAATTCAAAAATCTCTGAAACCTTGAAAGTTTTGAGCAATTTATGCTTTTCCAATGAAAAAATCTTCAAAAAATTTGTGTGTTTTCACATGAAAAATCAAGAGTGATTAGCTTTTACTACTGAAAAAAACTAATTCAAAAATCTTTGAAACTCAAATTTCATTTTAAAGTTTCAATTTTCTGAAATTCAGCTGTTAGAATTACAAATAGAGTGCTAGTAAACAACAGCTACTGCTAAAAAATTCTTAAAATTTCCAAAAACTTCAAAATTTTCAATTTTATGTGAAAATTCAAAATCTAAAACTCTGGATTGGGAAAAAAAAGCAAAAAAATGTTTCGAGTTTTTCAAAAATAGGTCCAGAGTCTTGGATTACATCTAAAAGTTTTGTGAACATTTTTAAAAATTCTTGAAACCCAAATTAAATTCAATTTTCTTCCAGAAAAGTCCACCAAGCCGTTCGTCTCGGGAAGCACGTCGTCACAGTGCAATGGGTTTACGCGTGTGTTGAAAAGTGGATAAAAGCCGACGAAAAGCTTCACGAACTCACTCGAGAGTCCACTCCTCCAGCCGGAAGACCCCTGGGATCCAAGTACGTCAATGATCTGGCAAACATCACAACAATCGGGAAAGCAGTGACTCAGGATATGGAGAATGAGGTGGATGAAGCACTTTCGGATGAGGATGATGATGATGAGGAAGAAGGGAATGGAGAAGAAGAGGAAGATGAAGAAGAGGAGGAAAAGAAGGAAAAAGTAGAGGAAAAGGAGGAGAAAATGCAAGAAAAGAAAGAGGAACCGAAGAAGAAAGAAGAGAAGACGGAAAAGAAGCGAGGCAAAAAGAGGAAGCACTGTCCAGAAGAGGAATATGAAAGTGAAGAGGACGAAGAAGAGGAGGAGGATCCACCGATGAGCTATAAACAACTACTCTCCAAATCGAAGAAAGCTGGTAGAATTGTGTCCGGCGATGATGAGGAAGAGGTTTTTGATGTGGATGATGAGGTGCGTTTTTTTAAGCGTTGGAAGGGATCGAGCTAATAGAATTTTAGAGACTCTGGGATTTTTGGAAAAATTTGGAAACTGTAAAAAATTGATTTTTGAAATTTTCTGGAAATTCGAAGGAACATTGAGATTATGAGGTTTCCAGGTTATTTAGAAATTTTTTAAAACCGGAAATCTTTGTTTTACATGTCAGAAAAAAGCAGAAGGATTGCAATTTTGGAGACTCTAGAATTTTTGGAGAAATTTTGAAACTGTAGAGAAGTGATTTTTGAGAATTCCAAAAGTTTTATTTTAAATTTTTTTTTAAAAACAATCAAGAGAACAAGGACTGCTGATTGAAATTTTGGAATTTCCGGGTTTTTAAGAAATTTTTGAAACCAATAATCTTTTTCTTACTTTTTTAGAAACCCCAATTGTCACTGGATTAATTTTGGGAGCTCTGGAATTTTTGGAAAAATTTTGAAACTGTAAAAATGATAATTTTTGATAATTCAGAGGTTTGTTGGATTTTTTTTTAGAAAGATCAATTGTAAGAGTGCCCCATTGAAATCACGAGTTTTCCTTTTTTTTTAAAGAAATTTTCTGAAACCGAAAATTTTTATCTTATGTGTTTAGAGTGGACCAATATGGAGTGGATCAATTTTTTAGAGGCTTGGGTTTTTTTTTTAGAAATTTAATGAAAAGATTTTTGAAGCTTTCAACTTAGTCTAGTTTGTTCCAATGTTTTTTCAAATTTGAAATCATTAGAAGGTCTAAACGGAACCGAATTGAAATTTTGAAGACTCTGGAATTTTGGAGCTGTTTAGAAACGGTGGAAATGACTTTTTCGGTTTATTGCGGCCTGACTTCAATTTAAAAAGACTAGGATCCACAACGCACTGATTGAAATTATAGAGTCTACGGGTTGTTTTTTAAAAAATTGGAAATAAAAATGAAAATCTTATTGACTGGAAAAAATATGAAAAATAAAAACTCACAGTTTTTCGTTATTTTTTAAAATTATGATGCTCTGTGAATCAAATTTCAGTGTCATTTCGGGTCTTCCAAGTTTTTTGAAACTGATAAACTATTCCGTTTCACACTGATCATGATTACTGTCTGGAGATGGAGTGGGTATTCGAACGAATTTTGAAATTTTTTTTCCAATCTGAGCAACCCATTTTTTAGGTTCCTAGAGTCCTTCTAGCACGTCCAAAAAATTTCTTTTCGGTTTCTGAAAATTCACAAAATTTGGGAATCCTTGAATGTCTAATTTCTCATGTGCTAGTGTCGCAATATCCTCAATTTCCATTTTTTTTCCAGAAAGGCCACGTAGCTCCGGGAGACGGCGTCGACGAAGACGACATGGACGACGATGATGAAGATGTTCCGGAAGATTCGGATGATGATGATGAGTTTGAAGACATGGCAGCGATGATTGAACGTCAAATAAGTGAGGCTGCTGATGAGAGGGATGATTAGAAGAAGAAGAAGAAGAGAAGTGATTGCTTTGATTATTGATTGAATCTGTTCCATTGATTTTATTTTTTTCCCCCGGATATTTTTTATTTTTATCTGATTGATGTTCAATTTTTTTTGGTGGTTTGGGGAGATTTTGAATTTTTGGAAAAATTTTGGAGGTTTCTGAAATTTTTATGGAATTTTTAGAGGGTTCTAGACGTTTTGAATTTTTTCTTTTAATTTTTGGAAATTTTTTGAATTTTTTTTCAAACAATTTTTGAGGTTTTTAGGATTTTTTTCATAAAATTTCAGAATCTCTAGAAATTTGAAAAACAAATTCTGAAAATTTTTTGAATTTTCAAAAAAAATCCAGAGACTTTTAAAAATTTTTTAAAAAATTCTGGAAGTTTTTTGAATTTTTTTAGAAGCTCCAAAATTTTTCCAGATGTCTTTAGAAATTTTTAAAAAATTCCAAACACCTCTGAAAATTTTGCTGGAAATTTCTAAAAATTTCCAGAGGTTTTAGAAATTTTCGAAAAAATTTTAAAATCCTTCAAAATTTTTCCAGAGATCTCTAGAAATTTTCTAAAAAATTCTGAAAATTTTTCTAATTTTTTCTGAAGTTTCCAAAAAGCTTTCTAAAGGTCTCTAAAATTTTTCAAAAAATTCCAAACATCTCTGAAAATTTTCTGGAAGCTTCAAAAAACTTCTAAAATCCCCTAAAATTTTTCCAGAGATCTCTAAAAAATTTTCAAAATTTTCCAAACACCTCTAAAAAAGACACCTCCAAAAATGTTTCTAAAATTTCCTCAAATTTCCCCAACCTTCCCCTAAATTTCCCCCATTTCTCTGCATTTTTCAACGAGATGATACTCAAAAACACGCCAATATCCCCGTTCCTTTTCCATTTTTTTCGTTCTTTTCCATCCCAAATACCTCTGAAAATTTCACTTATCATTTCCCATTATCACTACCCCTGTTTTTTTTGTTTTTCGATTGATTTTTCTTCGATTTCTCTTGGATTTCTTTTAAATTTTCCTCCCCAAATCATTGATTGATTGATTTTTAGTTAAGTTATCAGTAGGAAAACAGGTCCTTTTTCGATATTTCCAAATTTCCGCTGACCTCTCTGTTGTCTATTATGTCCACAAAAATTCCACAAAAATTGGATCATTTCTGTAATTTTTTTCGCTCTGGATTTTTGATTTTTTTACTGGATTTTGACATGCCGTTTGACTCGGAAGTGAGCTACTTTCTTTGCATATTTTATTTTTTATCCTCTATTTTTTTTCTTTTTCTCAATTTGATCAGTGGCAGTTTTTTGGAAGGTAAGTGTGCTCTATTGAATTTTAAAAATTAAAAAAAAAATTATAAAAAAATCAAAGAAATCAATTAAAAATTAATTTTTAGAAATTTTATTTTAAAAATTCAGTCGAATAGTCATGCGAAGTTGAACAGACGGTTCCAGAAAAATTTAGAAAATTCAATTTTTTTTCTTATCGAAACGGGATTTTTATGGTGAATTTTTGAAATTTTTTAACTGAAAATTTTTGTTTTTCAAGTTCCAGAAAATCAAAAAATCGAAAATTACTGTTTCGAAAAAATTCGAATTACAAAAAACTAGACGGCCAATCAATGGAAAGCAATTCCTGCACGATTATGAAATTTCAGAAATTTTCTATTGCGGAAATTCTGAATGGTTTCTCAATTTTCTGTTTCTCAAAATCTAGAAAATTCCTTTTGACTCAATATTGCAATTACAAACTCGCATAATTAAAAAAAATATTTTTTAGAAATTTTCTAGAAAAGATTCAGCTAAAAAGTAATGCGGAAATTCGAATTTTTGAAATTTTCAACTCAACATTTGCATTTTTCAAGTTTCAAAAATTATGAAATCACTGTTTCAAAAAAAATCAAATTATTCAAAAGTTACTGACCAATCATTGGGAGACTCCCTGATATGAATTTTGAGTTTCGAAAAATTTCTGTTGCGATCATTTTGAATTTTCTTTTCAAGTTTCCGTTTCTCAAAAATTAGAAAATTCCTTTAGAACTCAATTTCGCAATTTTTTTGCCATCGAAAATTCTAGTTTGACTTTCAAAAAACCTCCCTGTATTTGAAAAATTGAGTTTCTAAAATTATCTGTTTCTCGAAAATTCAAAAAATGCTTCTGGAACTCTGTTTTCCGATTCCGACTCCTCTTTTCGACCCAGAAAAAAAAAGATTTCTCAAAAAAATTTCAAAACTCTTCCTGAAAAAAATGTTTTAAAATTTTCTGTTTTTCAAAAATTAGAACTTGTTTTTGGAACTAAATTTTACATTTTATGTGCTGTTCGATTCGAAAAAAATACCAACAAGTTTCCTATTCTTTTTTAAAATTTTTCGAAATTTTTTTTCGGTTTCTCAAAAAATTAAAACTCCACTGGAACTTGATTTTCCAATCTTTGTGTTGATTCCTCATGGAAATGCAATCAAAATTTCTCAGCCTGATTTTTCTGACTTTTGCTGTAATTTTTGAGAGCCCTGAAATTTTTTTTGAAATGAAAAAAATTTATGTTTCGTAAAAATTATAAATTGTTCTTGGAACTCAATGTTACAGTTCCACTTCTATCCAATACTGAAACCAATCAAAAACTTTCCATCTTTCTCTCTAAAAAGTCTGAAAAAAAACTGAATTTTTAAAAAATTTCCGAAAGTTTTTTTCTGTTTCTCAAGAATTGAAAATTCTTACTGAAACTCAATTTTCCAATTTGCTTGCCATTTTCTCATCGAAAACTATTCGAAATTTCACTGTAGTTTTATTAGTAACCTGGGATTTTTTTTTCCAAAATTGAATGAAAAAATGAGAAATTTCATTTTTTTTCTGTTTCGAAAAATTTTCAAATTTTTCTATCAATTTCAGTTTTTTAGTTTGCCAGCTGTCTTCCTGTTTCCAATCAATCAATACATTTCTAGAAAAGTATACAAACAAACAGCAATTTAGCAAATCCAAAAACTCTGAAAATCTAAAAAAAAATTGAATTTTTGAAAATTTTCCGAAAAAAAAATTCCTGTTCCTCAAAAATTAAAAAATCTTTTTGGAATTCAGTTTTCCAATTTTCTTGTCATTTTCTCTCAAAAAATATTCAAATTTTCACTGTAATTTTTTAGTAACCTGATTATTTTTTAAAAATTGAATAAAAAAAAAAGAAAAAAAATTCATTTTTCTGTTTCAAAAAATTTTCAAAATTTTCTATAAATTTCAATTTTTAGTTTCCCAGTCCTCAGCATTGCTAATCAATACCTTTCTAGAAAAGTATACAAACACTGCGAATTCTCTACTTTTCTAGCATAAACATTCCCCCTCGAAAACCCGTCCAAAGTGTTCTATTACACTAACAAACCAGTCCATTTTCCAATTCCTAAACTTCCTTATAATTATTGATTGACTATTCTCTGTTTTCTCAATGTTTTCCTAGTTAAACACACCAAAAACCACATTTTTGGTGTTATTTACCAACTTTTTCTCTCTTTTTTTCAATTTCCATTAGTCATTCTCAATAGAGCGCACTTACTGACCACCTCCTCATTTCTCTCTCATTTTCAGCATTTTTCAGTGGTTTTTCCAGGTTTTTATTGATTTTTTGAGCTTCTCTCTTCTTTATTCGCTTTGTTTTTCCTTTTTAACAGCGTTTCCTTTCGATTTTTCTCAAACTTTTGAAAATTTTCATCAATTTTCATGGTTTTTTTGCAGTTCGCGGCGACAAGAATGGACTTCAACAGGGACGCCGGCAACGAGACGATCAGTCAGTTGCAGTTGAACATTCAGAATTTGAATCAGCAAGGTTGGTTTGGGGTTTTTATTGGAAATTGATAGAAAAAAAATTTGATTGCGAAATTTTTGAAAAATCGAAAAAAAAATTTTTTTTTTCAAAGTTTGTTTTTTTTTATTCTTGATGAGAAACAAATTTGAAGGAAATGTAGGTGATAAAGATACTTTGTATTGATTAAACGACCGAGACATTACTTGAATTTGAAAAAAATCCAATTTCGAAAATTTTTGAAACAGAAATTTTTTGGAAATATTAGGTTGGTTCATAAGTTTCGCGCAGTTGGTCGTTTCTCAATGATGAGTGGAGCTAAAAATC
>LR537888.1:202864-223161 GCA_900883565.2 Caenorhabditis panamensis
TTTTGATTTGGATTTTTAAAATTATTTACAAGCTCAAAAAATCAAAATTAGTGAAAACAGTGCGAAAAACAAGCAAAAATGACCAAATTTTGTCCCCTCACCAAAATTCGGAGACTCGTTCTAAAATTCTAAACTAAATTGCAATCATGTATTGACTGTACGCGTATTTGATTCCACTAATCAGAAAAAATCTAGCTGCTCTGATGAATTTTTTACAGTTTTGACCCCTAAAATTGACGCGACGTTCAGAATTTTATCTCGGCCAAAAATGAGAGTTGTGGGTTGCCATTTGGCCAATGATGTTTTTTAGGGTTGACCGAATTATGTGCAAAATTTCAGATTTTTAGCTCAAGTCATCATGGAGAAACGACCAACTGCGCGAAACTTATGAACCAACCTAATATATTGGATCTAAAAGCATACAATCACCATCCATTGTCGAATTCAGCATGAAATCAATTTTCTGGAATTTTTGAAACGCAAAAAAAATGGAAATTTTAAAATTAAAAAATGTGGTTTTTTTTTTTTCAAAATTTAATTTTTTTTGATTTGTAGTGAGGTAGGATTTTTTTAAATTAATTTTGTCCCTGCCAACGACCGTAGTATTACTTGAATTTTGATAAAAACAGTTTTTGAAAATTTCTGAAACTGAAATTTTTCGGCAATTTTTTCTAATTTTTAATTTTTTTGATTAGAATTGAAGTGTAATTGATTCGGAAGACATAATATATGGTCCATTAGAGAAATTAGCGAAAAATCAACTTTCTGGAATTTTTGAAACGAAAAAAATTTGATTTTATTAGGTTGGTTCATAAGTTTCGCGCAGTTGGTCGTTTCTCAATGATGACTTGAGCTAAAAATCTGAAATTTTGCACATAATTCGATCAACCCTAAAAAACATCTTTGGCCAAATGGCAACCCACAACTCTTGTTTTTGGCCGAGATAAAATTCTGAACGTCGCGTCAATTTTAGGGGTCAAAACTGTAAAAAATTCATCAGAGCAGCTAGATTTTTTCTGATTAGTAGAATCAAATACGCGTACAGCCAATACATGATTACAGTTTAGTTCGGAATTTTAGAACGAGTTTCCGAATTTTGGGAAGGGGGCCAATTTTGGTCATTTTTGCTTGATTTTCGCACTGATTTCACTAATTTTGATTTTTTGAGCTTGTAAATTATTTTAAAAATCCAAATCAAAAAGTAAGCAAATTACAAATGATTTCTGCATCATTTGCACCAAAAAGCGAAACTCCACAACGACTTTTTGAAAAATCAACCTGAAATTCTAAAAATTCGAAAACGCGTTGTAAAAATCCAAACTAAACTGCAATCATGTACTAGATGAATGCGCAATTGATTCCATTAATCAGAAAAAATCTAGCTGCTCTGATGAATTTTTTAGCAATTTCGACCCAAAAATTGGTGGGACATTCAGAATTTTATCTCGGCCAAAAACGAGAGTTGTGGGTTGCCATTTGGCCAAAGATGTTTTTTAGGGTTGATCGAATTATGTGCAAAATTTCAGATTTTTAGCTCAACTCATCATTGAGAAACGACCAACTGCGCGAAACTTATGAACCAACCTAATAGAAAAAATATCTTGATTTGAATTTTTCAACAATCGATACTAAATTTCGAAAACAAATTGAACAATTTTTAAAAATCTGAAATCGTGATAAAATTTGATGCCGTCGTGTGGATTATCAAAATTTTCAAATTTGTAACTTTCTGGAATTTTTGAAACTCACATTTTCATAATTTGTGTTCTAGAAGTTTGCCAATTTGAAACTGCATAAGACAATCAACATACTGAATTCATGATCAAAATTTTGATTTTTCTAAATTTTTTTTGAAATTGATTTTCAAGCTTCAGAGCAAAAATTGAGAATATTGGAAAAACAGAAAAAAGAAAAAAAATTTATATTGCGAAAACTGTGTCTCTGATTTTTTTTGGAATAAATAGGAGGAATTTTGGATTTAGTCAATTGCGTCTATCATCCAAATCAATAGGTACTGATTTTCTAAACATTCTGAAACTGGAGAAAAATCTCATAATTTTTTAGAATTTCAAATTTTAAAAATTTCCTTCACACAAATTCAGAAAACATCGTTAGCACAAGAGATTGGAGCGTTCAAAAATTATTTATTTCCTAGATTTTTTGAAACTTGAAATTTTCAGTAATCCAACTCGAATCGTTCATCTCGCATCTGTCGGACAGCAGTGATGAGGGACATCGGGAACGAGAACTGTTCAATCGAAAGGCCCAGGCCGCGCAGGAACTCTCGAAGGAGACCAACACACTCATGAAGAAGCTGGTGATTATGAGCAATTCTGATGTGAGTTTTTATTGCTTAAAGAGAATGGACAATTAATTTTCTAAAAAACCAACTGAAAATTTATGAATAGAAAAGCAGAAAAAATTGGATTAAATTGGAAAAACAAATTTTTAAAAAAATTAGAAGGTGTTTCTTTTAGTCTAATCAATTTTTTTAAATTCAGTTTGAAAATTTCAAGGTTTCTCTTACAAAATTTCTTTTTAAAAAAGCGGGAATTTTATGCTAAAAACACGGATGTACATATCAATGGAATTAATGATTCCTAAAATTTTTTGATAAATTACAGTTCCAGAAACTGTAGATTTTTCGAAACTGGTTTCTCTGAGAATTCCGAAGTTTTACTCATTTCAATATTAACAATTTCTAAAAATTCTAGACGCACTAATATCTGGATTTTTGAGTTCCGAATTTCAGAAAAATTTAAAATTTTTTTAATAATAAAATTTAAAAGAATTCCAAAATAGGGATGGCTTCAATCAGTTTTGCTAACTGTTCTTTCATCTTCAAAAATTTAACGAAACTGTAAATCATAATCATTTTTGGAATTTTCGAAAAAAAATCTTATCGTGAAAAAATTTCGCAAACCGATTTTTTCAAAACTAGCATAATTCTCCTTATCACCATTTTTTTATTAGCCGACATTTTCATAAAATCCAAAAAAAAAACCATGACTTTGGAATTGCTAAAACAGAACTCGAACAATACCCTATCCAAAAAATTTCGGTTTTCTACAGTTTCAAAAATAGTAAATTACGGAAAGATGAATTTTGCGGGTATTCTGTAGTTACCACCAAAAAAAACGTTTTTTTGAAATCCAAAATCGTTCATATTAGATCTGAAAGTTGCGTCCTTTTTCTCTACAAAATTTGAATTTTGTGTTAAACTACTAATTGTTTTAGTTAAAAAATTCTATTTCTCAGAAATCCCTCGGGAGAAATTGGGAATAATGTTAACATGATGTCATCATTGCTTTTGAAAATTTAAAAAATTAGAAAATGTTTAGAGAAACAGGAAAAATTCTGAATTGGAAAATTGGAAAATTTTATTTTTCAAAACAGGAAGAAATTGAGAAAAATACAGTTTCTAAAATTTTTATTCATGTGAAATAGAATAGAGTTGCCTGGATATTGTGCCGCTCAAATTTAGATTATCCAGAAATTTTGAAAAAAATTGAAATTGATCTTGAAAAATTTCAAAAATTTGAAAAAAATGGGGAACAATTAAAAGAAAATTTTTTTTTTTGAACCCAAATTTTCGAAAAAAGCAATTCTAAATTTTCAACCTTCCAGAAATCCCTGCGCGGCATCCGTGAACGTCTCCAAAACGAGTACATCGGCGTCCTCAATCGTCTCCAAGGATCCCAACGCAAAGCTGCCCAGACGGAAAAAGCAGGAATGGTTGCCGCCGAAGCGGACGCGCAGGCCGCCTTGGATGCAGCGGAACACGACTACTACGCGAATCAGGGACAACGGGGAGGACTGCAGATGAGTGCTCAACAACACACGAATCTGGCGGAGATCAAGGAACGACAACAGGCGTTGAATCAGTTGGAACAGGATATTGGCGATGTCAATGCGGTGAGTTTTTTTTTTGAAAATTTGGCTGTAAAAAAAAAGTGAGAAAAATCATAAAAACTCATCTGAAAAAAACGACTTGGCCATAACGGTATCAAAAAATTAGGCCTTTTTTTCATTTAGAAAATTTTCTGAAACTGTAGTTTGAAATTTTCGAAACGATTACCACCTTGAAAAAATTGAATCAAAAGAAATAAATGTTTGAAAATTCGGTTGGCACCTACTAATTGCCAAAAAGTGAAAATTTTGGTTTTCTGAAATTTTTGAAACTGAAGTTTTTATTTTTATTTTTCAAAAAACTACTGATTTTTTTTTGTTTTTACAAAATATGCCATCCATCATCGAAAATTTGAGAAGAACAGGTTTTTCGAAATTTTGAAACCGACATCCAAAAATTTCAAACAATTTAGAAATTTTCTGTTTCGAAAATTTTAGAATAGTAATGGAATTCTAAGTTCAGTAATTTTCTTCTCTCAAACCTACTTTTCAAAAAAGATAGATGAGGGCAATTTTTAAACATGAGGGCAATTTCTGAAGGTCTCAAAAAACAAGAATTTGGGTTTCAAAAATTTTAGAAAATTGACGAATTTTCGAGTCTTATAATAACGCATGTGCCCGAATTGATTGAAAAAAAACAACCTTCATGAAGCCAGTTTGCAAAAAGAGATTTTAAAAAATTTCTAAAATCCTCAAAATTCTGTTTCAAAAAGCTAAGAATGCTCTTTGTTTTCAAATTTCTGCACTGATACGTTGAAATTTCTCAGCATTCCTAAAATATGATTTCACAGGGATGAAAAAAAATGATCGCAGTGCTTTCCAGACATTTTCCTAGAATTCCAAAGATTTTGGAAACTGAAAACTACTCGAAGTTTTCAAACATAGTGGTTTGAAAAAGTTGTTTTTAGCTGTATTTTGCGAAATCTCAAAAAGTTGCGAATTTCAGTTTCAGAAATTTTAGAAAATCAATGAATTTCTAATTTGATATTATCGCAACCAAAAGCCAAGCCCAAGCTAAAAAAAACATATTCAGTTTTCTGAATGGAGGAATAGTACTTTTCTGGAAATTTCATAGAATCTCAAAATGATTTGAAACGGTGAAAATTCTAACAGTTTCATGCAGGAAATATTCAAAAAAAAATTTTCACACCGGGAAAATTCAAAAAAATTTTCCAATTAGTCGAGCATTGAAAGTTGAGTTTCAGAAATTTTAGAAAATTAATGAAAGTCTGATTTTAATAATATCATAATGATTTTTATGAAAAAAAAGAAAACTTTTTAAACCTTTTTTTTTATTGAAAATTTGGGTTTTCTGATTTTCTTCAAAATTGAAAAAAAAATCTCAATTTGCTAGGCCAATTGTTTTTTTTTAATTTTCTAAATGTTCTAGAATTTTTAAAACAGAAATTTTCTCAAAAAAAAATTCTTTTTTTTACGACCTAATAGTGAAAATTTTAAAAAATTTAACAATTTTAGAAAATCCCTGAAGTTCTAATTTCATATTGACTTTCAAATGTATGCGAACACTTATTGAACCTATTTTTGATTTTAAAAACTGAATTTTCTAACAAAAATCAGTTCTGAATTTTTCAAATCGCCCAGAAGATCACAGACGCCAATTATTTTTTTAAAAACATTTCTAAAATTTATAGGATTTTTGAAGCAGAAGTTTTCTCAAAAAAACGTTATGAAGCTGCAAAAAATTTTTTCTGACTATTGAAAAATAAAAAAATTTGAGTTTCAAATTTTTTTAAAAAATCTATGGAATTCTAAATTCAATAATTACATGTTGATTTGAGATGGAAAGTGTGATGTTCTGACAAAATTCAGTACTGAATTTTCTTAAAAACAACCAAAAACAAAGAATGAACGATAATCCAGATGCCAAACCAATCCGATTAATTTTTAAAATTAAAAAAAAATATAGAGCTTTTGAAACAGAAAATTCCAATGTGATTTTCTAACAATAAATTAGTTCTAATTTTCTCAAAAACAACCAGAAACAGAGAATGAACGATAACTCAATGCCAAAACAAGTCGATTAATTTTTAAAAAATTTCTGAAAATTTTTGAATTTTTGAAACAGAAAAAAATCAATTTTTTTAAAACCATTTTTCCATTCCAGATCTTCGCGGAACTCGCAAAAATCGTGCACGAACAAGGCGACATGGTGGATTCGATCGAGGCGAACGTGGAACACGCGCAGATCTACGTGGAACAGGGCGCTCAAAACGTCCAACAAGCGGTCTACTACAACCAGAAAGCGCGGCAGAAGAAGCTGCTGCTTCTCTGCTTTTTCATCATTCTCATCTTTATCATCGGACTGACTGCCTACTTGGCAAAGTAGTGATATCAGTGATACACTGATAAGCCCCGCCCCCTTCTACTTACTCAATGTTTTCTTCATGTTCTATGTATTTGTAAAAATCGAGCTTTTCGTTTCTGTGTATTTTTGTGTACTTCCAAAAAGTCCCCCAAAAAATTTTAAAAAAAATTTCGAAAAAAAATTGTTTTTTCGAAATTTTTTCTGTCCAGTCCTTTTATCAGTCCTTATCAATTTTATGTTTTTTCGTCTAAAATTCGATTATTTATGATCACTTTCAGATATTTCGCCTCGTTTTTTCGATTCACTTGAAGCTTTGAAGTTAAAACTAAATTCTCTTTGGTTTTGGTTTTGAATTTTTGAGCAATTTTAAAAATTTGAAAATTTGAAACAAAAAAATGAGAAAAAGAAGAAAAAAAAACCTCAAAATTAAAATTTTAGGTGTTTAGAGTTTTTGTATTGTTTTTGTGGAAATTTTGTATTTTTTGTCTGTTTTATTCAATGGTGTCCTTTTTCCCGTTTTTTCTGTTTTTTATGTAGAATTTAAAACGCGCTCTTTTTCTCTAGGTTTAGAATTTTTTCGCGTTTTTTTTTTCAAATTCAATAAGCTGCAAAAAATCGGGACTTTACGACAAAATGCATAGCCAATTTTGAAGCTACAGTAACCCTCCTAATCAATTTTTTTACATTTGCGCGAAAAATTAAAAAAATTTAGTATTTCAAAAAAATACTATGCTACTGTAATCCTAGAAAAAACGATATGTAATTGAAAATTTTGATATCAACAAAAATTGATTCTGAAATTACAGTAACCCACTGAAAGCGAATTTCTAAAATTGCAAAAAAAAATTGACTGTTTCAGAAAAATTACAAAACTACAGTAATCCGAGAAAAACGATGTAAGGTATGTCGCAGTTACCAAAATACTTGATTTCAAAAAAAAACGTTGATTTTAAAACTACAGTAACCTATTTCTATTTTTCAAATTCCAAAGTTTTCGTCTCAAATTTAGTGTTTTTTCACATAGCTCTACAGTGAAAAACAAATTCAATACGCAGAGCAAAAAGCAAATCACTTGATTCAAGAAGTACTCTATACATCCTACTGTTTTGTTTTGGACAAAAATTGAAACCGGAAAAAAATTATGGAAAAATTGCACACTTTCCTAGCTACAATAACTCTGAAATTCAGTTTTCAGCATTTAAAAAAAGTTAAATTCACCGTTTCTGCTCATTTTCAAAAACCTCTTTAGTAAATGGGATTCAATTTGCAATATAGAAAATACTTATTTGTAAATATTCAAAAACTACAGTAATCCTAGAAAAAAAGTTTTCAATATTTGGGCGTAAATTTAGGCAATTTATGAAAAAAAAAATGCACATTTTTCAAGATACAGTGACCCTCTAAAATTCAATTTTTGTATTAGGGTGTGTAAAAAGAAATCGCAACTTTGGCATAACTTTCTCGGGAGTTGAGCTAAAATTCTGAAATTTGGCACATAATTGGAACAAACATTCACAATAATGTGTGTCAATTTTCACTAAGCATCTTCAATTTCTTGTTGAGTTACGAATTTTTTCGTCTCTGCCATTTTTTGGCGAAAATCGCTAAAAAAATATTCAAGGGTAGGTAGATTTTTTCTGAAAAGTGGAATCATGAGTTCTTACACTCAGTACATCATTGCAATTTAGTTTGGAATTTTAAGTTGAGTTTCTGATTTTTGGTGGAGGGTCAAAAATCGTTCATTTTGGCCTGATTTTCGCACGTTTTCGCCACTTTTTTGGATCATTTGGATCATTTTCACTAAATTTTGTTTTTCTCGCTTCTAAAAATTTTAAAAATTACAAATCAAAAAGTAAACAGTTTATGAATAAATTTTGAACTGTTTGCACACAAGAATATCACGAAATTCGAACAAAAAAATTTATCTGACCTCAAATTTTGAAATTTCCTGAAAATTCGAAAACTCATTCTAAAATTCCAAACTAAATTGCATTGATGTACTGAGTGTAAGAACGCATGATTCCACTTTACAGAAAAAATCTACCTACCCTTGAATATTTTTTTATCAATTTTCGCCAAAAAATGGCAGAGACGAAAAAATTCGTAACTCAACAAGAAATTGAAGATGCTTAGTGAAAATTGACACACATTATTGTGAATGTTTGTTCCAATTTTGTGCAAAATTTCAGAATTTTAGCTCAAATCCCGAGAAAGTTATGCCAAAGTTGCGATTTCTTTTTACACACCCTAATTTTTGAGAGAAATTCAAATGTTGAATTCACTGTTTCTGCATTTTCACAAATTTACAGAGACCTTGAAAATTCAATGATATAGCACAGTGAGTAAAAAAACTACAGTAATCCAAAAAAACAAAATTTTTAATATTTGGCTGTAAATTAGGGCGCTTTAGAACAATATGTACACTTTCCAAGCTACAGTAACCCTAGAGATCCAGTTTTTAAATTCTAGCGTAAAATTTAGTGTTTCTAAATAATTACAAAGCTACAGTAATCCTGAAAGTTCAATTTTCAGTATACGAAATACTTGATTTGACGAGAAAAAAAATCAGCGCCTCTAAACATTCAAAAACTACAGTAATCCTAGAAAAAAAGTTTTCAATATTTGGGCGTAAATTTAGGCAATTTTCGAAAAAAAAAAGCACATTTTCCAAGATACAGTGACCCTCTGAAATTCAATTTTTGTATTTTTGGGATAAATTCGAATGTGAATTTCACTGTTTCTGCAAATTCTAAAAGTTACAGTAATCTTCAAAACTTCACTTTTGAAATTTTGTTGATTTCTGCAAATTTAAAAAAAAAATTGTTTCCAAACATTTTCAAAGCTACAGTAACCCCAGGAAAAACCTAAAACATCCAGAACAAAACTTTCTATCGATTTTCAAATTTTTTTCCCGATGACGTTTCACCTTTCCGTTCTTTTCCCCCCTTTTTTCCCAATTTTTAATCTTTTATAAACCCCACCATGTTCGGGATCATTTGACCGCTTCCCCCCGGACTCGAAACTGATTAAATCAAGAAAAAAAACACAAATTATGTAAATCCAAACAGGATTACAATGGTTCAATCATATCATCATCACTCTTCCCGAAAAACCCGCCATTGACGCATTTTTCCGACGAAAAAATCGCAAAATTCAAATTTTTTTCAAATCTCAATTTTTGGCGTCACTTTTTCGACGAATTGGAGTATAAAACGAAACGTTTTATACTTGAAAACCTCTTTTACTCTGGTTTTTTGACCAATTTTTGACCAAAATGGCCGATAGTTTTTTGGATTTTGCACTAGTTATTGTTATACTTGGAGCACTGGGATTAGCGACGCTGATTTTGCTTTTTATGGTGGGTTTTTGAACGGAAATTGAAGTGTTTTGAAACGTAAACTGATTCAGAAATAGTGAAAAATACAGTAATCGGATATTTTTGAAACGGGTTTTTTAGAAAAATTTTTTTTTTAAATTTTTTTTAATGACAAATTGCACACTTTCCAAGATACAGTAACCCTTAGAAAGGAACCTGTGCATTTTTTTGGAAATACGGAGACACCCGTTCCTATTAAAAAATACAGAAACTACAGTAATCCCGAATTTTTGAAACTGAAATTTTTTGAAATTTTTTCTGCGCGTCGAATTATTTCCACTTTGCTATCTGCGAATTGTGGAGAAAATCGGGGATACAAAAATTTTACAATCTTGCTTTTAGTATGCATTTCGATTCCACGCGAAATTATACAGTTTAGCAGCTACAGTAATTCCGAATTTTTGAAACGGGAATTTTTTTCCAATTTTTTAAAAAATTTTTGCGCAAAATTAGACTACAGCAAGGTAAAAAGTTGGTTTTTTATGGTTTCGTCTCGTCAAGTTTGGTGAATTTAAAATTGAACCGTTGAAGTTCCTCTAACTCCCATAAAAAAGACACTACAGTAATCGGAAGTTTTTGAAATGGGAATTTTTTTTCAATTAAAAAAAAAGCAAACTCAAATTGGTTTTTTGTGGTTGTTACAAGTTTTTTTTCATAGAAAAACAGACAGAGCTCATCAGCAAAGTTCCACAAATTAGTCAGTACAGTAATCGCAAATTTTTGAAACATGGAATTTTTTTCAATTTTTTTGAGAAAATTTTGAAAAAATTTAAAAAAAAGTTGTTTTTGTAGTCTCGTCAAATTCAGTGAGTTTTACATAGAAAAACCAACTATTTTCGTCAACCAACTTCCACAAAAAAGATCACGTAAAGTTTAGAAACTACAGTAATCTCAAATTTCTGGAACGGAGATTTTTTTTGGAATTTATTGCGCGGTGAATTCAAAATTCATTGTGAACTGTGACAAATTGAAAAGATTTTTTCCCTGCAAATCTAGAATACGTTTTGGCTGTTCATTTTTGTGAGAGAATTTGAGATACAGTAACCCAAAAAAAGTTGAAAATGTTTTCGAAATTCCGTCAAACCTCAAATTGAAAAAAAAAACAGAAACAAAAGTATCAGCGATTCCAAGAAACGGGACATTTTTTTAGGAGTAGAATTAATAAATTATGGATGAATCGCTCCACTCATTGAAAAAAATTCAAAAACTACAGAAAGCCTGATTTTCAGAAACAGGAAATTTTTAGAAATTCATTGAATTTTGAAAATTTTTGCTGTGTTTTGTGTTTTATGAAAAATTCCACCGTTCTTGAAAAATTTTGTTTTGCCGTACACACGATCACAAAAATATAGAAACTACAGTAATCCCTAACTTTCGAAATGGGAATTTTTTAGAAAATCAGTGCATTTTAAAAAATTTTGTTGTTTTTTATGAAAAATGCACAGTTCTAAAAAAAATATTTCAACCCTTCTATGATTACGAAAATACAGAAACTACAATAATCTCTGATTTTTGAAACTGGGATTTTTTAGAAATTCAGTGCACTTCGCAAATTTTTTCTGTGTTTTTGACAAACTGGGAAATTCTAGAAATTCTAAAGAAACTACAGTAATCCCAAATTTCTGAAACTGGATTTTTTTTTTGAGAAAGTTATGCAGTTTTCAGGGGGTCCAAAAAGCATTGACAAAAAACACAAAAACAAAAATAATACCATTTTTGAGAAACTGAAAATTTTTTTTGTAAAATTAGCGAATTTCCCAATCTAGACAAAAAACCCTTTGACTACAGTACTCCCACCGAATGCGTCGTCCATTCCAACGTTGCCTGGGTCACACTACCACCAAAACAGTGGACATTGAGTCCGGAATTGCCCCCAAACGGACGACAATCCGAGTAGTCAAATCCCTTCCCTCCCAACTGCCCCAACCACCCACACCTACCAAGTTTAAAGTGGAGAAACAACCCGTTAGACGGTAAGAAACAACAAAAACAATGGGAAAACAATGAAAAATTTTTTTAGGGTACTAACAAATCCCATCCCCGAGATTGTGGAAGCCGAGTCACCATCTCAAAAGTTCATGTTCATCTACCCGAAAAGACCCAATTTTCAAGTGAGTGTAACTTTTTTTGAAAAAGGTTTAGAAAAAAAGTGTCAACTGCAAAATTGTAGAGAATTTTGTGTAGATTATTTTATCAGTTGACAACTTTTTGATAGCTTTTTTGGTTCTTGAGTTATAGACGTTTTTCCTAACACTACCTGACCAAATAACTAGATCAAATGACCACCAACTTCCAGCTTCTATATCTTAAAAACCAGAATAGATAGAAAAAAGTTTTCAACTGCAAAAAGATAGAGAATTTCACGTAGATTATTTTGTTAGTTGACAACTTTTTGATCTACTTGTTGGTTTTTGAGATACAAGCGTTTTCCCGAACCGCGTTTTCCGGCGCGCACCTCTCATTGTTGTCTCGCCGTCTGCCTCTCTCTGTCTCTTTTGTTTCGGCGGGGAGGTAGATCACTTGGTTTTTGGGGGATTTTTCGGTCATTTTTCATTGTTGAAGGTTGTTTTTTTGCTCTCTCGCTATTTTTTTCTGTTTCTTCTGACTTTCTTATCCTTTATCTGTTGTTTCCTGCAGTATTCAGTAGCCACTGTTTTCAAAACTTCAAAAAATTGTGAAAAATTAAGGATTTGATTAAAAATTACAGTAAAAATTGGATTTGATAGAAAATTTTATGCTCTACAATTTTGTAGTTAACAAATTTTAAATATCTTTTTTGGTTCTAGAGTTATGACGATTTTCCCTAACACTACCTAACCTCAAATGAATGCAAAAAACTGCAAACTTCCAGCGCCTCTATCTCAAAATCCAGAATAGATAGAAAAAAGTTGTCAACTAAAGAAAAACTCCTCATTTCTTTCTCTACAACCTCATATAAACAGTTTTTTACTCAGACTCCTTATTCCCAAGTTACAAACGTCTTCCCTAACTGCACCTTGCCCAGAATGACCAAAAATTACTGCAAACTTCCAGCGCCTCTAACTCAAAAACTAGAATAGATAGAAAAAAGTTTTCAACTAAAAAAACACTCCTTACTCCTTTCTCTACAACCTCATATAAACAGTTTTCCACTCCAACTCCTTATTCCCAAATTACAACAGTTTTTCTTGCAGCCCTCCTCCACCCACAACGAGCAGTCGACGTACCAGAGCAGCTCCACGAAAAGCTCCTACCTGCCGAATCGAAGGAACTCGCAATAAGGATTAGACAAGGTATTTATGGGATTTTCAACTAAATTTAGACAATTATTGATTGATTTTTGTATATAAATGATTGGCGCTATTTTTAGTGCGCACTTTTGAAAAAATGAAATTTTTTGAAAAATTCAAAAAAAAGTCATCTTGAATATTGGGATTGGGCACTTCTTCCTCGATAAGATTGATCGTCAATGTCATCCGGTAGTTCGTCTTCTCCGATTTCCTCGTAGTCCTTCTCCAAAGCAGCCATGTCCTCGCGAGCTTCGGAAAATTCGCCTTCTTCCATGCCTTGAAATTTTTAGAATTTTTTGAAAATTTGAAAATTTTTCAAAAAATTGTAAAAAATCAGTCTGTGGGTTTAAAAACAAGGTGAACATTGCATATTATAGAAAATTTTCTGTTCTACAATTTTGTAGCTGACCACTTTTTGATAGCTTGCTTGGATTTTAAGAAAAAAATCAAAATCCAAAACTTGAAAAAAAAACATTTTTTTTTCAATTTTTTTCGGATTTTTTTAAAAATTTTTTAGGTGGTCTAAAAACAAAGTAAAAACTTCATTTAATAGTAAATTTTATGTTTTATAACTTTGTAGTTGACCACTTTTTGCGAGATTGCATGGATTTTGAGAAAAAATCCAAAATCCAAAAATTGAAAAAAAAAATTTTTTTTTCAGTTTTTTTCGGATTTTTTGAAATTTTTCTTAGTGATCTAAAAACAAAGTATATTTTTCATTTGATAGAGAATTTTATGCTCTACAACTTTGTAGTTGATCACTTTCTGCGAGGTCGCTTGGATTTTAAGAAAAATTAAAAATCCAAAAATTCAAAAAAAAAAAATTTTTTTCATTTTTAATTTTTGAATTTTGAATTTTTTCTCAAAATCTAGAAAAAATCATAAAAAGATTAACTACAAAGTTATAGAGCATAAAATTCTCTATCAAACCCTATATTTTTCTTATTTTTAACACCAAACCCCAAAAAGTTATGACTCTTCAAAAAGACCCAACTCACCTTCTCCAACATACCAATGAACAAAGGCTCTTTTCGAGTACATCAAATCAAATTTGTGATCCAAACGTGCCCACGCTTCAGCTATAGCTGTGGTATTACTAAACATTTTTTAATCAAGGGTTTTATGAGTTTTTGGACTTTACCTAATCATGCAAACACTCCGGGTCTGTTTTCCAAGATCACCTCCTGGGACTACTGTGGGTGGTTGGTAGTTTATACCGACTTTGAAACCGGTGGGGCACCTAAAAAATGATGGGGATTGGGATCGAAAAATTGTAGATTCAAAAATACAGTAACCCAAAAAAACTTTAAAAAAAATTTTTTTTTGAATTTTTTTTCTGTTTCAAAAAATCATGATTGGTTTCTTGATGCCTAAAATTTTAATTTTTGAGCTTGTATCGGTTGTTTTAAATTCAAAAAAAAACAGTTCCTGTTCCTCAAAATGTTCTGAAATTTCTAGAACCCTGAAAACTTTGAAAACCAAATTTCAAAACTTTTTCTGTTCCGAAATATTTTGTTAATTTTTGGTTTTTATGAACATCCATTCTGATTGGGATTTCCGCAAACTGGTAGAATTTAGGAAAACTGCACTTATAATGAAAAACTACAGTAATCCAACAAAAATATAATAACACAGATTTTTTATAACAGCTCTCTGTTTTTTTTGTCTGTTTCAAAAATTTTTTACATTTTTTTGAGTTTTCAATATGCTACTGACAAACCGTATTCCGCTTCGGAAAATTGGGGAAAAAACTACAGTAACCTTACCAAAATGCAGAGTCAAAGGAAATTGGTTCCTTGAACCTCGAAGTTGTTTTTTTTTTTGTTTTCAAGTTTCCTAAAATTGCTGGGATTAAAAACAACTGCACTTACGAAAGGAAACTGAAAAATTTAACAAAAGCAACACTAATTTATGTATCATGACAATTGTCTGTTTTTTTCGGTTTCAAAATTTTTTTAGAACTTTTGAAATTTCAAAATTCTACTAATTAGTCGGTTGTATGTACTCAATAGGATAACAGTAAAAAAACTACAGTAATCAAGATCAAAAATTTACAAGCCACAAGACACTACAAGATCCATGTGAGTCTACATAATCTAAAATGTCTCTGTTTCAAAAATTCCAAAAAAATGGTTTTTAAAATTCCTCCAATTTTCTTGGAATATCACAAGGTCGAAAATTTGTTGAGAGTAATTTGTAAAAATCTACTGTAATTTTTCATACAGTAAAAATAACTGTAGATTATGTTTTATCTGTTTCAAAAATTCCAAAAAAAATTTGAATTTCAAAATGTTTCTAATGATTGTGATGATGTGGAATTCAAAAGTTGTGAGAGTGATTTGTGAAAAACTACTGTAATTTTTTCACATTTTTAAAAATTGTACACCAATTTTTATTTGTTTCAAAAACTTTTGGGGATTTTTGTTTTCTAATTTTCAAGCTAATGGGTAGTTTTTTGCATGTTTTAAAAAAAAATTTCTGTTTCAAAAACAACCAAATTTTCTCTGTTTTTCAAAACTTTTACTGGTTTGTTGGTTTTCTTTCCTCTTACCACTCAACAAACTGCACGGTCCTCTTTGTCTTGACGCTAGCAATCGCCGAATTGATATCCTTCGGCACAACATCTCCTCGATAAAGTAGACAAACAGCCATGTACTTTCCACGTCTCGGATCACACTTGACCATCTGATATCCCGGTTCGAAACATGCATGTGTCATGTCTGCCACTGTATTTTGTTCGTGACTGGCCCTCTCCGCAGAGACCAATGGTGCATAAGTGACCAGAGGGAAGTGGATTCGCGGGTACGGGACCTGAGATTAGCGGTTATTAATTGGGCCTTTGTTTGAAATAATTTACCAAGTTAGTCTGAAACTCTGTCAAATCCACATTTAACGCTCCTTCGAAACGAAGAGAAGCAGTAATGGAACTGATTATTTGGGCAACCAGACGGTTTAGATTCGTGTAGGTTGGTCTGCAAAATAATTGTTTCACTGTCTCAACAATTTCTAAAAAATTCATGAGATAATTTAGATTTATTAGGCTGAGGTCTTTCTATCCAATTTTCTGGCACCATTGTATCAAAAAGCTGGATTACTGTAGCCGTGATAGGCCGATTTCCAGAATGACTTTGAAATTTCGATTTTCATCAATTGCGAATTCAAAAAATTCAAGAAATTTGTACATTCATAACAATTTCCAATCGCTCATTTTCTGTTTCAAAAACTACCAAAAATCATATTCAGCGATATCAAGCAATCTATGTAGTACACTCTTTGTATTTCAAAAACTACAGTAATCTCTACAGTACTCTATATTTTGCAAAACTTGAGTTGAAAATTTCCGGTTTCAAAAATTTTGGATATTTTCTGGAATATGCGTATTTTTCAATCGTCGCTTGTTGTTATAACCTAAGAAAAAACCATTTCTCATCAATATTGGGTTCATTATTTTATCTTTGAAAATTTTAGAATTTTTAGAAATTTTCAGTTTCAAAAATTTTCAATTTTTGAACAATATCAAAAAATTATTGTTTCTATCTCCTTCAGTGTACTCTATCGGTATCAGTCCAGATTCCACAATTTTTCCCATTTTGAAAACTACAGTAACACCTACAGTATTCTATTTTTCCCAGTTTCTGAAAAAAGTTTCAGAAAATGAACAATTTTCGGTTCCAAAAAATTTGGAGTTTTGAAATTTTCAATTCTTGATCATTCCCCTTATGCTTTCAAAAATTACCGTAACTTGTTAGAATTACTGTAGCTACTGTACTAATCTACAGCACCCCAAACAAATCCGAAACTACCTAGAAATTTGAAAAAAAAATTCAGTTTCAAAATTTTCCAAAAAAATTTTTTTGTTTTTGATGTTTTCAATATGTCGCTATTCTCTGTTCTATTTCTATCAGATTGCTAAAAAATTACTGTACCGTGTTGCAGTAACTCAAACAATTTCAAAACTATCTAGAAATTTGAAAAAAAAATTCCGTTTCAAAAATTTTCCAAAAAAATTTTGTTTTGGATTTTTTCAATTCTTGGGTTTTCTTCATTCATTTTCTATCAGATTACTCTAGGATTACTGTAGCTACTGTAATAATCCACAGTAACCCAAAAATGCCCAAAACTATCTAGAAATTTGAAAAAAAAATTCTGTTTCAAAAATTTTCCAAAAAAATTTTTGTTTTGGATTTTTTCAATTTTTCTCTCTTCTCCATTATTTTCTAAGTTACTGTAACATTATCATAGCTACCTTACTAATCCACAGTACCCCAAAAAATTTTTTAAAAATCTATTATAGAAATTTAAAAAAAAAATTTCCGTTTCAAAAATTTTCCGAAAAAATTTTTTTTTGGGATTTTTTCAATTTGTGAATAGTCAAGATTTCAAACTAGATTTAAAATAGAATTACTGTATCTACACCGTATTTTTTTTAATTAAAAAAAATTTAAAAATTAGTGTTCCGAAATTTAAAAAAAAAAAAAAAATTTTGCGGTTTTTTCAATTCTTCTGGTATGTACCTCGCCAAATCCAAATTCCTCCGACAAATATCATAAATCGCCTCATTATCCACCATAAATGTGCAATCCGAGTGTTCCAAAGTTGTATGTGTCATCAGAATTGAGTTATAAGGCTCCACCATCGAAGTGGACACTTGGGGAGCTGGGTAAATTGCGAACTCCAATTTCGGTTTTTTTCCGTATTCCGTTGACAGTCTTTCCATTAGAAGGGATAGAAATCCGGATCCGGTACCTCCACCGAAAGAATGAAAGATTACGAAACCTTGTAGGCCATTGCAGTTTTCCGCTAGACGCTTTACACGGTCCATTACGACCTGAAAATGAGTCAAAAATAGAAAAAAGTTGCCTTTATCAATTGTAAAATTTTTCGGAAATTTATTAATGAATTGATAGTGAAATAGGGATTTTTTTGGAATTTTTAAACATTTTTTGTGGAGTGAAAAATTGAAAAAAATTGCCTGTGATTTTGAAAATTATCCTGAAAAACAGGTAGTTTTATTGATTTTTGGAAAGTTGTTTGATAACAAAATTGAAACAATGAATAGTTGTAAAAATAAAAAATAACCCGAGAAACAGCGAATTTCACTCTGATTTTTCAAAGGTTTTTTTCCTAAATTGTGCAAGTTTTTTGATCCTGAAAATTGCAAAAATACAGAACGGATCAGAAAAAATTGCTGATGAATTTTTAAGAATAACCCAGGAAACAGGAACATTTTTTTATTTTGTTTTCTGAATTTCTTATGAATTTTTTTTGGAGAACATCCGAAATGATTGATAAATTACTGAAAGTGAGGAAAAAATTGAACCCAAGAAACCAAGAAACAGGGAATTTTTGTGATTTTTGAATTTTATTTTTCGGGTTTTGTTTTTGGATTTCCCGCTAGAAAGATTTGGTTCATTGCGCAGAACTACTAAAAAATAGAAGGAAACAAGTAGAAAATAACCCAGAAAAACAGGAAATTTTTAAAAGTTGTTCCATTTTTTCAAGTCAAAATTCTGTGAAAATTTCCATGGGAATTTTTTTCTGATTTTTTAATCATTATTTTTCTAATTTTCTGAATAGGGAAATTTTCCTCTTATTACTTTAGAAATTCAACAAAATGTATGCCAAAATACCTTGAAACTGTACAAAAAAACTACAAAATTTTTTTGGACTCACATCAATCATTTCTCTCCCGATTGTATATCTTCCTCTTGCATAGCAATTTGCTGCGTCTTCCTTTCCAGAAAGCAGTTGTTCTGGATGGAAAAGACTACGATAGGTACCAGTACGCACCTCGTCTGCAAATATTGCTTTTGAAAATCGGTTTTTTGGTGTTTTTTGGGTTAAGGACCAATTTTCTTAGAATTTTTTGATGAAATTAAATAGAGGAAAAAATTTGGAACCGATTGATAGTCAATTTCACTGAAATTTTCCATTTTTGTAATTTTCAAAAAATGAAAATAAAATGTTTGAAAATGAAAAATCAAGCAAAAAAAACTGAAAATTTTCGATAAAAAATTGAAATTTACTATCAATCGGTTCTAAATTTTCTGCTCTATCCGAATATACGTAACAAATTGCGAAAAAATCAGTTAGAAACCCAGAAAACATCGAAAAACTGATTTTGTGCTCACCAACTACAGTAGGCTCCAAATCCACGAAAAGACAGCGTGGCACATGTTTCCCTCCAGCAGTCTCCGCAAAAAACGTGTTGATTGTCTCGGTTTCCTCGTCGTAAGTGTCATCATCAACATGATATCCATCGGGTTGGATTCCATGTTCGAGACAGAACAATTCCCAACAGGCATTGCCGATTTGCACTCCGGCTTGACCCACGTGGATTGAGATTACTTCGCGCTAGGAAATTTTGATTTAAAAAAAATAGAAATGTAAAGTACAGTAACCCTAAATCATAAGATTTTTTACTGTTTCAAAAATCTAGTAAAATTTTTTTCGAATAGCAATTTTCAATATTCTCTTGGTATCTATTATCCTTCCAGTTTGAAATGCGTAATGCGCGTTTTTCACGTTTGAATTTGGCGGGTGGTCTCGAGTGGAAGAGCCGGTTTTCGAGAAAAGTTACGGTAGCCGGGCGCCGTAAATCGATCCACACCTAGCGAGACCCGCCCGCGCAATTCAAACTTTGAAAATTGCATTACGCATTTCAAACTGGAAGGATAATAGAAACCTTTGATTTTGAAAGAAAAATCCGGAATCCTGGTTAATTTAGCTACAGTAACCCAGAAATACAAAAAAAACCCCTCTAAAATTTGAAAAACTGACACTCCCTCTATACTGCGGCATCCTGGAAAGTCAAAGCCAAAGCCAAAGTTAGAATAATTTCAAAATTTCGAAAGCAAATCGTAAAGTGTCCTTTCTCGTTGCAAGGAGGTTCTTTTGACTCCCCAAAACGCATCGTTGTGTCCATCGGAACACCATGACAACTGGGAGGCGGGTCCCCCGACTAAAATATGAAACATTTACGAGCGGCCGTGTGCACTTGAAGAGAAGGGGCTATTGTCATGGTGAACACATAAAATGGACGAGGCTTTTCCCCCGGCTTTTGACAGATGAAAAGGGGAATGGACGAGATTGTACTTTTTCGGGGGGAATTAGGGAAAATTTTAGTCAAGGGGGAAAGAAAAAGAGAGGAGTAGTTGTAACATAGGGATTACTGTAGATAGATTAGATGAAGCTGAAATTTTTTGAAAACTAGAAAATTTCAGATGTTTGTTCCAGATTTTCAAAGCAGGTTTTAATCCAGATTCAGCTCCCCGGAATCCTTCATCTTCAACTTCAGAATGCAGTAACCTGAAATTTGGACCCTTCTGGAAGCTCTAAATACACCTGAAAATATTGAAAATGAATAAATGATTCGATTCTGTCTCTGCGTCTCTAACCCGACTCTGCTTCTCTAACT
>LR537889.1:0-40005 GCA_900883565.2 Caenorhabditis panamensis
TCCCGGTGACCCCACACACTTCCCTTGTCAGGAAACATAGAATACAGAATGATCACTTCAGACAACAAAGAACTTCCTGCCAGCTATGCTGGAAGCCGATCAGGGACACATTGTGACGATTGCCTCGATGGCTGGAAAGGTCGGAGTCGCCGGATTGGTAAGTGGATTCATGGATTTTCAACCGAACGAGAGTTTCCTCTTGTCTCCTGGATCAAAACTTGGTCCCTTTCTAGAAACATCTTCCATCCTTCAGGTCGATTACTGTGCCTCGAAACACGGAGCCGTCGGCTTCAACGACTCTCTTGCCTCCGAACTGTATGCCCTGCAGAAGAACGTGAAGACGACTGTGGTGTGTCCGATCTACATCAACACTGGAATGTTTGATGGAGCTGAAACCAAATGGCCAACTCTTCTGCCAATCATGGAACCAGAATACGTCGTCGAGTGCATCATGGAAGCCGTGCTCACCGACAGAGCCTTCCTGGCTATCCCCAAGTTCAACTACCTCTTCATGGCTCTCACTGGGTACACTGATATCAAACTCCCGCTTATTAGAACATGTTTTCTTTCAGAATGCTCCCAAGCGAAGTTATCAACCTTTACGGAGACCACTTCGGAATCACCCACTCCATGGATCATTTCAAGGGACGTCAGCCACAGAAGGCATAACTTATCAATCGGAGCACTTTATTTATTACTTTCTGTTATGTTTGTTTGCACCCAAACTCTATTTTGTAATGAAGACTACGGATAATGAATAGAGAACAAATGATAATCGGGAGTAATCACATCGGGAGTGATAGTTTCAATAGGAAAAAGAGATAAGAGGAATGAATTGGTGGAATAAGAAGAGGGAGGGAAAGATAGCAAAGTTGAGTGACGATCTTAGAGTTTGACTTGGATGAATTTAACAAATGTTCTGTTGTTTTTGAGTCTGTCGTGGAAGGTGATGTAGTAGCAATGACGAGGCTGAAACAAACACAAGATTACACGATAACTGGCATCTTTTCTTACAGTGTCGAGAATATCTGGCCTCGTGATACAGTGATAGTTGACTACTCTTCGACTCGGACACGTCTTGAATCCTTCTCCCTCGTCAAAGATGATGTCGATTGTGGGGAAGTTCGCTCTGAACAAGTCTCCCATATGGTCCCTCCAAATGTTCCGAATGCTCATTCCGTCTTCGATGAAATAGATCCAGTAGGCGTTCTTGTTGAACACTTTGGCAGCCTCGGCTCGTGGACCCCACGTCCATCTCATCATTCCTCGGACCACGTACTTGAGCCAATTGGACATTCCAACCTTTCCCTACAAAAACAAGTTCCATACATCTACAAAGCGGGAAAATGTTTACCACCTGGAATTCCGGTTGACTCGACTGAATAAATGCAGCATGGTTTGATTTGAACATGCTGAAAGCGATTCGTCCTTGGAATGGCCAATCGATTGGGTAACCAGAATCAGCGACGTTATCACGAGAAGCAAGTGAAAGCATGGACAGGTTGTAGCTCATCTGCCTTGATTCCCCCATTTCTATGCGAAGATCGAAGATAGGAACGACTACTTCGCGAGAAAATCTGAAAGTTCATTAGGGAATGGTTTGCTGGAAGAGAAAGAACTTACGCGTCAAGAGTCCCGGCTTCACGGTAAGGTTTCAGATGGTAGTACTCGTCGAAAGTGTCGTATCGGACAGTGACTAATTGCGCATGACGGAAGGCACCAGAGGTCTCCCAAGAACGACGACGGACGTAGAAATCATTGTCCATCACTTTAATTAGTTCGAATTGGATTGTTCGGACTCTAAAAGACAAGTAAAAATGAAAAACATAAAGGGGAAAAGGACTTACTCCCAAATTTTTATGAGCGACTGAATTACTTCCAACGGATGGGGACTGGCATAGTTTGAGTGGTAATCAGGAATCGCTTGAGTCGCAAGGAACAACTCGTTCACTCTGATTCCACCAAACTCTCTCTCAAAGCGTTCCACATCAAAAACGAGTGCATTATCACGAGAGACAGTGTAATGGATGGCGATGTCGGCGAGAAAGGCGTCAGTGCATCCCAGAGTTTTGAATGACTTCTCTCTGTTCATCAAGGCATCCTGACACATTCTGAAGCTTATCTGGTAGAATGTGTGAACGGATCGAACGGTCTCGACACATCTGGCGCAACCGCAGTATTCCATGTCAGGATGAAGACTACGGAACTTTTGGAGTGAAGTCCAACTGGCTGGCATCCAGCACGGTTTCAAAGACCAGCTGTCGTAGATTGTGATGCATTCAACAATCGGATTGAACGTGTCAGCCAGCCATTGGAGGAATCTCTGCAGATACTGTGAGTCCAGTAGATCCTCCGATGGCTCATTCTCAGCCACTGCCATCTCTTCATCGTCGTGTTCCGACCCACTGTCATCGTCATCCGCGTCATTCATTTCCTCATCATCGTCACTTCTATCGTCGTCACTAACATCTTCTGGTTCTATTGGGATATTCCGTCTTTGAGGCTCTGGGTCCACTGGTCTCTCGGGTTGTTCCTGCTGAACTGGTCTCTCGTGTTGGACCTCTGGTAGCTGTTCCGGGAATTGTGGAGGATGTTGCGCAAGTGGAGGAATCTCTTGCCCGTGCTGAGAAATTGCATCTTTAAAAACCAACCAACTAATTTTGTTCAACTCACTGCCATGAAATCATCCAACACTTCTACTAACAAATCTGCTTGGTCAAGCAAATCGTTCATGTCGTCATGAAGCTGTTGAGCCTGCTCGATGTTGATAGGAGGAGGATTTGGTGGTGGTTGTGGAGCAGCTTGTCTGTGGGCTCGCGGTGCCACCATATGCTTATGGATGTGGAATCGGTTGCACCGAATGTAGTTACTAAAACAAGCATTTTTTCAGATGTTTGCAATCGGTAACTCACTCGTCCACGTCGATGACCACTTTTCTGAACTCTCTCCGAACTGCCAACCGGATTCTTTCATTGAACTTCTTGTCAACCAGCTGCAAAAACTCATTGCAATCCTACTCTCGGAATAAAATTAAAACTAACTCTCAAATCAAGAAAACTGCGCAAGTTGCCTTGTCGGGTTCGTGCGGCATAGACGAACAACTGGAAGAATAATTTTATCCATGTGTAATAGTCTCAAAAACAAACTTCATCTCTCTTTTGCTCCTTCACAAAGTCGATAATCTTGTCCAGAAGATGTTTGGCATTAAACACCTTCACTACGGGACCAGGGTATTCGCGGATTTGTGCTTCGAGACCTTCCTCGTCTATTTCCATGTCTCCGGACATTTGTACTGGAGCTATGATAGCTGAACTGAATTATCGGGGAGGGGGAATGATATGAATAGAGGGAAACGCTAGAAATTAACAGAATGGCAGATTGTCTGGCACCTATAATGTAAGTCTTCATATGTCTGCGTCTCTCCACGGAGCGCACTTTCTCGTCGATCTCAATGGAGCGCGTCTGCTTTTTTCGAATTCAGGCGAAACTTTGCTCTTCTCACTATCAAAACTATGTTTTCAAGAAAGATTCAAGAAAATTAATGTTCAACAGAAAACTACTCTCAATCATGAAAAAATGATAAAAACGATCTGAGCAATGTCCCCAATTACAGGTTGTACAAAGACCTTGTTTTCGTAATGAAAAGAGAGCGAGGATTGATAAATGTGGGAATTTCTGCAAAACAAGATATGGAGATATGTATAGTTTTCAGATTTTGTCTGGAAGCGTCGTATTCCCAGAGTGACCTCGATTTACGTCATTCATGCCTTGTACACACCCAATAGGCACCCTCTCTGCCCATAATACACTTCCCTCGGTTTATAAGCGACCCCTCGTGGCCGCTGCGAGTTGACAATCTGGCGCAACCGGGAGAGCGCTCGACCTGCTGCGCGCAGCTGGCGGGTTCAATTCCGCTGCGTTTTCCACGTGATGATACAACTATAGCGTGAGCTGGCCGCATTGATCGCTAAATGTCATAGTTACACTGATGGGTTTTTACAATTTTATTTTCAAACTTTTCATAGGTCAGTTCTTCATTTACTCCATTTCCTCGACGGTTTTCAGCACGGACTCCACTTCTTGTTGATCCACTGGCTTGTAGTCCTGTTTCATACTCTTGTAACTGATCTTCATGAGCCAAATGAGCCGAACGACAACCGAGACGCAGATGAAGACTATGTAGAAGAGCATGAGCGGCGTGACGTTTTCGTGTTCCATTTTCATATCGACTCCTGAATTCAGATACCTTCTAATCTCTTCGATATGTTGCCCTCACCAAACCCTCCAAGACTCTTGGAACCCTTCTCTAAACTGGAAAACACGTCATTCGACAGATTCTCCACCCACTTATTCTCGTGTGCATGACGTTCTTTGATCGGATCGTTTTCTAAAAGTTAAGAGAGTCATAGAATGTCTTCGTGAAGACTAACCTAGGGGCTTGAACTTTTCAAAATACTCTTGAATAAATGGCATTTCTTGACTCCAATTCTCCTGAAAACTTGTTTTGTTTGAAGAGACTATCCCCAACTTACATAAATCTGCTTGGCTCCATCCATCGGAATCGCAAATGAATGTGTCGTGATGCCCATCACCCGATCCGTGAGTTCCTTGGCTGCATAACATCCAAAAGACAACTCCATCGTCTGTCTCTTCCGTCCCGGCCAACTGATCATCTTTGTCTGAGTGCCACATTTCGGTTTCCCCGTCGAACAAGCCAATTGTCGGTAAGGATCTGTCGCGTAGAACGCCTCGAACTTTTCGGTCGTTTCCGCCGGATCGTTTTGGTCAACAATCACACTTCCCTTGATGCATTGCTGAAATAGAACTCTTCCAGTAAACTTCAGTAATCTACAGTTCTCCTACATCTCCATCAATCCCGAGTTTCGCGAATCCGTCGTCCAACCTCTTCTGCTCATCACTCCCGAGTCCTTGTGTTTTCGAGAGTCCGAAAACTACGAAAAGAATGTAAAATTTGTCGAATTTCATACCGAGAAATGTAGTTTTTCCCCGTAAAATCTGAATTCCGTGGCGGTCAGAAAAGCACAAAACGAAGAAAACACAAGAGGACAAGTCAACTGATAAATCTCTTTATTTGTCATACATTGATTGTCTTATTTCTGTTTTCTACCCGTTTTCTTGAATTTGTTTGCTTGTTTGAATAAAATTTGATTGAATTAACATAACAATAAAACCTATAATTAGCTGCATTCATCCTTTTTGAAATTTGGCAAGAATTCCGCTGAGGAATTTGATTTGTGTAGACACGAGAATGTAGACAGAGTCACGGACACGTTGGGCGTCGATCTGAAATGAAAAAGTTGGGACAATGTATTCCAGTTTCAATATACTCACTTCTAGAGTCTTACTGTCCCTTGCCACTGCAACGAACTCGTCGAATCGGAAGTTCCTGACAGTCCACGTCTTCTTGAAGATAATGTGCAATCCGTGATCGTTGACCCCCACCAATCCGTGTCCCGTCCCTGTGCTCTACAAGTGAATAATTGGCTGCAATCGTGCACTTTCAGCTCTTGACCCCCTTCTGTCACTGCCCCATGCATAAATACTTGTTCCTTAGACCCTCTCACACCAGGTGGTCCCTCCCCTTTCTAAGGTCCCTTCTGTCCATTCGCATTTCCTGAATCCCCGCTAAATGTGCCAGGCCCGTCGCCAATTTTCTCAGTTCGACCACTTTTCAAAAGGGTGTCAATGACCGTGCACCACTTCAGAATCCGGACGTCTTCGCGGCTTCTCGAGAGTACATTATCCCACACTTTTAGTAGGCAGAAAGTTTAGAAGAATGCCCGAATTCCTCGAGAGGAAGCAAGGCTATAGACAGATGACATTACAGATTCTGGGAACTTTTGGAGAACTTTTCAAGAATTCTCATGTTCCGGTTACTGTAGCTATGAAGTGCACTTGCTTCTCTCCCCTCAAATCACACTCCGGAAATCATGCGTTCTGACCAGTTCATTTCGTTTCGCAATTGCCGTCGATTCCCACAAATCAAAAACACACATACCTCACACAAATCTCGCCGTCAACCCTATAATAACCACACACCCCTCTAACCACATTTCCGAAATTTCCCATGGAATGATCTGTGAGGTCATTCGGAATGCTTCTCACCCCCAAGGACACTCTTTCATTCATGTTCATGATCTCTCATTGTCCTTTCAGTTTTTACCTTTTTCGTGAACACATCCACTTCGAAAAACGATGCTCCATAGGTGACGAGACCACGTGCCATTGACATGAACTCTGCTTCCAGTTGCGAGTCGTTTTGAGTCTGAAAGAAGAAGGTAAGCTTCAGGGAAAAATGAGAGTCTTACTTCGTTCTTCTTGATCTGCACTTTGAGTCTATCCGCCAGTTTTGATCTATCGTGGTTGTCGAGAACATACTGCGGATAGAGATTCGCCAGGTTCTTGGATCTGAAACGAAGTTGTTCCTTCCATTCCCAGAACCCTTTACAGTCCCTCCAGTCCCTTCTCCACTCGTATCCAACTTATCCACCCCACCCAAAAAACATCCCCTCCTCCGCCGCTCAATTCCCTCTTCCGGTCCCTAACAAGTGAGAACCGCTCCTCTCGATTTACATAAACGAGCGCACTTCATAATGGATAATCCTATTGTCAATAAGTTGGTCGTCGTCGTCGACGACGGCTACGGCGGGCGGTGTGGGGAGGCTCTTTTCGGGATGTACACAAAAAAGAGAGGAAGCCGAGGGGTGATGAGAAGGAAGAGCCGGGGGCCCATCGAGAAGGCAACGCGCCGAATTTCGCGCCCCATTTCGGCAATTGATGTATAGTCATGTTGTTCTTGTCCTTCCTCCCCTTTTCCTTCCGTGCTCTTTCTTTTTTTTCTTCTTTTCCATGATACCCTTTTTCCCGGATGACTGATTCATTCTATTTTTGTCACCCAACGAATCTGGAATTTCGAGATTGAGAATGGGAGCTGCATGAAAGACGGAGAGGTATCATCATCAATTCACTCTGGGGAATTGGAAATTGGAATCTTTGCAACAGCACATCCATCAAAATGTTGCCACGTCATCAGTAGAAAGGTCATCTTTAGACATAGAGATATGGAAATTTGAAGGAGAGACTAGTTATAACTTGTAGAGCCTCTATCTACACAACAACTGTACCATACCCTATCCAACCCAATCTTCCAAAGAAACCTTCTGTTCCATGAACTTGTTCTCTTCCCCTCAATCCAACTCCATCCCCATTCCATTAATAACCCACCTCCCCCTTTTCTGTCTCCCAAATAGGTTCCCAAGTGCTTATCCACGGCCCGTCCTCCTTCTGCTTCACAAGACAACACATGTGTAATATTGTTTTTATTATGCAACATTTATGCAATCTCTTCCTCTTCTTGCCCTTTTGCGGGGAATTTCGAGGGAATATCAAATGAAGCGTGAAACATACGTGGGTCCCTGGGTCCGTCGCACCAATTTGTCTCTCCGTCCGTTTCTTCGACACATTTCGGCACATCATCATCATCATAAACAAGTTTTTCCTTCCTTTTCCGTTTCTCCCAGTTTTCCGACGTACCCCACTACTCTTTTCGGACCTCCTATCAAACCGAGCATATCATTGTTTGTGTCCCTCTTCTCCCACTTTTCTTCTCTGATCCTCTCTCCCTTTTTAATTTAAATTTCGACGGAAGGGCGGTGGATCTGTTGATGTGAGGACTAATCCAGAAGTGTTGCAACACTCCAAACCGCCCATCTTTCCCGTCCCGCAGCCAATTTTTCATATTGTTGATTGCTTTTTCCCTCCGGCTCATTTGTCATCGCGCCCTTCCGGAAGACACGGCTCCCAGAGCCCGGCAACTTTTTGTTTCACGAGTTATGACCGATTGAAGAGAAAGTGGAGAGAAGAAAAAAGAAGAAGAACTATGTACCTCCCGGAAGATTCCCAGAATTCATCATTCTTGTTTTCCGTTTAAGAGAGTTTGTAGGAAAAAGAGACAAGAGCATTTGAGCTGTTCTCGTTTTCGTATTCTTGGGTTTTGTTTCCATTAGTGATTCATAAGTTTGGTTTCGTTTTCTTCCTCGCGGGATTGGCAGAAAGCACGAGAACGTCCTGTTGTTTGGAGCACAACCCTACAGTTAATCCTTTTCCCTCCCCAATTATCGTTTCGCTGTCCTGTCCAACTAATCAAAAAAGCAACAAGCCTCGGTTCCCACGTCCAAGACAGCAATCCTCGGAGAGTTTCATGAATAATTCAAACAATCACCTCTCCTTTCCCTGTACCAACAGACCTATCCATCAATCACCTCTCCGAGAAAACAGCTCTTGTCCCGAGATTCCGTCTCCTTCTGTCATCCGACCCTCCCCAAAACAGGGATAATATGGTCCCCTCATCTCTCCATAATTATGCAAATGCAAGTGCATGAGAGCACACCTGCACATGCTCCTCCCCGGGTCCGTCCCGCCGGTTTACGACTTTCTCACCCTGACAACTGGCTGGTTTCATCCGTTTCCCTTTCGTTTCTTTTACGAGAAGGTGTAAATGGAAAGAACTCGGATCGGCACCAAAGAGAGCTTACTGGAGAGTAAGTAAACAACACGTCGTACACATTTTCCATTTCCACATTTATTTTTCAATTTCAAAGTGAAACGAGGGCGGACCATCTTGAGATGTTCCGACGCCGAATATTGCAAAATGTACACTTTCCTTCCGTAGCTCTCAGCCTTTTTTGGATGGGTGGAGATCAGGTTACTGTCAACAAACAGTGGCCTTAATCTAATCTGAGCCACTTGGCACCTGAGATTGTCAACAGTCCTTAGAGGGTCATCTTTGGTTAGGTGACTCGAGCTTCTGTTTTCTACCATAAGCTTGTTCTCATTTCACAAAAAAGTGATTTGCCGGGGAGGGGAATCGAACCCCTAAAGGATTTACATCCACATGATCCCTAGACATGCGCCTTTGCCACTTAGCTACCCCGGCGACAGGAAACTGAAGGAAGCATTTGGTTGTAGTTCTGAGATGAGCAATCAAACAGTTTCGATTGTTGTTGTTGGTTTTTCGTCTTGAAAACTACAATTCAAACCTCGTAAAATGCATTCTCGAACGTTTTTCATTGCTTTCGAAACTACTCAAAACCCGATTCATTCTCTCCACTCCCTTTCCAATTTACACCCCGAGGAACACGGGTTAACCCAGCTCGGCGACCCACATCATTCCAGGTGTCAAGTACAGTGTCCTGTCCTCTCCATCTGGCCGTTTCCAGCACTTACCACAGCTGCAAAACGACCCTTCTCTCCTTTTTCATTCCATTTCCACCCATTTCGGCACCTGGCACTGTGGTCTTTTCGAGAAGACTCCGCCCACTTCGCGGCGTTCCTCACTTACTTCTCGGCCAGTTTATGGTGTTCTTCTCGGGAGAGAGAAGCCCCTTTCTCTGAACAACGTTGAAGTACCGTTTCCCCTCATCGGTTTTTCCCCAGACCTCCCGGACCCTCGTGAATACCTCCGTGAGCCGTCTTCCTTCCCTTCTTTCCCTCATTGCAACATTCCGCCCGAGGCACTTTTGTTTCTCTAAACTTCCCCTATTTCCTGCTCGAAGAGCACCTCTTTTTCGCCTCTAATCGTTTCGGGTTTCGGAAAGGAGGGCACGCAAAAAAGGACGAAAACGAGCACAAACAAGCGACGACAAACGTGTGCTCCAAAATGAGCCCATCTCGAAATGAGCCTGCTTCCCGCCCCTCGCTTCGCCCCCATTTCGTCTTGTTTGGCCCCTCCGTCTTCTCACTCTTTCATAACTAATTGCGGGGTTTCTGAGCTTCTCCCTCCCGCCAGGTGCCCCCCAGTTGAAACACTCCATCAACAACTTATCAGCTTCCGAATACTTCTGGGTGTCCTGCAGTCGCGGAGGCCTTTCTCGATTTGAAACCCCTCATTAGGCACCCGTATTGTGTCCCCGTGCACACGGGCTTCCTGCACTAAGCGCCCCGGTTTTAGAGAAGAGAAGGGTTTCATGGGCGTTCCCCAGAGGTCCAAAGACAAAAGTACTTCCCAAGTACGTTGTGTCTGCGACCTTTCCAGCACGATTAATGAGGACTACATTCCTGTCATCATGCTCATTTGATATCAGTCCAAGGATCAAGTGTGACAGATCTTCTGAGATCTCTCCTCCTCTCACATCTTCTCCATATTCTCCAAACTTTCTTTCCCATCATCACCCATTCGAACTCTCTTCTGACCGGAGAACTTCCCAAAGAGTCGTCAGAGGAACTCATCAAAAATTGGTCAAGTGCCGACTCTTCCCCTTATGAATTCTTTTCATCACCGCTCTCCCGTCCGCCCTTTCCGCTCCCTCTCTCATCCTTCCCGCCCTTATTCGCCACCAATTTAATATTACTAGTTTAATTAACTTAACGTTTCCTTGCTCCTCCTCCCAGCTTCCTTCACTTGTTTCTTCATTTCGTCGAAGATGATACTGATACTTTCCCAAAGTTCCCTCCCTTCTCGGACCGACAAAAAGCGAGAAGAGAAAAAAGTCATCAGAGTCGGTGCGTGTAATTGGATTTTTGGCTCACCTCGTCGGCGCCGCCAAGACGGGTCTCTTCTTTTTCTCATTCAAAATTCCAATTAGTGTCCTATCCTCCCAAGAACCTCCAAAAACCTCCAAGAATAGCAGAAGGAACATGTTTTCCTCAAGGGACCCTCTCCCTTTGTGTTCTGTTTTTTGTTTCTCAAAATAGAAATCTCACGTCGGTTTGAAATCCCTTCCTTGCACAGTCCTGCTCACGATGGCAGCGAATTTTGTGATCTCCTCCTTGGAATTCGCGATGAGGTGACCGGCGAGGTATGCATTCACAGCTTCATTCAGCAGTGTGTTCCATGCGAAACTGTTGTTGTCGACTCGCTGAAATTCAAAGAAGTTGTCATCGGAAAACCATTTTTAGTCTAGAAATTCTAAAAACCGTTTTGAGTTCAGTGAAAGACCAATCTCTCTCCTAATAGCTTCCTGCAATTTTCCAATCGGGTACAAAATCTGAGACATTCTTTCACAATCTGAACTCTTACATCCAACAAGAAACCGTTCTTCTACCTATCTTCCCGTTTCCTTTCTCTATAATCACCCATTTTCCAGAGATGCGTCTCCATCCGCAGACCCTCCTGCTGCAACTACTTCTCACTCTCTCCTTCCTCACAATCGGTAAGTTTCCATTCCCCAGGTGTCCTCCCAGCTGCATCGCACGTGTGTTCTCGTTTTTTCACGAGGACCTTCCCATACAATTTCACTTTTTCTCTCTTCAGCTACCTTCGCTCTCGACTGCATTCAATGCGGACACAACGACAATTGGTATCACGAGACGGACAATGAGAAGTGAGGGATTCAGCCCGAGATAGCTTTCATTCCAACTTGATTCATTCCAGAAGAATCGAGCAATGCAGTCAAGGCCTGCTTCCCGCGACCCCATGTGCCAACGTCTCCCACACGCACTGCATCGTCAACTGGTATCGGACCGGCGGAAGTTCCGGTAAGTAATTGTGTTTTCCCTCCGCTCACACATCTAATTATAATCACACCGACACCTCTTTTCCCCTGTTGTTTAGTTCTAATTGGCATGAGACCAGAAACAATACGGTTCCGCCGTCAGTGACGCCGACACTCTCTAACTTTCCATTGTGTTTTTGCAGAGAAGATTGTGACCCAACGGCATTGCGGAATGGAATCCGATGTGACGGGATGTACTTTGTACAACTCGAAGATCAGCAGAAAGGTGAAGGAGAATCAGGAGAGTGTCCTCGAATGAACAGATTGTTACAGGTCCGCAGACATCTGCTCAGCAGAGATGACTCGGGATCGCTTCGCAAGGAAACTGTCACATCGTTCGTAGAGGTAAGAAGAGATTGAAAAGAGTTCACAGTTGTAGACTCAACAGAATTCAACAAAGACACTCCAAATTTACAGGTCTGCTCGACTTCGTGCCCAACTGGAGAATGCATCAACTCTGCCCCCTTCCCAGCATCCCTCGCTTTCTCCGTTCTCTCCCTTCTGTCTTACTGGATTTTCCACTGATTCCTTTCATCCAAAAGTAGTTCCCCACTCCCAATACCTTCTCTACGGTGTGTTTCTCCCCAGAATCTTCCCCCGAACCGGTCACCTCCTTTCTCATCCATCCCCTTTTAGACTCATTCATTTCCCTTTCTTCCCTCCATTTGCTCATTCTTCCCAGATGTTTTTTCTCTGATAAACTTTTCTTTTCTCACCGTTATCATCTCCATTCTCGCAGTTGTGTAAGCATTTCTCCGAAGTTTCAGCCTGGGTGTCTCCGATGATAGGTCGCCGTGAACCAACTTTCGAACCATGGCATTCCATTTGTCAAGTTTCAGCTTTTCATCGATTAGAGAGTCAGCTTTTAGTTGAAGAGCTGAAACTGATTAGTACTACAACAGATTTTGTAAAAGAACAACTCACACATTGACTCCGAATATATGAAAATGGCAAAACAGTTCATCTGCTCTTTCGTCAACTGTGTCTCCTCTGCCAACCTGTCCAGTACTTCACCAACTGTCGCTTCTTCCGGAGATCGAGACTTGATACTGAATGCTCCGATGACTGTGTCCACCTGCAATATCCTCTTTATCTGACCTTGCTTTTCTGAAGCTTACATTGATCTTTGTCTTGAAAATCTGCATCTCGAGAATTTTCTGAATCGACGGATGATTCCCGCAGTAGTCGATGGGTCGGTAACCCTCGTTGTTTCTGATGTTTACATCAATCGAAGCATGGGATGTGAGCAGTTCCACCAAGTACTCGTTGCCATTCATAACTGCGTATTGGAGAGCGGTGGAACCCGCCTTGTTTTGTGCGTTTATCTGTAATAGAACGTTTGACCTAGTTAACCAATAAGAAACTCACCGCAGTCATTTGTGGAGATTTCAGAAGCTCATTGACAACATCCAAATGCCCATGAAAGCATGCGTAGTGCAGTGGTGTCCAACTGTCATCGTCTTGCTGATTGCTATCCACACCGACTTTCAAGAACCGTCTGGAATGCTTCCTGTGTGTTGTTTTTCTGTTTCTCCTTACCTAATCTCTTCTGCATTCCCTTCCGCCGCAGCTTTATGCAACGGATACAACCGACTTCTCATATCCTGCGAAGTACTCGAAGCTGCTCTTTGTGCTCGACAAGGCTGGATACCCGGGTAGAAGTAGACGCAGGACTGAAACAAATTGAAAAAAAAACTGTTCCAAAAGTAAGGCTTACCGAATCTTCATCAGCAAAGTTGGGGTTGAATGCGGGGTTTATGACACTGATTGTGAACTTGTTGTATCGGAGCATTGCAATCTTTGCAATGTTCGCAGCACGGACACGGTCGTCGAGATCAGCAGAAGCGGAGGAGGCATTGCTGCGGACACTGTGGGATAGGTGGCTGAAAGTTTAGAGTGAAGTAGCTTTCATAAAGAATGCAGCGGTATTCAATTTTCGAGTAAAAGGAACTCACCGATAGCACTGTTCTTGCAGATCGAGATAAGCTGGATTGTGAACGCATCCCTTAATTCTAGCCTTCGCCGGTTCCTTCATGAAGAAGTTTGAGAGAAAGTACTGGTCCGCGGACTGAGAGTCAATCAGCCACTTCTCTAGTATCAATATCATGTTCTTGGTGTGAATGTCGAACATCTCTGGCTGATTGTAACAAAGATTCACAAGTTTCTGCATGTTTTCATATCGAGAATTGGCCACTTCCACGTTTTCCTTGACAAAAACTGGCACGCAAACAAGAGAAAGACCGGGAACATGAGCAAGGGAAGGTTGAGTAGAACTGGATGGTTGGTTCAGATCTTCATGGAGAGGGATGCGGACGGCTCGGCGGATGCTGTTTCTGGAAGTGGAGCATGCAACATTCTTGCATAATCTTGGGTTAAAAACTCACCCAGTCCGTCTCAAATAATCATGAATCATATCTTCCAAAGTGCTGACTTTTGATGGTTCAAAGGAAAGAGTTGGTAGCTTGAACACATCTGCTCCTACCGTATGACCACCAACAGTCACTCTCTTGGTTATGTTGTAATCCTGAACTCTTATTCGTAAACATTGAGTTTTAAAACATTCAAAAGACTCACATGCTTCGTTCCTCCAAAAGTCTTGACAGTCGACGGCTCCTCTTTGATGCAAATCTCATAGTCTTGAGCTGTTGGAACTGCTCTGGAACAGTGGTCAATTAGTGTTTTATCGGTTGGCTGCCCCACTCACTTATCAGATAATGCGCTTAATTTCAGCCGCACTATAGCGACGGAAACTTCTGCCATGAGAGAGGTGGGTCTGGAACTGAACAATATGACATTCTGATCCTGGACCAAAAGTTTCAAGAGCAAAAACCATTCAAAAAAGTTATAAAAGTTGACTGAATCAATCGATAAAATCGAGAAAGTTCTGGAATTTTCACAATGTGGTTTGATGTTTGTCAAGCAATGACAAGGAGCAGGAGGGGAGAGTCTAAAAAGGGTTATCAGCTATCATTTGCCACACCCAACGGTCGAGAGAAAAGAGGCACAGAGAGACAAGCAAACAGTTCGTTGCTCCGAATCGATTGATGTTTGGCTCTGCTCTGTGTGTTGGCTAAGCTCTTGTCGGTGACGACACAGTCTCTTATCACTGCGGGAGGTACGTGTTGCTTCCATTCGGAACGGACGCAACAATAGAACATGATGGTTTTGTACTAGAACCCGTTTGATTTATTGAAACAAAACACGTAACGAACAAATTATATCAGAACCCATGATGTTCATCGAATGATTCCTTGAATTCCTCGAGACACGGCAACGTCTTCACACTCTCCTTGTATTGTCTGAACTGTTCGAATCCAACTTCTCCGCATTCCGCCTGAACGATTGCACCGAATTTGAGTAATTCGCGGTTTGTAAAGTGACACTCTGGCTCGGATTCCCAGTCGTAGTTGGCTGTTTTCAGGGCCATAACTTCTGGTTTGATCTGGAAAAGAAACATATGAAAATCTAAAATCGCATAGAATTCACTTACCAAACGAAGACAATCTTCAAACTGCATGTTGAACAGTTCTTTGTTGCAGAGTGGTCCCAACAGCTTCTCGAATATCTCGGCCGCTTCCACAAGTTTCGGCACAGTTCCTGCCATATCCTTCAGAACAACTACACAGTTATCGAGGTCGGAGCATCGATCGGCAATGCTTTGTTTCCACAAATTGTACTGCTTGACTTCAGTTGAATGGTGTTTCTTGTGGGAAGTCATCAACCCACTCAACTTCTCGCCACATTTGGAATACTCAGCGATGAAATCTTTCAAACAATAGGAGGAGACAGAAAATAAAGAGAAGGTAAGAAGAAGGGTGTACAGTGGGGACATGAAGACGGTCTGCAGAGGGACTGATGGAACTACGATGTTTTAAAAGATCGTTCAATTTCCCCCTTCTCCATGAGATGAAACGGGTACAACGCGCCCCCACCAACAACGCTCTGGCTGTCCCAATACGCGTCAACACCAGTATTGACGCAATGAGTATCCCCACTGCCTCTGTCCCTTTCTTCAGTTTTTCCTTCGTCCGAGGACATGTCTCCGTTTCCCTCCCTTTTCCTAATGCTCTTCACTCTCACCAGTTTCTCATCGTGTAGCGACGAATTCTTTCCAAAATTCAAAAGATGTGCCGATTTGATTTTCAATTTGGCGAAAACAGGAGAGTTGGACAATATCAAAGATGAAAAGCTGTTGACAGAAAAGAAATTGAAAAAGTGTTTGGAGGTGGAGAAGTGTTTTCTTGACTTGAAGAAGACGTCGGATCCAGAGGATTTGGAACAGCCGGAAGTGAAGAACATGATCGACACGTTATCGTCGATGTGTGAAGCTCTACAAGTAGAGAGCATCGACAACAAGGCAATTGATTGTTTGCACAAAGTATGATCACATTCGACTGTTGTACATGGAGATTCTCAATTTCCAGATTGGATTTGATGTTCTGTCCTTGGAAAAAGCCAGCTCGGTCCCTCTAGACTCAAAGGACGAATGCAGATTCACAGCTCGGGAAATGTACAAACTGGGTGAAATTATTAAAGAGAAATGTGGCATTGAATTGTGGCGCTCGATGAAATCGGGAATGGAAGAGTTGCGGAGTTTCCCGTGTGAGAAAGGATACAAAACCTTGATCCGACAGTTTAATGAAGTTTTTGGAGAGCTGTGATGGACTTTTGGGGAGATCTTTACGATTCGGTTTATATTTTTACGAGTATGCGTTTCTTTTTGTTGATTAAATCTCAACTTGTAATTGAATAAAAATAAAACAACCAAAGTACATAATTAGTGTGGTAAAAAGACAGAAATCGACAAAGACCCCTTGAATCTCTGTGTCTGTGTTCCTCTCGCCCTCGTTATCGACCGACGAATGTGTGCAGTCTTCTCCCACCTTCACTGTCTTCATTCTCTTTAGACCCTACCACTCTCATGGATAACTTTCCATTTCTCAAACTTCCCCTAGTCGCCAAAAGTTATGTTATTGAGAGAATCAGACCGATGGATCTGTAAGTTTTCAAATGCGTATGCTATTTCTTATGTCGCATTCCAGATTTGAATTGTCATTGACATCCCAAGCAACTTTCATACTCCTCAAATCTTTCCGATTGAATGCGACTCTTGATGTTCTGTTCGACGGAGAGTTCATGAGATTCTCAGTTCAAAACTCCTACGGATTGCCTTCGAACGTTGACTTTGAAGATTACAACTACAAAGGAATTCGTGTCCCGAGAGAATTTGATAACTGCGCTTTCACTGGAACGTAAGTGAAACCAGACTGGCTTTGGGAATCTGTTATTTTCAGATACAAAACGAATGATTCAATTGGGTTCAAAAATGGAGTCAACACAGTGTTGGACCGTCTGTTCTCACTGTATTCTCCAAAACTGAATGTTCTGCAATTAGTGTCGAGGGACTGTTTTGAAGAGAACTACAGCAACTTCGCCAATTTGCTCCTAAATGTTGAATGGAAGAACCAAAACAATGAAACACAGATTGTCTGTGACACACTGAAACTCAGTAGAGAGTATGCAAACGGAATTCACAACTTCGAATCTCTACTCGACAACCTGATCATCAACAAATCAGTTGATGTCCTGACGCAATTGGACACAAGTCATCCGAAGATCTTCTCTGCTCCTCGTCTTCATGTTGCCGTAGATTTTCCGAATCGTATCGAATGGTTCACTGCAGATATCCTCTGCGAACAAGTTCTCGTGGAAGAGTCTGAATGGACGGATAGCACTTTCAATGAGTTGATACACTTGTGGAACGATGGAAAGATGCCGAATATGAAGTGTTTTGAGATCAGGATTCATGACGATGGATCCGGTGATGCAGTGAGCAATCTGGACAATCTGCATAGAAATTTGGCAGTTAGTGTAGGAGATTCCAAGAGGTACGGAAGAAGTTTTGAAGTTCCTGGGACTCAACGAACAATCGACTGCGTCGGTGGCTACGAGATAGAAAGAGAGGACGGGAAGGTCTGCACCATCATCCGAAGATCCTGGTACTTTGCATTTGTTGTTTGGAACTAATCATAAATGAACTGTATATTTATTCCTGTTCAATTTCACACAAACAACAGTAATCATTAATCAGAACGTCGTGTGCTGCCCAATCATCTCCTTCACTGTCGGATTGCAGGGCAGCCTCCTGAATTCCATCTCGTGTTCTCTGAACTGTTGGAACTCGACGACTCCGCATTTCTTCAAAATAACACTGCCGATCATCAGCATCTCGCGTCGATTGAACTCGCATTCTTCGTCCGAATCGATGTTGTAGTTAGAGTTTCTCATTTTAACCACGTCCGGTTTGATCTGAAAATGGAGAAAGGGTTGAACATGATACTCTTGTTTTTACTTACCGCTAGAATGCAGAACTGGAACTTATGGTCGATTACCATTCCCCTGACGCAAAACTCATAGTGATCACCCTCAAGTTCTTGTTTTTTTGCAAGAAGAGTGTCATCGGATTTATCCAAGCCATCAATACAAGTTTTCAGTTCGAGGCATTGTTTCGAGAAGCCCCGTTTCCACATGTTGTACTGATCAATACTAATCGAATTGTGGTTATAAAACTTGTGTTCCAGCTTATCCATTTTCCTGTCGCATTCTTCGAAACCATCGGGAGAACAGAAGGATGGAATGGAAAAGAGACAGAAGACGAGGAGAAAAGAGAAGAGAGGAGACATGATGACTGCTCACAATGGGACTGTGGGACAGACTGACCAGATTGGGGGAGAAGGTTTAGGATGGTCTGGGAGAGAGGAGAGACAAAGGCAAAGGGTCATCTTATCTACACGCAACACCAAAAGACCGCTCTGTTCAAAAAATCATCGATTGTGCAGGATTGGTCAATCGTATTACCTCAGCAGTCACCAACTGCCTCATTCTACGTCATTCGTTCTCCTGTGAGCGGTCGTCATGTCTCGTTTCTTCTCCCTGTTCATCGTACTTTCCCTGTTCTTCATTCCGTCTTCTGGCTCTCAATTCCGCGACGATCTTCTAGTTTGCTACCTGAAAACGGCACAAGCGAAGGCGTTTGCAGAGCAGGAGCTCTCTACTATTTCGATTACTGATTCTGCGGGTTCAGAGGTGTTTAGAGACACTCTCATTGCTACGTGTCACAACTTGGAAAACTGCTTCGCTGACCTGAAGCAAGTTGCTGATACCGAGGATAATTTGAATATTGCGGAGAACTTGGAGAACCAAATGAGTAGAGGATGCGGAATAATGGAGATGCTTAATGAGAAGTTCGCTGTCTGTTTCCAAATGGTTTGTGATCGTACATCCTTTGGGATACTTTTTGTTAACTAATCGTTTCCCTTTTCAGGTCAAATCCGACTTCCTCGAGTTGAGAAACTCCAGCCGATTCACGAATGATGAGGGAGATTGTGCTTTGTCGACAACTGAATTGTACCAGATTAGAAGAGCTGTTCAGAAGAAATGCGGAGTCGTGGCGTATCGTCATTTGAAAGAACACGAAGAGTACCTGAAGCAGATGCCGTGCGTGCCGGGAGCCATCGAACGTTTCGAGAATATTGCTGAAGCCTTCTAATTGTGATATGTGATATGCTGTGATCTTTGTTTGTAAAATGACTTCTTGAATAAATTATAAAACGTATGACACAATTGAAACAGTGAAACAAACAAGAAAACAAATTCAGGCGACGAGAGCTCTGGCAACCTTTCTTCTCTTGTATGGCTGAGCAGCTGGGGCGGCGTCTCCAGCAACTGGAGCGGCTGTTGGGGCTGGGGACTCGTAGTCGTGGAGCTTTGGTGGAGCAACTGGTGGTTGTGGTGGGGCGACTGGAGCAGTCTGTGCTGGAGCTGCTGGAGCTGGAGCATCATATCCAGTTGGTGCAGAGTCCGAGGATCCGGTAGCAGCCATTTCGGCGGATCTTGGTGGGCATGGACAATAAGCGGCATCGGCTCCTGGAGCTCCGACTTCTCCGGCACCTCCTACTGGTCCTTCGGGTCCTGGATGTCCTGGTTGTCCGTCTGGTCCAGCTGGCCCCTCTTCTCCCTGTTGTCCATCTTGCCCATTCTCTCCTGGTTCTCCGTCTCTTCCTGGCTCTCCGGCAACTCCAGCTGGTCCCTGCTCTCCTGGTTGTCCCTGTCCGCGAGTTCCGTTCTGTCCATCAGTACCATCTTGTCCTGGTGGTCCTGGAAGTCCTGGTGCTCCCTCGTCTCCTTCTGGTCCATCTGCTCCTGGCTCTCCATCTTTTCCATTTGGTCCATCAACTCCGAACTCTCCGTCTGGTCCTGGATGTCCTGGAAGTCCATCTGGTCCTGGAGGTCCTGGTGGTCCAGCTGGGCACTTCACATTCTTATCAAAGTCAGCCATACGATCTCCCTCAGTCGAAGATCTTCCTGGGTTTCCAGCTCTTCCAACTGGTCCATCATCTCCTGGAGTTCCTGGGTTTCCAGGTGGTCCTGGTGGTCCAGCAGGGCAGTCCTTTGGCTGTGGACCACAGTTGCACTTTCCACCGGCTGATCCAGCAGATCCAGCAACTCCGGCATCTCCGTATCCTCTTCTGAATCTGCTGAGGAAGGTTTCGAATGGTTGAACGGCATCTTCACGGGGAACCATTGTAGTCCACGCATCTTCAGCGATGGTCTTGAACTCGGCAAGATCTTCGTAGACTTCCGATTGGAAGGAATGGATGTCGTGGAGAACGAAAAGGGCAGCGAAAAGAGCTGAAAGGGTTCAGGTGAACATAACTAGTTGCTAAAGTATGAACGTACCAGGAACAATAGCAACTCCGCAGAGTGCGACTGCAGTGCCAGCAACCAATTGCCCAGAAGTCGTCATCTTTCTTCAGATGAGATGTCTTCTCTCAAAAATCCAAACTGCTTTTATATTCTCCCAAAAATCTCTGAAAAAGTGGTTGATCCGCGTGTCGGTTGCATAATAGCCAGTTTCGGATTCTATCCGTCCGCTTTTTCTTCCGCGGGCGACTTCGCTTGCGTGGATTGAAGGAATCTCCCATTCGGCAGCTTATCAACGTTGCGTACACCGTAGTTATGATATCCGAATGTTTTCCGAAACACCCTCGTTATCAGTTTCTTTCTTTCTATCTCTTTTACAAGTTCACTTTCACTTATGCCACTCACTATAACCTGGAGAATTTGAGAATTGAAACATGATTCTCTCCTGAATTACGAACTTTTGACTGTATTCCAAAATTAGAGAGACTCCGTTCTTACAGTACACAAGGATGTGCTTTTGCGTACTTTTGTTTGCACAACTTACAATTAGAAAACATTTCACGTCGATTTTGACAAATCCACGTGGTTGCGTGAAACGCCCGCGTTCACGCGTGAAAACGTGGAAAGGAATTGGGAACAACCGGTGGAAATGGAAAACACACCATTGTTGATGTAAGAAATCGATTGGCGGACGTCTTCTCCAGGATTTATGTGAGTTACAGAACGGCTTTAGGGTTCTGGGTTCTGTTTCCTCATTCTCTCTTCTCTATCAGTTCACTTCGTGTAGATCTCGCCTCGGCTCCAGAATCTGGGTAGTCACAAGCTTGATCTGAAGAGTTCTGTTTCTTCATTTTCTCTTCTCTATCAGTTCACTTCGTGTAGATCTCGCCTCGGCTCCAGAACCTGGGTAGTCACAAGCTTGATCTGAAGAGTTCTGTTTCTTCATTCTCTCTTCTCTATCAGTTCACTTCGTGTAGATCTCGCCTCGGCTCCAGAATCTGGGTAGTCGTAAGCAGAATCTGAAGTGAACTGATTCCTCTCTTGTCAACTTGTCCTCTTCTTCGGTTCTCTTCGCATAGATTCCCAACTTCACACGGGGTCAACAACTCTTTCTGAGATGAGCGTTTTGTACCCCATAATTATAAGCTTGTCTTGTTCTCCGAAGACCCCTTCGGTATCATTCTCACTATTTCTATCCTTTCTGAGGCCACAAGTTCACTTCGTACTATGCTGTAAATACCATTCGCCCAACCATTCATACCAACTGAACGCAATGCAATAAACGTTCCCATTCCACTTAACATTCTTCATGATCCTTCAACCACTCCCTTCTTTCAGTATATTTCCAAAATGATTCTTGCTGGCCTCAGCGTCCAAAAATATAATCATTGTTTATAAGACGGCACTTCCTAGACAGTATCATCATAGGCCTGCAATAGTGTCTGCTGCCGCCAGCCGCTGACTACCTCAGAGTCGCACCCGACTTCTCGCGGGTTCCGCGCGCCGCCGTAAACTTCACAGGACAGGCTCCGCCCACTCGAGTGTAAATTACTTTATTGCGATGAAAGCATCGAAAGAAAACGGAAAAAGAACAGAGATCCCCTATGAAATTGCATTGAAAACACAAATAAATGCTAGAGAAGTACCCAGAATTAGCAATTTTCCTGATTGTGAGAGATCTGAGAAGTCTCGAACGGAATCTGATAGGTGAAGCTCATCGGATAGTGTTGGAAGGTGGTGGGGAACGGTTGGTTCGGGAAATAGCAGGGGAATATCGGCTGGTAATCGGTTATGAAGTTGGTGGTCATCGGGGGAAGAGCCGTCGGGTCATCCTGCAAATGTTTTTCAATGAAAACTTTGATGTCTCAAACTGCGCACCTTTTTCATCTTCTTCTCAACATCATCAGTGTTCAAATGGAACACATTCCCATTCTTTCCGTTGATGTCACTCGGAGAAGAGTGATATTCACCGAAAGAGAACCCATACGGTTCCGAATCCTTTGACTCAGTTTTGAAGAACTCATTGCTGGGTTCGACGGAGGGGAGACTGATTGGCGGGGCAAGCATTGACTCGGCAGGTTCCAGTTTGTTGCCACTGTTTCCGTTGTTCATCCAGGACCTGAAAGATGTGTAACTCGTTTAAAAGGTCCGGAGAAACCAACGATTACCAAGTGGGAATTGCATCTTTCAGCGAGTTCTTTTCTTCTCCTCCACAATCTTGCTTTTCTTGTCTTCGGAACTTTGCTCGACGATTTTGGAACCAGACCTTCAAAACTAACAGTTATTCACAGTCTTTGGTAGTTTACTTTGTCAAATCTTAACTTTTTAAACTGCGCATTCACTCAAAAGTCCTTCCCCCTGTCAACACCTTCCCGCATCTTTCTTTCCCAATTAGCAACTTGTCAATCTCTTGCTCCCCAATCCATTAGTCCCTCCAATCCTCTCTCCACCTACAGTAATCCCATCATTCCCTCCACGGACCGTTTGTTTCTGTCTTCTGGACCGTTCCCTCTCCGCCGCCGCCCGCAACCAAAACATGACAACAATAGGCGGGTAATCCCTAAATTGGTACGTGTTGACAAGGCGACGAAATCTGAGAGACTCGTCGATTAGTCAGATGCTTATCGGATGGAAGAACTCTTCATTGTTTTGTTTTGACATCTCGGCTCGGAGGAGAAGAAGGAACTCTGGAGACAAGCAAGAGGAAGTGTCGAGGAAAGGGGTGAACATGGCAATTTAGGAGAGATAATTGTTCGGAACACGTTGGTAACCGGCGGCGAATGGGATCAGTTTTCACAGCTGCACCAAAGATTCGGAGAGAACCGAGGGAAAGGCGTTTGAAATAAGTGTCAAGGAGGTAATGAGGCTTGGAGAAACAAGAACATGAGGGAATCTGAAGAGAGTTTTGAATGGCTTGGAAATGGGGAAAGTACTCGAACTACAGATTGAATTATAGCCCCTTACACTAAATTTACAGCAATGCGATTATGAAAACCAACTTCAGAAACGTTAGGAAAAGTTTGTTGAAGTAGTCCAGAATACATCCTGCCCCGGTATTCAAATAATCTTGTCAACTTACAGTACTCCTTCCCGTTTCTCATACTAATTCCCTTTTCCCCACGGCCCTCCGACACAACTCCTCAATAACATAACACGAATAGTCGGTTGACCCATCATCATGTATTTTCCATTTCGCATTTGCTTCGAATCTCGAAAAACAGAACACGATGACTACTCGAGCGTGACTATATGACTATGTGAATTGTTGGTTGTCGCCCATCCCATCCCCACTCAAAAACAACACGGCTCTCTCTTTTCCTCACCTGGACACGGACTTCTGGAAGAGCCACTTTCAATGCCAATGCTTCTCGGGCGTAGACATCCGGATAGTGTGATCGGTCGAAGGCTGCTTCCAGAGCATGCAACTGGAATGTTGTGAACGTGGTCCTGTTCCGACGTTGTTTCTTGTCGATCTTCTCTCGATGCTTTCGGGTTGATTTGGGAATGTCATCAGTGATTGAGAGAGAGTCGAAGGTTGGAGAAAACGAAGAGTCGACGGGTTTGTATGTGGAGAATGAGGAGAAGGCTGAGACTGAAAATGGAAAGTTGGATTGAGTTACTGTAGTCCATCTATCATAAGCATGGAGCCCCTCTACCTATACTAGAGCCCCTCCCTTCTAAAAAACAGGCGGTGAATTGAATTACGTGCAATTACGGTGAGGGAGGAGCCTCGCTCCAAATCAAATTTGGCTATAATTGTGTAATTTGTCTCTCTCGGAACTCACAATTCGGCGAAGCGTCGGAACCGTTGGACGAGGTGGATGAATCGGAAGACGGGATCATCCCGATGGGTGGAAGGAACGTGGAAGACAACAGGATGACGGAGGAGGTGGTGACGGAAGGGTAGAAGACGTTGGAGATGAAAGGGAGGGGCGGGGGAAGTGGAAGTCACGGAAGGGGAGGAGCCGACGAATTGAATGGGCGAGAAACGAAGACGTGGCGGGGGGGACTGTGCAGAGCGGGCACGCGATAAAACAGTGGGAACGGGCAGCTTTTTCTCGCTTATTCGGAGTTTATGATCAAAGTTTTATGATGGTATGAAAGTATTTTATTGTTTGTCAGACGGAGAAGCTGGGAAGTGACACGATGGAACAGATGGAAAGGAGTACGGTATCTTCGGTATCCTTCAAAACGTTGCTTATATTTGTTGTTTTGTTCGTTGCTCTTTGTTTTCCCATTCAATTCATCTCATCATATGCTTAGCGCATGACTTTGTTCCAAAGCTGCCATCACCTTGCGTTGATTACTACCGACTTTTTCCTCTGAATACCCAACAAACAAAAAACTAACAACTCCTCGTGGTTTTCCCAAAAACAAAAAAGGATTCGATCAGGATGAGATTCGAACTCACGCGGGGAAACCCCAATGGATTAGCAGTCCATCGCCTTAACCACTCGGCCACCTGATCATGACAGAAACGCACACAAACAGGCAGTCTTGTTGTCGCGGTCTTCCACTTTTCGCCGCTTTTCGACGGGTTGCCGGAGACGAATCTCGCGCCAGATTGCCCGTTTCGGAGACAACTTTCAGAGCCAATTACCTAATTAGAGAAGACGAGAAATGGAGGGAAACATGACAAGTGACCGAGAAAAGGGTCTCGCAGCTGAAGGGGTCTCGACATCTGAATTATCAAATTCTGAGTCATAAAGTTAAAAATTTATGAAAACAAAACATAGGATAACACTTATTTGTTAACATCGAACATTTGAACATAATAATAAGAAAACAGGTTCAAAACAGGGTGGCACCAGTAGATAAGACATATAAACGGGGTGTAGAGATTGAAAAGACTAGAATTGCGTGCAATCGTGAGGATGAACATTCTATCTTCGAATTGGGGTCCGGCGGATTGGCGGAGCGAGGAAGCCAGCTGGGTAGATGATGCGGTAGGTCAGGAACCAGCATCCGACAGCCACGAGTGCTCCGAGGATCTGGAAAGAAAGGCGGATTCGTCGTTACAGAGAGATTTCGAATACCTCTTCGATAAAAAGATGATAGTAGAGAACGGATATGATGAGCTGCTTGAACCAGAATCCGTGCAGAACGAGCATTCCGACGAAGAAATACTGAATGAGGCGGGTGAGACGGTCGTGTTGTTCGCGGTCTCCGTCCATTTGGTGCACGGCGTCAGTGACTTGTTGGTAGTGTCGGAAGGCGATGGCTTCTTCAGTCATAATCAGAATACTGTAGATCATCAGGAAGCAGTGTCCCGAGATGTCGTATCCTGGAGTCCAGACACCTTCTTTCTCGGAGCATTGGGTGCGAGTCAAACGACGTCCCTTATCACAGAGCGAAGTGGCAGCATGAACTTTGTGGAACCTGCAACATTCAATTCATACTTCATACTATGTTGTACTAAAAACTCACATTTGTACGGAGATGTACCAGAGAGCAGTAGCCACTCCAAGACGGCAGATGTCGACAATCGGCTGATCCCTGTCGCGACGGTTGTGGGCTTTCGAAGAGAACCAGATGAAGGGTCCGACGATGACGAGGGTCCAGAACCAGCCCATTTTGACTCCATACTGATTCAGAATACTGTGTTTCTGGACCAGATAGTAGGTGGAATCGAGTTCGATGCGGGATTCAATGAGCGAGAGAAGCGTGATGAAGGCCAGGTAGAAGACGGCGACTTTGCGGGCATCGATGAACAGAATCTTGCGGGCGATCTGGTAATATTTACGATTGAGCACGAAATTACTTAAAACGAAACTCACAGCAACAAAGATACCGAGAGCGGCGTTTGGGGTGCTGTTTGGAGAAACTGGGCGTCGTGGAACGGGTTCACTGAAAAGAAAATAATCATAAACAGCCGAAAACCTAATGAAAACTCACGATTTTGATGTCTTCCGTTTAGTAGACATGGTTCAATCTGTAAATTAAGAGAATTTCGTAATTTCAGCAGAATTCGGAAAATTTAAAGCAAGGAAATTGAAGAACACGTCGATTAACTGGGAATCAACGAGAAAGTGTCAATTTGAGAAAAAAGTTAGTCCGCGGATTAAAAATTGTAGGAAAATGAATAAAAGTGAGCATGGAGAATCGAAACAAAACAGGGAGCGTTGATTGACTGGATTATGTTGTATTTTCGACAAAAAACATCACGAGACTTGAGAAAAGAACTTGTTTTCCGCGAAATTTCGGAAAATTTCAAGACGAGTCGGTGGCCTAGAAAACCAAATTTTGGTCACATTTCTCTTCCATTTTTTCGCGATTTATTTTTCGCAATTTCGGTTTTCCTCCCAATTTTCATCTTTTCCCGCTTTGTTCTTCACTGTTTCTCTTCAAATTTTGATTTTCTCATGCTTATTTTCAGACAAAATGGCACGTGACGTAAAGAAGCGCGGAAAGCCGACCTACACAAACCGCAGAAACCGGCAAAAGTACCTGAAGCGGAAGCAAGACAAGAAGAAATTGTCAAAGAGTAAGAAGTGAGTTTGTCATGTCATATCTTTTTAATTTATTGTTAATTTTCCAGTCCGTTGATCAAATCCACATGGGATGAGTTCAAGACACCGCGAGAGAACGTTCAGGACTTGGGAATCGCATTCGATCCGAACGAGGCAGTCCCAATCAAAGAAACCAGAGTGAGTATTTTAATTTGTAAAAAAAATTAAATGATTTTCTTTTTAGAAAGAAATCATCGACGCAGTGCCAATCGACGGAGTGAATTTCGATGTTCCGAAGCCGGCGAAGAAGGTTACTGGAAAGAAGAAGAACGAGAAGCAGGCACAGGACATTGTCTCAAAACTTGAGAAACAAGTGAAGGACGAGGAGCAAGCGATTGCCGATCAAGGCAGGAAGTACCGTCTGTTCCACCGTGAAACGGAACTCTGCGTCTACATGCTCGCACGACACGGTGACGACTTCCAGGCGATGACTCGCGACCCGAAGAATCTCTGGCAGTACACACCGAAACAGTGGGCCAAGAAGATCCGCTGCTACAAAGATTCAGAGATGTGCAAGTTCATTGAGAGTCAGTGATCTCCCAACGGCCGACTTCTCCTTTTCCCCTCTCTCCATCCATTTGTTATTGTTATTGTTCACTTTTGTTATCCATATAAACCTCCCCGACGTTTAACTGTATCTTTTAAGCACAGGTTTATTTGGTTTAACAGGTTTTAGATGGTACATAATGTTCAGTATTTAGCAATGTTCTTCGACTTTCGGAACGATCCACCGCGAGGTCTTCCGGCGAAACTATTGTCATTTTCCAATTGTCGCTCGAAAATCTCAAAGTACATGTCGGCTTCTCGGCTGGCTTGTGGACGAAGTTTGCGGATGTCAACCTGATGAATTCGGAAATTTTCTATGAATACCGACTCAAAAACAGACTTTATGGCTCTCGATGCGCATTCCAAAAGTGGTTCGAGCCTTATTGAATGTGTATTTTCGATAGTTTTCAATGGTGAAAAGAGCTGTGGGAACTAGGAACACTGGGTTACTGAAAATGAACTGGTATTTCAGTGTGCGAAGCTAAGAATCTCACGAATTGAACACATAATCCATATAAACTCTGGTAGTCATGATAACGTTCTCATCGAGATTCAGAATAACCGGAAGAGAATTCGCGAGACCCATTGCAATGATTATCATGACGATGGCCACGAAGAAACGACGCATTAGCTGGAAAGAAGTATGAATTCCGATTCTCCGTTGTTTCGCTCACTTTCAAAGTCTTCAAGTTCTCTTTCAACTGATATCTAATGCTCAATGTGTACTTTGTCGTCCGGTGGTCTCTTTCAAGAATTAGAAGACGTTGTTGGTTGAAATACTCGACAAGGGCGTAGATCTGAAATCGAGAAGTTTACTAGATACAGTAATCCTCAGTTTTTCTACCCCCGCAGAAGCAAAAAGCGAGATGATGACTCCCGAAATGAGAACTTGGAATGTGATGCCGCCAGTGGTGGTAATGACTGACATGGTACAGGCGAAGATGTTCTGGCAGATGAAAAGAAGACAGAAGATCCAGTGACGGTTCCGCTTTTCGTAGTCTCTGAAAAACAACATTGCATTTGGGGAGTGAGCTCTGCAGAACTTTATGAGCAAAGTAGCAAAGATTCTCTCTGTCAGAATAGCAATAGGAGTAGAGATCACAAAGTACATGTAATGATATCTCATGTTTGCCGCAATGAAGATTGGATCCAGAAGGTTCTTCCGAATGCTGCACCGCCCGTAGTGGTGACATTCGTCATTGCAGTCAACGGCTGAAACAATCCAGGATTAGAGCTCCTTATGAATCTCTTCTCTTACCATCTCGAATCTCAATGGCCAGATTATACTTGAATGCCCAAACCAACACCCGACAAAGCAACAACTCGAACCAGAGCAACAACAGCGAGATGAAGATGTTTCTCTGGTTTTTGTGGAAGATTCTGCAGTTTCTCATTAATCTTCCGGTCCTTTTTATTTACGCTTACGTGAAACGCATGGCAGTTGAAACACCCATGAGGGTGAAGACGAAGCTGAGAACGAAGAGGACGGCCTGAACAAGCACACCGAGACTGTTGGGCATCTGGTGCGAGTTGCGGATGAAGATTGCCATGATTGTCAGGTCGTCTGGAAATGAAAACAGTTGGAGATAAGAAATGAAAGGGTGACAACTATACTCTAGTCTCCAAGTATTCCTCTTGATGCTCACTAAACTCTAAGCGACTCTGATCTTACCTGCATTGATATCTTCGTGAACATGAGTATCCGTCATATTGCCCATTATGCTTGGAACTCGTCAATGACCAGTCTGGAATGTTCTGTTCTTTATTTTTTGATCACATCAATAGGGAAATTAAGGAGAATAATGATTCAGAAGCACCTGCGGTTCCACGGATTCTAGAATTTCAGCTGAAATTTCAGAGGTCTGACTGGCCCTTTCTGAAAAGTAGAATGAGCTGTGAAGCCGGAATCTGAATCTGAATCTGTTGGATGCTGTGAATACCAAGAATCTGCTCTTTGCCCCGCCCATTTTCATTAAACTTCTCGATCGTGACTCGTGTGAAATCTCATTAAGACCACGTGGTCCCATCTTTCTTCCGAAATGAGCATCCGTACGTCATGTCCTCAAAAGAGCAACAATCTGGGTCTTCGTCCTGTGCAAACACGTGTCGCCTGTTGCTGTTGGGCCTGGCTAATATCATAATAATCATAATATGTGATATTTGTTAATCAACGCGTCCCGCCTCGCCTCGAAGGCACGGCTCGACTCTTTGTTGATATTTCTTCGTCGTAAAATTATAAAACGAACAGAACAGAACCGCCCGTCGGAAAAGGAGGAGGAACACATTATCATGCACTTTCTCGTATCTCTCCTTCAGTACAAACCGCTGTTATCTGGGTCCAAAACGGCAAAAGACGTGCTCCGATAATGTAGGAAAGTCATCACCTGTCAGTGAGAGAGTTCTTTTTCTTCCTTGCACGCGTCGGGGTCGAGCGGGTCGGCAGCTGGACTGCAGCCGTCGCCCCTCACCACTAGACCACGAGTGCATAGCACCGACGCCATGTTACTTTGCCTAGAGAACACTGCGCATTGCGAGAAGTGGAGTGGACAGTGGTAGTCCCGATTGTAGGGTTTAGGTCGCTAAATAAGCGGGTTTTACAGTTAATTTATTACTCTGAGTTTGAGAGTATCCTCAGAAGTCATAAGGCTGATTGATAATATTCCCCAGAAGCTTCTAACCTGGTCCCCCTTTCTCGGGTGGCTAATCTGTCAACACGGTCCCGTTAGTTTTCGCACATAAACGTTTGGCAGGGGTAAACACGTGATTGAGTTGACTGGTCCGTGGACGGTACGGTAGAAACCCGAGAACCTTCTCACTTCTCCCTGTTGTTTTGTTTCGTTCCTCCGTTCTTCCAATGCTTCTTCTCTCTTGCTCCGCGAGGAAAATCTGTTTTAGACTTCATTCTAATTCGATTGATTTTCGTTTTTCCTGTTCTGTTTTTTTTGGTATGTTTTTTGAAATACAGAAAACAAACACCAGTTTTTGTGAATCTTCCAAATCTAATTTCTGTTTCGTTTGACATGACACCTTCCCAAATTGGATTCGGAGCTGGAGCAAACGAGAAAAACGAAGAAGAAGACAACGACGTTTAGGTCGTCAATTTTTCCTCTAATTTGGAAGAATTCTTTCTAGAAAAGCTGCCAAAACGTAGAGTTTCTTGATCGATGCTTATGTAGGTGATAACGGAAGCAATTGAAAGTGTGACAAATGAGATAGAAATTATGCAAACCAATCAAGTTTTCTTCTAATCAATGAAGCGGCAAATTCAAATAGTTGTCTTCAAATGAGATTCGTCCCAAACAAACGTTCTTCATTTTCCGGTACTTTAGGATCTTTTGACAGAAAGTTTTAAGGTTTTCAGATTCTTGCTAGAACAAGAAATATCTGGCCTCTTTATCAATCAACTCCTAAATCAGTTGAAAACCTGACATTCAGTTCAATCTAATCCATCAAAACTCTGTTCTTCCAATGTCTCCCCCATGCTCATTTGGCTCCCCAACTTCTCTTTCTCCAAAATCATTTGCTGCTCTTCCAGATTGTTGCGTTCTGCTCCCTTTCGTGTTCCCCTCCCCTCACTATAAAATTCCCTCTGTCCAGCCCCGGGGTGCATCTTTTCCGTCTCGAGAAGCCCCCGACCCCGCCCATTTTTGTGGGGCGGCGGCTCACGCCACACTTCCTGTGGTCAAATGAGAGCCGCCTTTTTCGTCTTTTTTCCTTTTCCCGCAATCGTCGAACTTGTCTTCTGAACCCGTATTCCCAATCTTCAGATGCTGTCACGTCTTCTGATGCTGGCGTGGCTGGCAGTGGCGACGACGGCAAACATGAGCTGTCTGGTGATGCGTCCAGGTATGTAAATGGGAATATTTGTACGGAAGGAAGGATGGAAGAGCAAAGTTTGTGGGGAGAGCAGTCACTGCACCGTTTATGCTCAAATTACACACGCACTCAAACAATGCGAGACGCGCGGCGCGACGCGACGGATGAATAGCAACAAATCGGCGGCAAACACCTTCGATCAAGTGGCAGAATTTGCATAGATTAGTGAGCGAAAGTAATGGAAATCTGGGGACCTGCAGAGTTAACTTGTACTGTTTCTTGAGGACTTTGAGATAGCAATGCAGTTCATCGTACCTAGTTTTTTCACCAAAGTTTCTAGCACAGTCTGAACCCGTTGACCTCTTCTCAGGTGAGACATTGCGTAGGCGGTCTAACCCCCATCTCCCCTATTCCGGTATAACTCTCAGTTCGCCTAATTTCCTTCTGAAAGCATGTCCTCTTCTCTGCGTCTCTCCATCTTCCATTCTCTTTGCGTCTTCTCCAGAAATCCGATATTTTCTGATTCATGCCCTTTATTTGCCTTCTTCTCCTTGGTTTTTTTCTATTCTCTCCTCCCAGTTTCATGTCGTTTTTGACGGCTAGCATGCAGCATGTGTCATTCATTCCAATAGGGTCCTTTCTAAACCAACTGACACCATGATTCGAACATCAGTGTCCCTTCCACGGGGGTCCCCAGAGAAGAAGACGACCGAAACTCGATTTAAGGGTGGAATCGACGCGCCAAAAGCCAATTTGGGAGGCGTAGAGTCTCGGAGTATTACAACTGACACTAACGACGAACAAAAACGGGCGGTCGTAAAGGGCAATCAGGACGTTTCGCAACTTTTCCCGCAGGCTTCTGCTCCTTTTTTGTCCTTTTTTTGAAGAGAATCTGTGGGTTCCGAAGGCAAGAAGGGAAGAACTGAGAGCACACACTTCAGAATGCAATTTGACTGACGTTTCACATTTGCACATTTTTCGAACAAATTTGATTTGGGTCCTTCAAAGAAAGGATTTTTGTTCTTCCTCTCAAGTTAGGTTCCTCCTGTTCTTCTCTCTCTCTCTCTCTTTCTTTTGGTACACTTTGTATGTGTACAGTTTGGAGGAGGAGGAACTGTTACAACATACACCAATACATTGCTCATAGGCCATATTATATTTTACAAAAGAAGTTGGAGAGAGAGAGAAAAAGACGCAGAGAAGGAAAGAGAGAGGAAGTTTCTGGTGCATCCTTTTGACAAAAAACGGAGGAGAAGGAAGATGTTGACTTATTCAAAAGGGGCCGCGGAGTTGGGAAAAGTTCAAAAAGTACTAGAACTTTTAGAAATGCACGAGGGGACTTGGCAATGAAATTGTAGGTTGAAAAGTGTTCCTGGCACAGTACAGCATCCAAGCTCTCTTAGATTTCACAACATTCCTCCATAGATCCTTTTCTGTATCTCTTCCCCCGGAAGCCTTCATCTCCACCCTCCCAGTCAGTTTCTTGTGTCAATCTCTGCAAGTGCTTCCTCTCTTCCAATGTGTACTATTGCAATTAGTTCTTGCTCATGACAACAGCAACACAATGTTTTTGAAATGGAGAGAAACAAATTGAGTCCGAGCCAGCGAGAGAGAGAGAAAAGTATCCGTTGGTCTCGAGAATGCATAACTGTGATGCATTGGTGATGTGTCCTTTCGAGCAACTCGACGAGGGCGACAAAACCGAACAGATGGGACCGCCCGTACTCGGCGGACCCTCCAGATTCTTTGCAAAACAGCAGTAGTAGTTGGAGCAGACACATGGTCTTCTCTCCTCGTTTCTAGTGTTTTTTCGCGTGGTCATCCGTCGTTTTTCACTCCCGTGGGGGTCGGCGAGTGAGCACGAAAGGGAGAATCGAATACGTGTTGAAATTATGATGGATGACGAGATGGAGGGAATGGTTGGAGGAGGGGAAGAGGCATTTCTGATGGACGGGAAGTCTCGTTTTTTGGATATATCGGGCAGAGGTTGAGAGTATCTGTGGGGTTAGGGGGTTTGATGAGTCAGAAATAACTCTAGTCGAGACTTGTCTGGAGACAAAGATTTGCGCGTTATATTTTAAAAAACATTTGAGTTGCGACACAATCGAATCTTAGCGGAAGATAGGATTCTTGTTGCACCACTACCTGATAACGTAATCACAGAAAACCTGAGCTTTTATAAGCATCGGCGATGTACTCCAGAAGGATCTGTACAAGTTTTCTTCACTCCACTCAGATGTTTACTCCATCCTCTTTATCTCAAACCTCCTGTCCCATCCATCATTCTCTATAAATGCCTATATAACGCGCATCATGCTCCAATTCCCCAAAAATGCGTTCTTCCCGTCGGATCGGAGATGAAAACTCGGATAACTAACTAACTGGACCCTCCCTCCTTCTTCCCTACGAAAAACGCCCATTATCTCTTTCCGTCTGCCCCCTTTCTTTGGCATGTTTTGTGTCGAAACGAGCCAGAAATGAGCGGGAGTTGTGTCATCCGAAAATGCCTTTGTGACACCACAATCTAGACAACTATACGCTTTTTCGAAGCGCTTTCCGCGCGGAAAGAAGCAAATTGACCTCAGGGGAGATGAAGAGAACGGGAAGAAAAAGAAGAAGTGTTCGAGAAGATGAAGAATTGTTTTGCAGGGTACGGTTTGGTCTCCGAGGAGTGTCCGTCGCACGCAGTTGGATGCAGAATACGAGCAAAGAAGGATCACATTGGTGGGTATCAGAAATGGAAATGGGTCCACGAAAAAAAACAAATTTAGAATGGTACGAACTATCCCGACTCTACGATCGCAACCAGCTTGTATGTGTGTATCCGGAGGAATACAAGTCATTGACAGGTACAAAGCTATTCTCCAATACTCAAAGCAACTCACAGTTTTCAGGTTGCATGCGAAAACCGTCAGGAAGTGTGCGCTGTTGGTGTGGAGGACGGGAGAACTGCAACGATCCGGAGACGAGCAGAGATCTGTATGAAGCATTTACAGAGGGAGATAACGATGCGGTGGAGAAGATCTCCGTGTGGTTGAAATCGGAGAAAGATGAGAGTTGTGAGTTTTAAAAAACAAGGGGTTCAAAGAGTTTTCGAGAGCAGAAACCATTTAGAAATCGGTGAAGCAAGAAAAGAGTGAGAACGAGATGGCACAGCCAGCTTTGTGCTTTGATCATTCTCTTTCTAATGAGATGTTTGTTTTCATTATTCCAGCATGGAAGAAGTTCACGACAACAGAGGAAACACCGACGACAACGACTCCGAGAAGAAGCACGTGGAGACGAAAGTCGACGACCACCACGACCACGACCACGTCAACTACGACGACAACCCAGAAGTGAGTAACTGGTAGTTATAGAGAGATAGAGGACGTGTTCTCCAGAACATATAATTTCCTCTTGTTACGTAGGAGATTGCTTGATTTCCTGCTCTTTTGAACTTCTTTCGAACCTGGCTCATTCAGACCAACTACCACCTCTGCCAAAACTTCAACAACTACCACAACAACCGCCCGTCCAGCTCCTACAATAACCCCAAAGAAAGAGCCAAAACGAATTGGAAACTTGAAGACGACGACCCAGAAACCATCGAAACTGAGAGTCATCAACATTGTAGACATTCGAGATAAGGTGAGTAGAGACAGAAATCAGAAAGAAAGGAATGGGTGACTCCATTGTTTTCATGGTGCTGTTAGCCACGGTTGGAAGAATTTGAACGGGTTGGTTTCTATATTTGACAATGGTTGATGTTAGAGAAGAACTAGAGGCATATGGATCTGAACACATTTTTTTAGATTTTCTAATATTTTCCATTGTTTTGAGCGGCTATTTATTGACCGATTGGTTGTCTGATGTCCACATTACGGACGATCTTTTATAGATTTTCTAAATAGTTTCTCATTGGTCTATTGTTGTATTATTACAGGGAGTTCCTCTACCAAACGATGACATCTCACTCGACGACACTTTCGAGGAGACTCGCAAGAAATTGGTGAGCTCTCGATCTTTTTTTGAGGGTCTCTTTCGCGAGACACTGCTTGAAACATAAGATGATGATGACGTTTGTTGCAGGAAAAGGAGATGCGCGAAGAGGACGAACGATTGAGAGAGATGCTGGCAGACGAGGAGGAAGAGAACTCGAATGGTCAGTTGAGAAGAGGAAAAAAGGATCCGAGGAAAGAGTCTATTTCAGATATTGATGATGAAGATGATGTGACTGCAGAGGATCAACGAGAAGAAGAGCGGGAGAGGTACAGAATGGAAAGGTGGGTTGAAGGGTTCTAGAACATCATTTTGAACCGCGCACCTTTGCAAAATATTCTCTGCGCGCAGAGACCAAACTCTCAAAATAAACGCTGCCATGTGCCTAGACTTTGTACCCCGACACCTTTATTTTCAGACGTCGTGCCGAGGAACGACGCCTTCAAGAAGACACAATCTTGCGTCGAATTGAAGAGGAGGAGATCAGAGAGGCCGAGAAGGACAACCGACCGCATCGCGACACTCCAGACGACGACGACGCTTATGGAAGAAGCGAGAACTCTAGCAAGATGTTTAGTCTGATTTCTTCTCTAATCACAGCCCTTTTCTTGCTCATTTGATCTGATCTCTGTCTGTTTTAGCCTTTTTCACTTATTCACTAGATCTTTGTGTTTGTGTTCCTTCCATCCAACGAATCCCTCATTATCTCTTCAAAGTCTCTCTTCTCTGCTTCCGTTCCTCTCTGATACTGGTGCCGCTTGTTTCTCTTTAAAAGTTTATCTCGCATTGAGTACAATAAACTGCTTTTTTGTCTTTGTGTCAAAGATAGATTACACCAAATCAATACAATACAGTTTATTCTGAGAGCGGAAAATGAGGTTGATAGCAGTCGGGCGAAGTTCACTCCTTGGCCTATTTCATGTACTGGGACTGTCCCGGGTCGAGTTGCTCCTTGGGCTTCATTCTGTCGAGCTCCGCCTGTCTCTTGGCTCTGAAATCAACTGTTACTTTCTAAACTCAAACTTTGAGCAACTCACTCAGCGGCAGCAGCCTCTCCAGCGGTTCCGTAGATGCGGTGACTCTTATCCGCCGGATTGCCAGCTCCCGGGCCTCCGCACAAGTCGACCATCACACTCTCCGGTCTGTCAGGAGTCACGATGCCGTTGTTGGTCTCGATGACTTCCTTCGGTGGCTCAACGACCGGAGCAGCAGCTGGAGCTGGTGGAGTAGTCGGTGGAGTGGTCGGTGGAGCCTCGTCAGCAGGAGGAACAAGAGCCTCCGGAGTCGGGGCGAGGACCGCGGTGGCCGGATCCTTCTCCGCCTCCTTCGGAGCTTCCTTCGGCGTCTCGGGCTTCTTGTCACGTTTGCTCGACTCCTTAGCCTTCTTGGTCTTGGAACTCTTCTTGCTCTTCTTGCTCGCGTCCTTCTTGCCTCTGTTACTCTTGTCACCATCCGGTTTTTTCGAGCGGGAGCTCTTATCCTTGTCGGAGGCCTTCGAACGAGCACTCTTCTCCTGCGGCTCCTTGCTCTTCACCGGTTCCTTGCTTGGCGGGACCGCCGGAACACCAGCCGGAGCAGGAGCAACCGGACCCTTCTTCTTATTGCGCAACGATCTCTGCGAGTTGCCCTTCTTCTTGCTACGCAGACTTCTCTGCGAACCGTTCTTCTTTCCACGCTGGCTTCTCATCGATTTGTCCTTCTTTCCTCGCTGATTCTCACGGTGACCGATGGTGCACGCCACGTTGAGAGCCACTCCGGTGACAGTGGCCGCCGCAGCAGCATACACTGAAAAGACAGATGGTTTGCCGGATCTGAAATCTGCAAAACTTACAGTAGTTCATCAAGTCGGCATGCATTTCTAGCGAAGTCATCTTTCCTTCTCTCGCGAGCGGAACTATGATACGAAAACTGTTTACGAGAAGTGCTGATAGTGGGAATGAGGACGTGGAGATAAGGATCTCGGGTTACGTGTTCTTTTTTCTCGCGTCAAGTTCTTTTTTCAGCTACTGATAAGAGATAAAGACTGGGCCACGTAAGCGTAGGACCCATCAAGTTTTTTTTGCTGTCTACTGGGATTCAGAAGATCCCAAACACTCAAGAACAGTGTTCCCGACACTTCTTCACCGCGAAACCGAGACAGCTTGGCTAATTGAGCGTCGGAATAAGCACAAAGAAACAGTTCCCTTGAAAGCATACATCAGCTTCACACCCGGCTTCTCAGTCTCGACCCAACCTGAACCGTACAGTCCATCTGACCACTCATTACCCGTTTCGGCAGTGCCCGAAATGACGAATCGGGAAGGAAGCATCAATGTAAATTTCCGGTTGAGTCCCATCCCCAGCAGTCTTCTTCTTCGTCACCGGCTACTGCTTCTCGAATATCCAGTGTCCACTTCTCTCTCCGCTGCTGCTGCTTACCGATAATTACCGTCCCCTCTCCTCCCCTCCGTTTTCTTTTCTTTCGCCCCCAAAATTGGCCATACTTTTCGCCCCTCCGCTCACTTCTCCGATCCGACTTTCACCGTCCGCACGAGACGGCTTCACGCTTATTCCGCAGTTTCAAATTGGATCCCCATTCTCCTGCTCCTGTTCCCTCATGTATTTTTTGCGAATTCTTATCATCGCCTGGACGGTTAGTTATCTTTTCTTTGCTGAGTTAACATGGTCCGTCGTGTCAATGTCCTGATGGAGATGAACTTTTGGTGAAACTTAGACGAAACGGAGGAAGAAAACCAATTAGGAAACCATCCCATTCCCTATTCCCGATTTCCGATTGATTTACTCAAGTTCCTTCTCACTTTTCTTTTCCAATACCCAATCCCATTTCCCGTTTGACTAACTTCCTGAATTCTTGATAGATTAGGTCATACAAATGGGGCTTAGGTCAGAAGAAAATCAGCTTCCTTCTATGAAAAAGGGGTTCTAGAAGTAGAAAATGTTGATCGAGGAAGTAACCAAAATCTCTCGGTTCTAAACTGAACAAGAAAAAGACATGAACCTAGTTTTCTGACAATACTGATTGCGAGTGAGGATAGACATTCGCGTCTTTGAGCCCTGTTGAGTTTTTTGTGAAAGATACCGAAGATTCCGGAGATTCCGGAGGCACAGTACTCCCTCATTAGAAGCTCTAGAAGTTTCAAGTGCTTCAAGTGGCATGAAACTGTTCGATTCCCCCAACCCAGTTCTTCCCCGGAAGTCATTCCAAGAACCCTTTCCCCTGTAACTGCCATACTTTCCCCCATGCCCGTTAGCTGCCAAACCCATTGGTTGTCCATCAAAAAGTTCGTCTCCATCGATCATCGGACAGACGGTTCGGGTCCTCCGTCCCTTCCACAGCTACTTCTCCAGCTGTATGTATATAATTGCATTCGGTTATTAATAGGGTTGGCGCGCTGCCAACGCGATCAGCATCGACAATGAGATCATCGGCGAACCGGACATTGAATGTCTCGAAGATGAAATACGCATCTGGGTGAAGACGAGGAAGATTTTTGCAGGTGAATTGGGACTGGGTGGAACATGAAAGGAAAGAGAGTTTGCAGGAAGGATTTACGCGAAAGGGAGAGCCGAGTTAGAGGACTGTTATAAGGATGACTTTGCTAATCAGAAGACCCGCAAACCGCATTTCGATCTGCAGTTTGGAGCATGTGGAATGAAGAGTTTACGATCTGTGAGTCATGCAGACTAGAGGGTTTTTGATTACATAATGTTCAAATTTCTAGGTGGATCCTCGTGGAATGTACTACGGTATCACGGTTGTCGTCTCCTTCCATCCACTCTTCATCACAAAAGTTGACCAGGCATACCACGTGAAATGCTTCTTCGAAGAGGCAAACAAGGGATTGACTGCTGAACTGGGAGTCAGTATGATTCCGACAACAGAGTTAGAAGCCAGACACGGCATCCCCGGATGTTCTTACTCCATTCACTCCTCCACCATCGATGATTTGGATGCCGGAAAGCCAGCTGGAGCAGCGATTCAGTTTGCGAGGGTTGGAGACAGAGTACTTCATCAGTGGCATTGCAATGATCGTGAGTTCGCTTCCTCAATCAACAAAACAAGTAGATGTGTGTTTTCAGAAATGTACGGAGTGCTCATCAACAATTGCTACGTCACTGATGGTTTCGGGAAGAAGGCAGATGTGATTGATGGAAAAGGATGTGCAATCGACCCGATCTTGATCACAGGAATCCGTTACTCTTCCGATCTCCAAAGAGCATACGCCGAATCGTCCGTGTTCAAGTTTGCAGACAAACCGGGAGTCTGGTTCTTCTGTCAAGTACAAATGTGTATGAAGAAGCACGGAATGTGCGATGGCATTACGGTAGGGGTTGAAGAGAAACTGTGAACATTATTCCGTTTTGTAGCCACCTTCCTGTGGCGGCCAGAATTCCAAAATGATATCTGTAAGTGGTGACGAATTCGAAGAGGAGAATGCCCCACCACCAAAGAAAAACAACAGGAAACCACCGGTTCAAGATTACGATTATGAATTGGAGAAGCCGAAGCCGACGAAGCCACCACAGAGAACCACTCCTTCTACTGATTATGACTATGATAATGAGTCACCAAAGCTACACAGGTACAGTTTTCTGTCCTCTATCACATATTCCTCCTTCTTCCAGTCCAAACTCTCACTCCTACAACAGTGTGACTCCTCCTCTCGACTATGAAACTGTCACTTTGACTGCCTTCTCTCCACCCATCAATCCCGGCACTGTGAGCTTTCCTACTTTGCATCGAATCCTACAGTAATCTTTCAGTCAACCCAAGAAAGTGTGTCGAAGACTTTCGAGACAGAAGATGACTTGGCATCCTCGGTGACGTCAGAACCGAAAAGCAAAAAGATTGGAAAGAGTGAGTCAGAATTTGAGACAGAAAGGAGACGGGGCTACCTGGGGGAGAGGGCACTGCTAATTGCCCAAGAACTGGTCAT
>LR537889.1:40012-160389 GCA_900883565.2 Caenorhabditis panamensis
CCCCCCCCCAGACAAATTGACACGTTGTTTCCTTGCTTTGCCTATCTAGGTCAAACATAGCAAATTGGCTTACACTCCTTGTCGAAACAAGGCTTACTCAGAAACAAGCATCAAGGATCTGAAGTATCATTGTTCGGGTTTCAGGCGATTACAATGATTACGATGAAGTGACGATCCCGCCGAATCTGACTGACTTGCTCGCGAATCTTCCGGATGATATCAGCACTGACAACATACAGAAGATGTTGAGGTAGGGAACGGGTTGCGAAAGTATTTCGAAACTGTGGTAGAGAAGAAAAGAAGCTAATAGTGAATCAAAGATCCGGAAGAAATGTTCCAATTAGCCGGAACATTCAGAGATTTCGAAATCATCCTGTTTTTCGAAGACTAGTTCCGGGTTAGAGAACTTGAAACAATATAAATTTTTCACTGGGGATCTAAATCTTGATAACAGTATCAATACAACGCAAAGAGCCAATTCAAAGTTTGCTTGTTTCAGAGACTCCGTCGACAATCCGAAAGCAGTACTCGCCGAGTTCGAAAAGCTGATGCAAAACAAGAAGATGAAGTCAAACTCGAAGAAGTTCCGTTCCAGAAACCTCCGGGAGTTGAAACCAGGAGACTTGCGATCTGGTGAGAAGATAGATCAGATCGAGGTGGATTGGACATCCACACGTCGGAGAGACGTGCCAGCTATACCTGAGTTCGATGGGAATACAAAGTTCGAGAAGCCAATGATAGCTGGGCAGTTGCTCATTTTCGATCTGGATGAGGAGCCGCCAAGTGAGACATTTGCTCAGAAGACAGGTAGGAGCTTGTCATTTTCATGATTGTGTACATCAGGTAACTTGTAGAGCGGAAATCGTCCTCATCGTCGCAATGCTCCATCACCAAAGACGGTTTGTTCGCAATGTTCGCCGGCTTCGGAGCCCTTCTGTCTGCTCTCATCGCCATCATCGCCTTCCTCGTCATCCGACTCCGTCGACAGAGTACTGTAGATAACACTTCCATCCTCCCACCTTTTCCTTTTTCAGCCTCTCCCAACGGCGACACGACTCCCATCTCGAAGCACTTCGCCCATGCTCAAAAACGTTTCTTCGACTCGCCCTGACTCCCCCGACACTTCTTTTCCGTGCAATCCGTTCCTTCTGTTTTTCATTAGTTTCCAGGGTACCATAACATCTCAATTCGTTCTTTTCCTCTAATTTATGTCTGACCAATTACTTTTTCGTCTTTTCAGCTTTATTTACAAATAAAAATTGTGAAATAGGAAAGGGCAGAGAGGAGAGAAAGACGCAAGCCAGTTGCCACCAACGAAGTGTTGTTCAGAAATTTGAGAGAAAGGAGTAGATTCAAACTCTAGCGAAGAGTGAGAAAATGATACGGTAGAAAGAGAGTAATCATGATGGAACTGTGAGGGAAATACTTCGAACTATACAAAATACACAAGATTGAGAATGAGACGCAACAATTTACAATTTACATACAAAAACGTTCAGTACTTTTCCTTGGATCCATCGTAGATTGTCACAGACGACAAGTAGCTGTTCTCCATGACTTCAACGATAACTTGTTTGGTTCCGTAGCAGAATGTGGGTCCAAATGGCTGCTGCTCCTGGCGAGAGAGCACAACCGGTTTTGGAGTGGTGGTTTCGTTGAGGGCGATTGAGAACTCTTCGAACTGAAAGAACAATTATCCGAATACTAGAAGTTAGAAATCTCCTCCCCACAATATGTTGTGTTATGAAATCGGGAAGAAAAACAGAAATAGAACATTTTTGTTTCAAAGTCTTGGCACCAAATCTTGATGACAGAGTTCCGAAATGTGTTCAACTTTGGTCCCTTACCTTTGAATCGGTGCGAATCTCGAATTCATCATTCAATTTGATGAGGAAGTTGCATCGCGAGTACCTGCAAATTCACACCCTCAATCAAAACTAATCTCTCATCGCTCATTGTCAATCAGTTGTCTAAACACCCCGTCTTGTCGCCTTGTCTTTGTCACTTCCCGCCTTTAATCCAATTGTTCCCGCTGAGAAGTCAGCGGATTTCTTGGTGATTTTGGTTGTGGATGGAATCAAAAATAAGTGAGACGGCAAAGACAAAGCATCACGAGACGGGGTGGAAAGGATTCTGAATTCACGTACATTCCAAAGTCACAGTGTCCCGGTGCATTGGTGTGAAGGACGAATTTGACGACACGCTTCGAGACGAAGTCGAACAGGATATCCTGAAAAACATGAATGAGTTAGATTATTCGTTCCCTCTTTCGAATTAGAATCAGAGTCAGATCCCCCTCTCCCTAAAAGTGCTTTTAATAGAAACCGAAACGGCTTCAGATTTCGTTCGGCGTTCATTCCTCCGCTCCTTTCCCAATCTCATGTGTGTACTCAACCGCTTAAGGAATTGAAACTGAAGATGTCATTTCCTGTCATCGAGCCGACGCGTCCCGACCACCCACCCCGCTGCGATGGACCCATTCATACACCTCCAGTGCTCATTCGACTCAAAAGCACGCCGACCATGTTAATTAAGAGAGACAAGACAAACATCAGGCTCCTGCTGGCTGCACCCGGGGGCTTTCGTCAGATTAGCCATGCCATGATAGGCTTGTAAGCGCCTCTTCAACAACACGAACAGGTGCAATGCCGTGTCTGCGTGCTCCTCGGATCTGGTGCTGTCTAGCTTCAGGGGGCCGTTTACGGTAATCAAACTGAATGTCAAGTACGTGTTGACATATGTCATTTTTGGCAAATACACGCGCAGCCCTATCATATATCACCCTCATCTGCTCCCAGTGGCAACAAAATGATACTTCAAGTGACAGTTATGACGTGTCCCTGAGTGCTCTCTTCCTAGTACCCCAACTCAACTCCCAAAAACAGAATACTCGCATTGTTGCCAATCAAATTTCCACTTCTCCTTCTTCTCTTGTCCCAGTTCCTCTGGTCATTTTTGCCGGCGGAAGGACCGCTTTGTTCTCGGCCACAAAACAATCCGGAGAGAGAGAGAAAGAAGAGAAAGTAAACGAGGCAGAGAAGAAGAAGAAGCAAGTATGTTTTGGGCCAAAATTGAATAAACGTGTATTCCGAGAGAGAAAGACAGAGGAGGTCCTTTCTCTTCGCAAATCTATCTATCTTCCACGGATTCGACGACACGGCTCCTTGTCTTCTTCCGTAATAAAGGGCTTCTGCCTGCTTTCATTCAAAAGTACACATAAAACTTCAGCTGGGTCCCTTCCATCCGTGCAATGAGCCCGTCACCGATTTCTAGAATTACTTCTCGGATGGACGGATAAACGAAGGAAGACGGCGACAAAGTGGTGGTGATGAGAAGGAAGACAAACAAAAGTTGGGAACGAATCGAGGTCGGATGCCTACTTTGCAGTCATATCACATTTTAGCAACACAAACAAAGTTCGAGTGTCGTTTTCCCAGACAGGGAAGAGTTTGAATTCCGAACCAATCCGATCCGTCTCGCTGCAGATTCGAGAATCACGAATCCGTAAAACGAATGCGATTTGGCGTCGTCTAAGATGTCGTGGGAAGAGCCAGAGCATCAACAATCGTCTTCTGCACACTCTTTTGTTTTAGGTTCGAAGACCTTCCGGAAACTTCCGCGATGACCCCATTCGTCTAATCCATTCCTCACTTTTTTGACGGTCTTCTCGTCTCCTCTCACTCCATAATCCACAAGGTTTCGAAACGAAAAAGTGTCAACTTGAATAGCGCCAATCGGCTGTCAAATTGCCTGCCAACCCAACCAACCAGACCGATAGGTGTCCGAATTCGGTATTGTGTAGTCATTCGGCGCTCCTCGATTCGATTCAATTTCGCCTCAACCAGGCTAAATGTACGGTTAATAATAGGTATTGTGACCAGTCCATCCTCATCTCGTCATCGACAATTTGTTCCCCAAAACGGGCGGCACACACGGCTTCCGCAAGCACGCTGGCCCAGTTCAATCATGCTGATCATCATTGCAAAGGGCGGTTTTCAAAACAGATGATTAATTGCCAAGAGGAGAAGGAGGAGGCGTGAAGCTAAATGGTCCCTCCGGAAGAAGTTGACTCCCGCATGTCTATGTGTGTGTGTTTGCACCCGCGCATCATGTCAATTCGATAATCTCCCGCATTTCGTCGCTTTCAACTAGCCGCCAGTCCTTTTGGAGCTTCTGACTGCCAGGGCAGAAGGGATAAACCTGCCGAACGGATTAGCTTTATGACACCACAGTGCCGACACCTGCCCGCCTAATTGATCAGTTTGAACGGAGAGAAGCCATCCTTCGTTTAGTACGAATAGTACCATATTCCCCGACGGGGTATCTCCCCAAGTGGCAGTAAAACATTGTCGGGATATCCCGAGAATATGGGAGGTCGGCCATGAAGAACTTGTCTAAAACGCGTGTCCATCACAGAGTTCTCTCCTTTTCTGTTCTCCAGAGAGTTTGTGCATACAAAATGATGCATCGAGAGATTCCCGGGGAGGCGCATCGCCCGCGCACATACACTCAAGGTGTGATAAATGAATCAAGACGTGCGGGACATGTCATTCGGCGCGGCGGGGGGATAAATTACCCGGCCACTTCCGATGGTGACAGCCCTGCGTTCTTCCCGGAGCAGCTCATCACAACACGGACTCGTTCACCTCCTTCGCCTCGTTCACACCATCTTAATTGGCCCCATACGTCCGAATGTTGTCGGAGTGTTAGCACTAGCTGTTGCTGATGGAATTGGGTTAAAGTTTGTCGGACAGATTTGAATCTCAAACGGAAATTGGACACCCCTGATTAATGAGTTTATAAGCGAAATGGGGGATGGACAAAGACAAAGGAGGGAGGAGCGGAAGGAACGCCTCGACGCATTCCCTCGAACAGATCATCGTCAGATTGTGGCTTCTTATCGCTCGACTGCCCAAAGAACACCTCGGAATGGGCTGCCAACTGTTTGTGTGCATGTGTTTGTCCACAATCCTTTATTGCCAAGTGTACTCGACGCGGATGAATTACCGAACCATACACACTGGAGCCCAATTGATGCTGTCGGACCATATGTCGCAGACAATTCCGATGCTCCCTCTCCTGCCTCAATTATCTTCGCACTCTCATCTCCATCCAGAGTCACCTTTTATTGCCAATAAAGGACTGGTCGTAAACGAAAAGCGCCTGCTGACATTCGCTCCAGCCGTTCGTTCCATCTGGTGTCTGTCAGTGACCACATAATGCCCAGGAAGACATTTTTTTCAAATGGAAGGTATAATTTGGACTTCACACTTCAGGAGTGAGAGACCGAGAGGTGACCAAATCAGCTGCGAACGGCATGCAATCGAGAACGGAGCAGCCGGGGGCAAGGCACAATTCATCAGAATCTCATGAATATATGATAACTTCAGGGCGTAGCGTGTCCTTCGCCTCCGCACTCCAATCCCAACCAATTCACTCCTTTCCCCTTTCTAATTTCTTCCTTTTTCTGCCAAGAAGGTCTGTGAGCTCCCAATAAAAAGCACAAGACTGCTGGTGGCGTGATAATTGCCACCCTTTGTACATGAAACAACATTAGGTGGAGCTGTCAGTGCTGCTGGCTGTCCGGTCATCCCATGGGTGGTGTTGACCCCCGCCCCTCCCGGAGGACGCCCCGCCCCCTTATCCGCACTGCCGTCCCCTCCTTCTCATCGTGTTTTGTCTCTCCCCTTTCCTCCTTCTTGCTTTTGCTGTTTGTCCGAACCACCGAAGACGACTCTCATTGTTCTTGTTCGAATTCAGACTCCAAACCGATTTCCTCCATTTCTTCAATGCTCTCCTACGTGCTTCTACTTTTGTGGTCATTCCTGGCCACATGTACAGCTGGTCCATCATGTCCATCCATTTGTGAATGCGATCAAAACGACTCTTCGTGGAGTGTCTACTGTCGTAAGACCATCATGAATGACACCGTCTACGCAGAAATTCTCAACCAACTTCCACTGACTCTCCGCTCTCTTCACATTCAGGTTAGTACCCACTAGGAAGTACATGAAGATAACATCTATTGCGAAACATCAAAATCTAATCCCTGTTTTGCATAAACAACACAAGTTTCCCTTCATTCCAGCCTCCCGCCAATCGTGGCGCTGCCAACAAACTCCGATGGAACGACAACATCAACCGATTTGCTCAACTCCGTGTCCTTCGACTCGTCAACTGTCAGATTCCCGCCATGTCTCGCTCAATTCGTCTGCCCTCATTGGAAGTTCTGGATCTTCAATCCAACAACATCGAACATGCTACAATGAGCAACTTCGGAGGAATGCCAAAGCTCCGTGTCCTGGATCTGTCATCGAACCATTTGAACATCCTGCCAACGGGAGTCTTCACTTATCTCCGATCCCTCCGATCCTTGACTCTTTCCAACAACACAATTACGGATCTCTCCACAAATGTTCTCCGTGGTCTCAACTCTCTCCGTGTTCTTCGCCTTGATCGCAACTCCATTCCTATCGAGCAAATCAACGATCTATTCTCGGATGTTTCCCAACTCGACGAACTCTATCTCAATCACTGCAACCTGTCCTCCATTTCCAAACTCGCACTGGATCGTATTCCTCAACTCCGTCAACTTGGAATCGGTGGAAACGAATTAAGAATGATCCCGACAAAAGAACTTCAAGCGATTCCTCAACTGACAGTCCTCGATTTGTCGTGGAACTCCATCCAGGAGATCAATGCATGCGCATTCTGTGCCAACAACATTTCCAAATTGGATCTTTCTCACAACTTGTTGGGAATCTCTAAGAACTCTCCATTCCACTTGGACGCCTTCCGTAACATTCCTCTCCGTCATTTGGATATTTCCTTCAATCACATGAACGAATTTGATTCCAAATGGCTTGGATGGGCTCAGGAGGAGTTGACTTCCATTGCTCTCTCCGGTAACTTTATCAAACGTGAGTTGCTCGAAAGTTGTTCGAGAATCCATTCAAATTGTGGCTTTTTCAGACTTCGAAGAGTCCCTGACTCAATCTCTCAAGTCGCTTGTCCATTTGGAAATGGCTCACAACCACATCGAATTCATCCCAGTCCAACTGCCAGCCCGTTACTACCACTTGATCTCTCTGAACATTTCCGGAAACGAGCTTTCCTACTTGCCCGACAATATCAACACTCTGTTGCCAAATGTGAAAGTATGTGTTTCTCTTCTTTTCTATACGAAATCTGAGAGCAGTCACTGCTAAGAGTGCACATGCTCCGTGTCATTTGAGACCATCTCTTCTTTGCTTTCATCGGTTCCTTTCTAGACTCTCGACATCTCCTCCAACCACTTCCACACCTTCTCACACACTGACTTGGCCTTTTTGAACAATGTAGACAATGTGTACGTCGACGGAAACCCATGGGACTGCTCATGTGCCATTCAGGGACTTCAAGTGAGTTCTTTTTCGAATCGAATCCAAATTCCATCGTCCTATTGTCCAGGTGCATATGCGAGATCGTTATGCGATGCGACACATTCTCAACTACGACGACGTCCGATGCGCGACGCCGTCGCTTGTAGAAGGTCACTCCGTCCTGGCTATTACCGAGGTAAGATCACTTTCAATTCCCGAATTCAAATTACCTCGTCTCTCTATTCAGGTAAACGACTGCGCCGTTTTGTTCGGTGCTCGTTACGGGTTGACGCAAACGAGTGAGATGCTCATTTTGCTTGCCGGAGTACTTCTTTTTGCTGCTCTCCTCCTCATGATCCTCGGATGCATCTACTTTCTTCGCGAGAGACAATACAAAGGATCCTATGTGACTCGGGAGCACTCAAGGACTCTCTTGACCATGGCTAACACTCACAGTTGCTCATCGAGCACAAATGACACCCATGGTCCACTGTCCCCACCATTCGATCCATTCCTAGTTAGCACGGAAACTTTCAAGGCTACTCCTCCCTTGATTCCGCCAGCTCCACCAAAGCCAGGATCTTCATACTTCGGTATCTAGGAAGTGTCTCCCATCCTCTGTCTCCTGTATTCCATTCCATCCGTGTGATTCCTGTTCCCCTTCTACTCTAGTCATCCGATCTCCACCCCCCTTTTTCCATGTACTTTGCCTATTTCAATACGGTGTTTCCTTCTTCTTCTTTATAACCATGTTTCGTTTCCATTTGCTATTGCCCAAATGTTTGTAAATAAAGCTGATTGTGATAAATAACACTCCGAATATCACTGTTTGTGTTCCGAAGTAGAGGAAGCCATCTACACTCGTATTTACGTCGACTCGTCGTAAACCTCTCGGCGTGTCGAAATAATAAATCGGTGTGGCTGTTGTAGGAGTCAGTGGGAGCTCGTGGAGCTCTCGGAGGGGGTCAACTCATTTGTCAAATGCACACAAAACAAATGCATAATTGATCACACACGGCACCAGAAAATGAGCTGGGAGAAAAAGGAAGAAAAAAGTTTGAGCGAACGAACGAAAAAAATCTCTGCGGCGAACATGACAGATCGGGTCCAGTGGCAGTTATGAATAGGAAATTGGCTCGGATTGCCATGAATTCTCAAAATTTACGAGTTTATAAGCAATTGGAATAATAAATTGGGGTGTGTGCATGCGCGCGAGGATGTAGATTGCACAATCTGTTATGACACGTCCTTCCGTCCGTGGCCATCCGTCAGTGTCCCAAGTGACACCAAAACAATCGAGACACAGAGCCCACCAATTAACTCATCGAAGGGGAAGAAGGACAACATTCACATAACGATGAAAAATGACGGATCGTGATTCGCGGAACGAAATTGGAGAAACTGGAGAAAGTGCATGTAAACATGAACATCCGTCTGGTCTCTTCCGGGGGGAACGACCAATTACGGATGGATTTCAAGGTTTACGACGTATTTTCGACGGATCCAGATGAAAAATGAGTCCCCAAGGTGTGTGTACGAACCAGATGAAAACAAAAGGAACATCCGTCTTGGAAAATCTCAAGAATCTCTGACAAACAACAAACAACTAAATCTTTGAAATCTCTTGTTCCCATGATCTTTTTGAACTTGAAAGTTCCTTCGAGCCCATATTTTCCCCTGTTCACGAGTCCCCAGATATAACCTTCACAAAACAAGTTCTCCCTCCCTCTTCTCTTTGTTCTTTGTCCTAACTAACACCTGATGAGAAAATGAACTGTCTCAGAAAGCGGCGGCGGTGTAAGGCCATCGTCGAGGAGTCAGTCGTGGCTAATGAGGCAGAAGAAGAAGAAAAAGAAGGCGATTCGTACAAGTGTCAAACGATATACCAGAGGATGCTCCGGACGAGGTCGTAAATCTTTCCGGACGCCGGCGGAGAATGGATAGCCGAGGGGGCAGCAGTCACAGAAGCAGATTATTATCATATGCGGACACTACGACATCGGATGCGAAGCGATTGCGTGAGCATTAACATCCGCATGGATTCCACGTTTTCCCCATAGAACCATTAGGCGCCGGGGATCTTAGGGGGTTCCGGAATGAATCAAAGGGACCAAAGATACTCACCAATCCCATTGCAAAGTAGTTGAAGAAGAAGTTCGGTGGACCGTAGAGTGTCTCCTTTTGAAGTCCGCGGTGGATTCTGAAATCAAGAAAGGTGAGAGACTGATTCTGAAGTATGAACTAACTTCATCTTATCATCAGATCTGTAGAATACTTTCGTCGGTGCTCCGAGGATCATTTGAACATCCGAGACAGAGTCTCCGAAGTAGATTTGACGGTTGTAAGTAGACACTTCAAACTCGCCGTCGGTCATTCTGCCGTCTGAAATGATAATGGTTTGATTGCATTCAACTGCAGAATACTCACTCTGAGTATCAAACTGAACATTGAGTCCGGCGATGACTCCCTTCTCCCAGATGGCTTCGACTTTTCGAGTACGGTTCTGTCCGCAATAACACGAGAACGGAGTGTCGACTGCCTCCGGTTCCGATGGATTCTGACCACGGTAGATGGACATTTTTGTGAGCTTTGGCTGCGAGTTGGCATCATATTTGAGGGATCGGAGGTTCGGTCCGAATCCAGGCTGAAAATGGATCAGTATTACCCGAAGTCTTCTATATCTACTCACTCTGACTTCCAAATTGAAGTTCTCCCCGGCAGCAGTGGGGAAACAGAACGAGAGTCCCGGCCAACTTTGCACGTAAATGTTGTGCTTGTCGTCGTATGATCCAGGATGCGTCGATCCGAAGAACTCGTTAACCCTCTCCAACGTCGCTTCGTTGTTAGGGGCAGAGAAGACTGTGTCACTGGAAGTGGTTGATTAGGAATAGAACAAAAAGGGTAGGGTTACTTGTAGGTCAGATTGATTTTCGAGAGATTGTCGACTTCGATGAGTTTGATGAGTTGCGAGACGCCGTCGAAGTAGAGTCTGATGCCCGTCGAGCCGATGTAGATGATGATGTCGCGGTTCTGTGGGCTCTGGAAAACGATCCAGAAAGTTATCTTCAACAGGTATAGAAAAAAAAACAAAACACAAACCTTCTTACTGTACTTCAACTCGACTTTGGTAAGCAGACGCGGATGCTGCTGCATCATGGAAATGCACTGATTAATCGGCATTCCGAGCACAAACTCGAGTTGCGAGTTCTTGAGTCCAACGTCCGGAACGACCTGAAGCTCTGTTGTTATCTTCTGAATTCCCCGGTAACCAACCATAAAACTAATGTCATCGTCGACGGACGGCTTCTTCGTCACTTGATTCTTTCCACTCATTGCTGAATTCGCTGGCTGGGTACCGCTGAAGAAATCCGAAAACATGGTATTGATTGGAAGTCGACGGACAGAAGGGACGGGGAGATTGTAGTGGGGGAGAGAATGAGAATGAGGGGTTGTGGTGCTAGGGAAGGATTTGGGACTAGTGAGGATCAATCGATGTTGGTAAGTGGTAATCGGTTACAGGACCATTTACTCATTCGCTCTATGACTGCCTCTAGATTCATTACCCCTCCAATAAACAGCTAAAAGCGAAACGAATAGTGTTCAGATATCTTGTGGGTATTCAATGATTTGCTATGAGTTGCGAATTCAAAGTTGAATTACATTAATGTGGATAAAAGAAAAAAGAAGATACTGTCGCTGCCTTGATGAAATCTGATTATGAAATGTTTCAAAACATAAAAGAACTGTTATCTTCTGGAAGAAGATTTTCTCTTCAGTAACCATGTTGTTATAAGGGGTTTTGCCAGAGAGAACAAAAAATAAACACATGACGGCATCAAATCGACGGCAGCTGGGGGTGAGATGGAGCGCACATGCCTTGCCCGCTGCCTGGTTCCTCGTGACCGAAACGGCGGGTGAGTCGATAATACATTCGGATGAATGGCCAGAGTTCTTTCTAGGTTCAACAGGATCCTGATTCTATGAAAATAGGGAATCGAAAAAAACAGTAAAACATGAAAATGTAGGTGATGGAGAGTGAATAGAATGAAACTCCGAAGGGTCTGATACATCAAATCATGTCTGAAGACCCAACTAACAGATTCTTTGTTTCGTCGGATCTTGTACGCAGCAGGTGTTTTGTGTTGATGTTAGGACATCTTGGGATCGTATCGAACGGAAGGTTCCTCGCTCTGTTTTTCTGATAGGAGCCAATATGTTTGTAGTAGCATACAAAAGAGAATGACCACGTTACACTTTATATAAAAGAAAATACTCCAATTCAACGAGAATAAAATTGAAATGGAGTAGTGATAGATAATAAACTAAATAAGAACTCACAAAAACATATGAAACGACGGAATTTTTGAGAAGAGTTGGGAGGGAAGAGGAGGAAAACGAAAACAGGGAAGGAGAAGATGGAGCCAATCCGGGGGATTGACAGGGGAGAAAGTAGTAACAGCGATAAGGGAAGGAGCTGTACGAAGGAGGGGATTAGGTCAGAGGAGAGGTCTTAGAGACCAAAGTTGTTGAACTGTCCAGCTGGTTGACCGGCTTGGGCTCCGTTGTTCGGAGCAACGTTGTTGGCTGGATTCACTGGGACTGAACCTCCTTCTTGTCCTCCATAAGCGACCGGATGAATTTTGAAACCGTAAAGTCTGAAGAAACGAAAGATAAAGCAAGATTCGGATGTTTGAAACTCACTTTGGAACGAATTGAGTGACTGGTTTGCGTGGGCGGAGATCCGGATGCACGAAGAAGAGCATGTGTGGGAATCCAGTGCCGAAGTAGCTTCCGTCGGTGTGTTGGTGGCGAGATGAACGTGGAACAAAGACGTCGTTGCAGCGTGGACAATACAGCTTCACCATAGCCTCTCCGGGAACATCAGACAGACCTGGAAACGGGAACGATGAGACATTTGTCAAATTCGTTCAATGACTCACCGATCGGAAGCATCGCCTGGTTTTCGCAATAGACACGTGGGCAGACTCCGAAGTCGTGATCACGCCACTTCTCGACCATCTGTGAGATTCCACGGTTGGTCAGGATGTATCTCGCGTGAATCAGTCCATACAGCATCTCGGCGGCTTGCTCAACCAAATCAGTGTTTGTGGCGTTGTCCTCGATGTCATCTTCTAAATAAGCTGCATTGCAAAATGGTCACAACCGAGAGAAATAGAAAAGAGGGAGGCTGGTATCACCTGGTTCCAAATCGAGAATCATGTCGAGCGCCTGACGATACTTTGGCACTTGTTCGTTGAGCCCCGTCAAGTTGAAACGATCCTGGATGTACTCCTCGTCGACTTCGCAGAAGAACTCGTTTCCACGGAGCCCGCAGAACCAAGTGATCCATGACACCTATAATAATTTGCTATTCAACCAGTTCTATGAACAAATTATTAGTTCTGGGATTTTCGAATGGCGAATGTTTCTTATCGTTAAATTATAATGTGTCAGTGAGAAAATCCGCTTCAATTCGAATGTCACAATAAAATTTTGAAAAAAAAAACTCACTTCTTCGGAGCTACTCATCTCGTCCGATCCCGACAAAATTTCGCTCTGTTCTGACTGCGAACCAGACTCTGCCTGAAAACTGATGGGCGTTTGTTCGGGGTGCGAAGAAAAACAAAAGCTTACCGATGTGGAATCGAGTTGGCGCCAGCGAGCAGAAGCCGTGGCGTTCACTTCGATAATTGGGCCGAGTTGCGCGCAAAGCACACAACTGCCTGAAACAAGAACGAGTGAGTTAGGGAGGCAGAAAACAATAAAAAGTGCACGGAAGGAAGAGGGACAGAGGAGAGAACCGCGAATTAGAAAAAAACAGATAGCCGGCGGGGAAATATGTTGAAAAAGAGAATGTGAATCGATTCAATCGGGTGCCCGTGTGCGCGGGAATTCATAAGCGTAGCGGTGCGAGGGAAAGGGTTGTGGAGACGAGAGTTGATGGAGGCGAGGGGGAAGAGTAGTTCGTTGGGGCGAGGATGCACGTACTCGGGTCATACGGCCATCGATTGAAGCAGCACGGAGAGAAAAAGAGAAGACAAACAGAAAAAAAAGAAGAAAATGAGAGGAAAGAGGTAGGAAGAACTCGAAAAAACGAGTGAAAACCATAAGATAAGATAATAGTGAAGAGTGAGACGACATTCTTATTCACAAAATGGAAAGAAAAATAAAAATAGAGATCATCCGGCGGAGAGGTGGGCGGTGAAACAATCAGAACTTCGAAAGATACCGGAGGGATACGAAATACTCATAAATAGTCAATTCCTAACAACAAAGAACAGGAATGTGTGTTATTCAATTGTGAGCGATTCCCTTGGCGATTGAGTCGGCCAGCTTCAACATCACCATCTTTTTCAGCATTTTCACCTGAAATTAGACTCAGTTACCAATAAACTTCTAAACTATTTTACCTTTTTCGCGTAATTTTCGTTCAAATCACGATGTTTGTCGAGTGTGAAAGTGGAGAGGAATGTGGAAAGCTCGTAGAGAATTTCCTTGGAGAAACGGATACCAGTTCTCTGAAAACAGAAAGAAGTTTAGCCACCCACGTAAAATTGTTATCTCACCCCGTCTTCCTTGATAATAGTTGTCAAATAGTCGAACAGGTCGTAGTAGTACTGCGTCGGCACATCGGGCATCATAATCAGCGGAATGAGATGCTGAACACAGTCGAGAACATGTCCACTGTGCATCATCTTGACGAATCGTTGATAGGAATACAGGAATGTCAGAGAAGGAAGCGACAGAACTGAGTTACTGGTAATGGAAGCGAGGACACGGAGACTGGCGAGGTCTTCCTTCGAACTGAATCCAACGATTCGAGACACGGTCATGTCTATGGTCTTCTTCGAACCAGTCTTCAGTGCCCATGCAAGTGCAGCACTCCACTCATTTTGCTTGAGGTATCGGAATGTCATCGTGTTCGTCACACAGCTCTTTCCGTCATCGAGTCGATTTGCTTCGCAAACTTCGAGTAGTTGCTCTGCCATCTCGTCGTCTTCAATGTGAAGCCCTTCGATGTGTGATTCCAATCGTAGAAGTCCCTCTGTCCCACATGCAATCAGATATCCGGCTCCGATCTCCCATAGTCTACAACATGGAGTTTTGATTTCAAGACAAAATTTCTCAACTCACGGAGAATGGGATATCAAGACACTGGCATAGTGAAGCATGTGCGTTCTCCTCATCAACTCAAACTCGGCATCCAAAGTGGATTTATGGATGAGGTCTACCAGATGAACTGCGAGCCACGGATTTGATGATATGAGCTGGAAAAATTAGCAAATAGTTGCCAAGAATTAGCTGAGCTATACCTGTTGGAAATGAATGTCATCTTTCGCGATGAGACACCAGAAGACGTCTTCCTGCTCGGCTCCCTCTTCCTCTTCTTCTGGAACAAACAACGAGCGACATTCGTTGGTCAACTCGATAACTTCAGAATGTCCAGCAAACGGGTTCTTGACAAGTACGTAGAACGGAAGGAACTGCCACCAGTTTTCCAGAACTCGAGGAGCCATTGAATGAAGATACCGATCCTCGCCGAGAAGAAGCTTCGTGAGATACTTCAGGTTCTCATTGTTGCCGTACTTTCCGGTTTTCAAGTTGTCTCGCATCAATTCTTTCCATTCATTCACTCTGTCAACCAAAGCCTCATCGGCGAGATTCTCGTGGTCGAAAAACGCGAGTGCCTCAATGAACGCATCGAGTTCTGGAGATTTTCCCACAAGCGATAACAGTTCAATGCACTCGTTGAAGTTGCAACTGAGCAGAGTCACAGCAACGCCTCTCCAAAACTCTTCGGGAATTGGCTGGTTTTGCTCAAGGAGTTCCACTGCCTTATCCATCGCTTCTTTGACAAACGAGAAACTCTCGGTGGCCCATGAGATGAGGTCTCCACAAATCGAACTGTCTCCTCTTCCAAACCAAAGCTTCTCGTATAACGACCACAGAGCGAAATCCGTCATGAAATCAGCACTCGTGTGTGACACAGCTGCATTGAGAAGAACCGATCTGTAGGCTCGAGAGAATGTGCAGCAAGTGGCTGTGTCCAGCGGCTTGTCGGGAGAGGACCCCTTCTGACATCGGTCGAAAACAGAAAACATCTCGATCACCAGCCTTCGCAAGTTCGGCGTAGCCAAAATTTGCCGATTTTGAGATACTTTTTCTACCATCACAATATTGATGCCATCTGGAAAAACGAAACGGGATCTTCGGTTTATTTGAATACGAAGTGGAACGAACCTTTACTTTTAGCGTCTTTCTGATCAGCAAGATATGCAAACACTGTAGATGAGTCGCTGATAGCGATCCCGTATTCTCGAGCGACATCTGTCATCTGAAAAGTCTTTTCATGAGTAAAAAACGAAGAAACTAATAGAAACGGTGAGCGCAAGTTTCTAAAGCAACACAGGTGTCGATAAATTGTTCATGTAACTCAAAAAATAAAGGAGAAATTGAGGAGTATTTGATGAATCTGGGAAGTTGCGAAAAACTTTGAAAATTCGAAAAACTCAGTTTCAAATGTGTTTTCTGCATTTTGACGTGAGAGTGCACCGCGGATTGCGTACCGGGCATTTTATTTTACGACATATATACTTTTCCGCTTTCGCCGCTTCCGGAAGAATTCCGGAGCTCTCCGTTTCAATTGTTCTTCGAATTTGAATTTTTCCGGTTTTTAACAATAATCATAAGCATTATAAGTTAAATACTTAAAATAGTTCATCTTCTCCCTTCTCTTACTGATAGTTTTCCAATGGTTTTTCATATCAAACGCTTTGCTTTCAATGTTAGACGTCAGTTGGGGAAAACCTTGTCAGTTGTTCAGTTTTCCGATTCTCAAACAAGTTTTGAACTCCTATGACACATTTACTTTTATTACTTGCCCGGTCCTTTCAATCGATTCTCGCTTTCTCGTATTACACTTTCCAACGCGTGGGTATTCCACAAGTTTCCCGAGTTTATTTGCATCTGCAAACACACCAAATCCCTTTTCTGAAGTCTTCGAATTGCCCGCGGCTAAATTAATAAGAATATCATCTTTCTGTTCCTCGCGGCAATCTTCTGCTTCCATCTAATGTATTCCGTATTCGCTCCGTCTCCGTTGTCCTCCTTATCATCTCATCGATCCTTCCCGTTATTCTATTCGGTTCTTGGCGACATTTTCAATTTTGAGTTGTTCAATTTCGAATTTCTAATCCTCCTAATTTCAGGATGGTCGGTGACTTCCAAGTCATCGTTCAGGGATACCTAGAACGGTCTCAAGTGGCTGCAAAAATGGCAGATGATGGACGATGGAGCGAGTCAGCAGAGCAGCTCATGCAGTTGATGGCTGACGTGCGCAGCTCGCAGTTCCAGCCAGGGACAAAAGACGAACAAGACGGCAAAACGGTCAGTTTTTCAAAATGAAACTTCGTAGAAAATCCGTTTTTTTCAGTTATTTCTGAAAACTTTGGAAAACAACTTGAAGACCGTGCAGCAGAATTTGAGAGACGAGGAAGACTACGTAGAGCAGATGCACCGACAGAGCGGCAGTCCAGAGCCACCAGCAGATCCGGATGTCTGGTCTAAGCCCTCTCCACCACTACCTGGAAACAAAAACACCATGAAACGAGGTGGACGACACCCACGAGAGATATCCAAATCGACATCTTCCATGAGCTCTTCGACCAATGTTGGCAATGACTCCAAAGCTGCGAATTCGTCTCAGGGAATCTTGCCTCCAAACAGTGCCGGAGAAACGTTTGATGCTTCGTTATACGATTCAGTAAGAACTTTCCGTTTAGCCATTCCGTTAGATTCACCATCTCGTTTTCAGTACATTGTACAAGCGGTTCGAGGGACGATGGCATTGCGTACGGAGAACACAATGTCCCTGGACGATATAATTGGAATGCACGACGTCAAGCAGGTGCTTCACGAAGCAGTCACCCTTCCGTTGCTTGTCCCCGAGTTCTTCCAAGGTCTACGATCCCCATGGAAAGCAATGTGTCTAGCTGGTCCACCTGGAACTGGAAAGACATTGATCGCTCGTGCCATCGCCTCGGAATGTAGTTCGACGTTTTTCACTGTCTCGTCGACAGATTTATCCAGCAAGTGGAGAGGAGACTCGGAGAAAGTTGTGCGTCTTCTGTTCGAACTTGCACGCTTCTACGCCCCTTCCATCATCTTCATCGACGAAATCGACACTCTCGGAGGACAGCGAGGAAACTCTGGAGAGCATGAAGCAAGCAGACGTGTCAAGTCGGAGTTCCTGGTTCAGATGGACGGTGCACAACACAAATTCGATGAACGGCGAGTATTTGTGCTCGCGGCAACGAACATTCCATGGGAACTTGATGAGGCACTCCGTCGTCGGTTCGAAAAGCGTATCTTCGTCCCATTGCCTGATTTGGAATCTCGAAAGAAGCTTCTGGAGACTTCAATGGATGGGACGCCTGTTTCTGAAGAGATCAACTACGATGAGCTGGCAGCGAAGATCGAAGGGTTCTCTGGCGCTGACGTCGTTTCGCTTTGCAGAACTGCTGCATATAATGTTCTCAGAAGGTAATATCTTTGAAGTTATTCGATTATCTAATCCTCCAGAGGTCTCAGGTACAACACGAAAACGCTGCGAGGCGGTGAACTGACTGCTGCGATGGAGTCACTGAAGTCGGAACTCGTGAAGAACTGCGACTTCGAAGCAGCCCTTCAATCAGTGTCATCCAGCGTTGATCAGGACACGATGCTCAAGTGCAAGGAATGGTGCGAGTCGTTTGGCTCCATGTAATCATCCACTCTCGATAGTACACGATCTCCCTGCTCCCCTCCCCCTTTCTTTCTTCTGTATCTTTCATTGATTCTTGTGAAATAGTTATATATTTGATTATGTAAATGTGAATACGTCTCCTAAAGTGTCAGTGTGTTGAAACATGATTAACCCCAGCGTCTTTTTAATCAAAAAAAGACTAAAATAGAACCTAATGTTCAAGAGACGAGTTTGTAGATAACAATGTGAGTTCAGCTATTCCGGATGTCTTCCAGTTTCTGAAAACTTCGCCCACTTCCAGTGACATTTCTCGTCCACCATGCACACAGTGATCAACTTGCTCCGAAAGTGGTTTTCATAACATAAAGACAATTTATTGGATTTGCGACAAAAATAAAAGAAACACACAGGATGGGTTATCAGTCAGTACAAAGAAAAGTAGCTACAATAGATGAAAGACCCTTATAAAGGGGAAGTGGGAAATGGGGGAGAGTAGATGAATACTAGTGACTATCGGGGTAAACAGACATTATTTCGAAAAGTTGTTGGTAATGAAGTTTCAAAGATCATTAAGAAAGCAAATTGTGGAACACGATTCAATGGATGTCGGGATAGGGAAACGGAATTATGACGGACTGACGGGGTGAAAATAGTCGGAAGAATGGCACGAGGGGTTAAACTTTAGGATCCGACGGACTCGCTGCTTCTTTCGGCTCTTCTTTCAGCAACGGCGTGTTCTCTGTCAGATTCGAGGTGGAGTTGTGTGGCGATGGACGGATAACCTGGAAATGAGATAGTTGACAGGAGAAAACCTTCTATTGGATTACCTTGATCATGATCGGATCATCGTCGTCTTCTGGCTGTTCGATCGGAGCATCTCTGTTGCTCGAAGTTGGCTCAGCAGCAGGAACATCTCTCACAAGTGAGTTCTTCGAATCGGCCGACGAAATGTGTTTCCACATTCCACTGTTGTTCACTTCCTTTGTCAGATTGATGGAATGCGATGGCTCTTGTATGGCGGCAAGTGGGATCTTGATAACATTTCCAGATGCCATCGGAATGTGAAGATGGGCTTCCGTCTTGACTGCGTGTATCGTTGCCTGGTTCTCGTTGTCAAACTCAATCTCAACTGGTTCACCCTGAAAGTATTTTGGTCAGAGATCGACACAACTCATTCGCTTACCTCGCTCTGTCTTCTCTTCGCATCTTCCTTCTTTCTCAAGTGGAAATCGGGCATCGGGTCATCGAGATACTTCAGATCAGTGGTCGTGAACGCCTTCTCCATCATCTTTCTGATAGCAACCATCACGACAAGCTGAAACCATGAACTAGGACTGCAAAACTACCAATGGGAAACTAACCATGATAGGGAACAGAATGGAAGTAGACTTGATGGACTTGATAACCCAGAGCAGAGCGAGACATCCGATTTGGAATGCAGTGAACAAATGAATCTTTCTGATCGGAACGTGGCGAATGTAGATGGTGTCCGGCTGGTACTTCATTGGCATGAACAGCAGAAGAGTTCTCTCGTACAGTTGAATTCCTCCGAGAGCAGAGATACCCATGTACAGGAAGACTCCGTAGAGGACTGGCATTGGGATCTTTCCGAGAACGTTGGTGGCAAGAACAGAGAGTCCGATGATCAGGAAAGTGACAATTCCGGTGACACGTTGTTCACGAACTCCGACAAACTGGGCAACTTCTCCTGGAGCCTTACACTCGGATTCCACCTTCAACGAGTTGATGTGGTTAATCGAGAGAACTGTGGCAGCGACGTAGATCGGGAGACCGAGGAATCCGACCATCAGAATGGAAGCTGAGAGAACGAGCAGATCCAAATGGTATCCGCAGCCCTTCTTCAGTCGATTTTCTTTTCGGTTGACGATAACAGTGGTGATTTGTTGGTCCATGAAGATCAGAATGCAAGCGAGGAGAGCAGGAACGACGGCAAGAGGAGCAGTCCACCACTCGTTCTCAGCGAATGGAGGGATGAACCAAGTACGTCCTTCCCAAGTTGGCTGAAAAGAAGAATGTACCAAGGAAATGACACTGAACAACTCACTCTAAATGTGCTTGGAACGTTGAGTTTCGGGGTGTTGACTCCAACGGCGATATCAACAAAAGTCATGGAGACAATGGCAATCATGACAGCGAAATCGGAAAGCAACTGACGGACTTTGGATGGGAAGTATCGGGAACTGCGCATCTTCTTGAGGGTCGTGGCAAGGAAGAAGGTTCCAACGGTCAGAAGAATCGACATGAGCAGTTTGTCGTAGAGTGGGAAGCAGGTGGTTCCGTCGAAGGTACCTCCGATTGCACGACAGTCGGTGAGGTTGGCTCCAGCGTAGTCGATGAAAGTGTCATTGAACTTGATATCCAATCCGGTAGACTTGATAACGAGACGAGCATGGTCAGGGGAGACACTTGCTGAAGAGAATTAGAATAGACAACAAAGTGAAGGGATAGGAACTTACGTTTTCCAACTGGAGGCACGCAAGCACAGTATCCTCCTTCGACAAAGTCACGAGAGTAGTTGATCATGTCCAACTGTCCCTTGATCTTCACAAGTTTCATGATGGCCTCATAGATGAAAATGACGGCGATGAGTGTGGCAAAGGATTCTTCGGTGAAACGGGTGATGAAGGAAACAAGGGAAGAAGCATCGGTGATGACCATGATGAAGATGATGAATGCAGTCCACACGTGTACCCAGAATCGGAAACTAAGGTAGTTGATGTGGAAACGATGACAGAAGTCAAAGACAATGGTTTCAAAGACAAGGACTGGACCAGTGGAACCGACGATGGTGAGTGGCTGTCCGGCGAAGAAATGGTAGATCACACCGCAGAGAGCTCCTCCGAACAAGTTCTCCATGGCGGCCATTCTCTGATGAGTCGCTTCTTCGAGAAGTCCTCCGAATGTGACGATCGGGGCAAGCAGTCCAAAGTACATGAAGCAGATCGAGGCAAGGCATTGAATGTTGAAGGCGTCAGTGAAGTCAGACACGTAGTGCGGTGCTTTCCTTTTGATGTCGAGAATGAGTCCTCCAAACATCTTTCCAGTTCTTTTCAGTGCTGGATCGTTTCCGTGTGCGTGCTCATCTTCCTCTTCTACCACTTTCTTGGCACTCTTGTGCGAGGCTGGTTCAACGAGTAGCTCCTTTCCGATCTGCTTTCTCTTTTCTTGCGATGGAAGCTTTGTTGGTGGCTCAATACGGATATTCGGGTCCCATTCTCCGGGAGGCAACACTGTCACTTGATCCAAGAACTCGTCGATTCCGTCGAGCAAATCATCAACATCACGAGCTCCGTAGGCAACATCGTGGAAGATCTCATCAGCCATGAGAGTGGCGATGGCTCTTCCGATTTCTCTGTATTGCTGACCGTGTCCAGTGGGTCCGAGAAGCAAGAAGATGAATCTGGTGGGAACTGGAACTTCCGTGAGATCACCCAATTGATTGGCATTCTTCAGACGGATAAAACAGCAGATGTGGCGAGTGAGAAAGTCAACCTCTCCGATGAGGACATTACTGGCTTCTACTCCGGCGGGCAACTTCTTCAGGAAATGCAGATTTCCCTTGGACGACTCCTCACTGGAAATGTCTTTTGGTACTGATTCGACCTGCAAATGAGAGACTGTGAGTGTTGAATTGGAAGATGAAGAAACTCACTGTTGGTAGTGTGAGCTGATTGGAAGAGCCAGCAGCGGCTCCAGCAGCAGGAGTCGGTCCCTCGGGTTTCTCTTCAATTTTCGACAGATTCTTTCCATGCGAAAACGACTTTCCAATGTCGGAAATCGAGCGGACAGTGCTGAGGAATCCACTCTTCTCTCCACCGGCTCCATTCTTCTTTGCCTGCAAAACAGTTCCTGTTTCAATTTGTCCACATCAGTTTGCAACACCATTCATCACTATCATAAAGAATGAAGAGGGGTACAAAACCCCAAAAATCAAACAATCGGTCTTGCTCTCCTCTTCTTCCTCGTATAAAAATTGAAAAGGCAAACAATCACAGAAATCCTGCTAGTGCTCTGCGTGCTCGCGCTCTTTCGCTCGCTTCACGTCATGACCTCTGAGAAAACGCGACGAACTGATAAGGGACTATCAGCTGGCGCCGCCATGATCAGCACTCAGTTGTAGATTGTGATCACTGTGGCACGGAGCAAAAGGAGCAAAGAGCAAATAGAGACAGGGAAGAGCAAGCAGTTTGCAGAGGATCTCGAGATCGGACTGATCAAGAGGTGGTCAATCGGCACGTCATCATTGTGTATTAGGTTATAGTGTGATCGGAATGTTGCAGATCTGTCGGTTAACAGATTTATCATCCCCTCACTACAATATTCTTATCAAAAGGACTTGAAGTTCAAACTTTCTTCTCTTTATCGCACGATTGTAGCACGAGAACGTGTTGATAAAGCGCTTCGCAACATCAAAACTTCTCGCCGCCATCGCCCACAACTCCAGGAATGCTTATCAAGAAAAAACAAGGACCTGTGTGGAGAGGGGAAAAGTAAGCTTGACCGTAAGAGAGAGACAGAACATGTTGGTTGGTTGGTTATGTCAAAGATCACACCGTTTGGGGGTGAGTTGTCACTTCAAGAAAGGAGAGAGACCTGCGGTAGAGAGTGACTTGAAAAACTTGAGGTGCGCGACGTGGATGGGCTCGAGGCAACCGCCACTATGTCGTCAAACCAGCGAGAGAAGGCCCAGAAGGGCGGCTAGAAAGCAAGACAGTCAAATCACTCTCTGAGTGAGTCGAGTATGGAGTACAGGTTGACAGGGAGAAGCGGAACCAGACGGATCGGGGAAGGGTATTCACCTGTTCGTACTGATGAACGTGCTTGCGGAGAAGGATCTCACGAAGATCCTCACGGTGTTCTGCTGGCAAATCACCACTTTTCACGAGTTGCTCAATGACGGCGTCTGAAGAGAAGCTTGATTAGAGAAAGAGACCAAGTAACAACTTACTAAAGATGGAAGGAATGTCGCTTTCCTCCAAATCATTCAAGAAGAGTCCGTTCATTATACAACTTCTCAACTGGAACAGGGAGTGCAAAGAGAGTGTGGCGACGTGCGGCTTCGACCATCTGTTACCGCCCTGCTCGACGTCTTCCTCGAACTTCACCCATCTGGCTGTTTCTCTCCATTCCTCGTTGTTCAGTTCTCCCATTTCCGTGAACAATGCCGGCGTATTCTCCTTTTCCTTCAACAGGAACATCACTCTCGTGCCGGGAGCTGAAAGAGTCAGGTTATGGTGAGGTTTTCAAGAGTTCTGTCTACAGAAATGGTCCGCATTCTTCTGGCTAAGGCGAGTGATGTATTCACAACTGGCACAGTTCCGCATTCTGGACGACTAGGGTGCATAGAATCGTAGTAGTAGTACTGACGAAGGAGAAAGAAAGGTGTGATGAAGCTAGCACACACGACGGAAAGAGTCGAGTGCGAAATATTAACACGCCGAGGTGAGGTTCTTATCAACTGTCTAAGATTATTCCGATTGCAAATTTCTGATGATTGATGGAGAGAAGTAGGCGGTCAGTGCCGTTTTTGGCGTGGCTGTTGCCATTTTTGGAGTTGACACAGTGCTCATTCGTTACGATGACAAGGTGGTAAGAGTATTAGAAAGAACAGTCCCTAGAGTCTGCTGTCTTTCTGGTGTGTCTTTCTGCGTCATTCCATTCCGAATTCATTCTTTCGGGGTTCTAGAAATTGAGAAGAACTTGGTGATGATGATGAGGGTTTTTATGATCTCATTCGACAAACTCATGAAAATGAGATGAGTTCCTTTTTTGCAAGTTCTGCGCGAGAGCTAACCAATAAAGAAATGCATTCTCTGATCCAATCTGTGAACAATCTAGCTCTACACCGGAAGTATACTTCCATCTCAATCTTCTGCCCATCTTCCATTCCTAATTACTCATTAGGCTCTCCAAACTAGCTTCTCCTTCTTCTTCTTCTTTTCTGCTTCAGCCCGGCCAACACAACAGAAAAAAGCAGCAACGAACAGTTGTTGTGGCACGGGAAAATGCGTGGCGCGCGTGCCTATCGTCTCGTGTCTCGTCACCAGTAGTCGCTCTCTTCCAACTTCTGGACCCTTTTCTCTAGTCCGCGAGAGGCCCCGTGTTGCCGAGGAGGGACTGTGCTGAGCCCGGAGCGTGTGCGACGAGAAAGAAGGCCGGGGCTACCTACTACGCGAATGCTTTTTGTGCTTTCTGCGTATGCGCGCGGCCCCCGGAGCACACGCTGTTGTGTACGCCATGCACCCGCCTATCCGGGCTCTTAGAAGAAGAAGACGAAGCGGCAGAAGACGGAGAAGACGACGACGATGAGCTTCTCTCATGAATCTCTCTCACTTTCTGCGTCTCGCATTGAGCATTGAGCATTAGAAATAGTTTGGCCTGAATTTCACGTGCTCTTCCCGCTGCTCCTCAACTCTCGGAGCATCTTTTCCGCAGGGGATGGATGAGTTGACCCAGTGCAATTTGGGTGGAGAATTCTTTCTCATTGAATCGAATAGAATGGAATGGATAATTGAAACGGCAAACGGCTTCTCGAGAATTGACAATTACGACTGCAATTGACAACACACTGCTAGAGAAAGCCGTAAACACACGCACAATTCCCCCCTGATCACCCACTTCTTCGACACCTTTCCATATGAATGCGTCGAAGCAGCTGAAAGCTCACAGACCAAAGTTGGGTGCCACTGCCAGTTCAAACAACCAAAAGCTGAACTGAGAGCCGTCGTCTTGGCGACAAGAAACATGTTGAAACTTGAAGAGAGCTATTTTCTAACGGATTATCAGGCTCACTGAACTTTTTGCAAAGAAGATCAAATGGCTTTCCCCCTTAATCCCAGATCTTTTTCAGATGAGCGATGAAAAGAAGCATCTGTCAACACGTCATCTGAGCGTGCGTGTGCTCCTCAATTAACATTCGTGCTCTCCTCCGCTTCTCGACTAGATCAATCATCAGGAGGCAGAAGAGCTGAAACCGAAAACAGTCACAAACGACACGAGTATTCGGTTTTTATGGCTCAAGTCGCAGTATCATAAATCACAGTTTTTGTGCGCAAGTCTAGACATTCGGACACTGTTTGCAGGTTGCTGGATCATCACTCGCAGTAGGAAGAGCAGAACCGGAGAAAGAAATAAGAGACTTACCCAACGAAGAGAGTTCGATGCTCTGCGACTCGCGACGCGCCTTCGACATCCGACGTCTTCTGGAATTCTCGACATGAACACCCATGGACATCCACAAGGAGCCACGCGACTCTCGGCTTCGTCCAGTAGATCCTGGCGGTTCACAAGATCTCGATCTTGCGATCCTCGACGGCGACTCTTCATCAGTTGGTTCATCCATAGTTGGACACGCGGAACGAATGAAATCGGATAAAGGGGAGGAGAATGAGCGGATATATGAGAGCGGGAACCAACAGGGGCGTGTAAGAGAGAAGGCGTGGGGGTGGGTGGCTCGAAGCCAGAATCAATAGACGTGTGCTCTCACCTCTGCGCCTCTCCAATCGGAGTGCTATTCGGGTCAGATGGAGCACGCCTTCTATTTAATTCGACTACTCCCTCCTCTTGTTTTCTTTATTCCGCCCAATCCCGAACCCGCTTTCTTCCAATTCCATTACCCAAACCAACGAGAAGGGCCGCCGCAGAGAGCCGGGAGTCCACTTTCTGCACGTAGCTCGTTTTTTTTTCTGTTCCAGGCTCTAATTTGTTTTCTATTTTGTTTCTGTTTTCCTGTTGTTGTTTTTGTGATGTTCCTTCTTGAAGAAGCTCCGAAATTTATTCATTGAAACAACACGTTTGGTTGAGTTCCAAAAGATTGCCTTCTTCTCTCATCGAGATTTACTTGTTCACTTTCAAAACATTCTGATTACGGTGTCTAACGTTTTCTTCATAAGATCAGTACAACTAAACTTCTAGAAGTTTCTTTCAACTGACCATCTCAATGACCAGATGTTTCAGATGTCTAAGCACTTTTAGAAGTCCACTCAAATGTTTCAACTGCATACGTGCAGACTCGAATGGAATGTGTGAATGTTTTGTTGGCCCAACTGATTATCTTTTGTTTGTTTGTGCTTCTGCTCCCATAATTTGTCAACAGGGAAAGCAACTCACACTGAATGCGTCATTTTCGACTACTGTAGACTGATGGTTCTGGTGGGTGTTGTCAGCAGTAAGAAGTTGTCAGTGCAGTTGGTGGAGCATCCAGGACGTACCTGCAGAGACAACAAGTAGAAGTGGAAGTTGGAAAATCAAAAATTCATAGGCGGGAAGTGAAAAAGTGGGAGGGGCCTCCGGAGCGTCTACCCGTCCCCGGAGCAGAGTGGTAGAGGCGGAGAGGCCCCCGGAGGAAAAGAGTGGGAGGCGATGGGGGGAGGAGACACTAAAAGTTGTCGGGACGGGGGAGGAAGCATGAAAAGTCGGCGGAGCAAGTGGCAGAAGCAGCTGTGATGGGTGGTACTTGTTATGGAAGAGGAGCAGCACTCTGACATGCTCACTGACCCCATTGTTAGCTTATTGGTTTTTGGTGGCAAGTTTGGAAACACGGTTCGGTCTAGAGAAAACTAGGAGGAGAATGACCATTTTTGAAGATCTGTTGATGTCTTTTCCATCATAAAACTCCGCAAAAAACTTTGGGAACCACCAAATAGATAAGTTTTATAGCTGCAAACGGACAGGTGCCGGTGGCCAGTGGTTACGGCTCCGCACGGTACCCTGGCACTGCCCGCCAGGTCCCCCACACCCGCGTCTTTGTCCGTTTACACAGTGCTCCATGATGGCATTTCGCCCGTTTCTCTGTGTACTTTTACATGGTACCCAGACACGTGTCGGGTTTCAATTTATAACTTTTTGAGGGTGGATGGAGACGAGGAGAAGAAACTTCAAGTGGGCCCTGCTATTTTAAAAGAGATGTCTATTTCTTGAGGTGTAATTCGATTTGGTCGCTCGGGGGGCCGAGTGTCGAATTTCAGATGTGTTGCGCGCAAAGGGAGAAGCTGAACACAAAACATAAACAGATCGGGGCAGTGGTTTTTGGAGTGTTGAGAGCTCTGGCGGGGATAAATAACGAAACCGCCGATGGTAGATAATCAGGTTGATAGAGAAGAAGAACAGAGCAACGAAAAGAGAGAAAAACAAGAAAGGAGTCGAGTTTCAGACAACGGGAAATCAGAGAATAGCCTTTTATCACTTTTATCAGTCCTATCAGGCCAGTCAAAGTGCAACCTCGTTCATGGAAATTGCCTCGCTGAATACATTTGAATCTAATTGATTTGTCCTATCAATGATCGATTTCAAAAACGAGGAGGAGTTCCGAGGGAACTAGAGTGTAACAAAGAGAACAGATTGGTTGTGTTCTGACTCATTTTTAATTAATATTTACAGAAATCAGTTATGCGTCGGAGCCGATGGGAAGAGGGAACACAATAGCGTCGGAGCAACACGCGATTTTGGAAAACAAGGGTTTTTTGGTTTTGGAAAACGGAAAGCTCTAGAATCTTACCTAAATGAAAGTGGCACGAGAAGCAATAATTAGAAAGTCTACTTGACTACCTAAAGCTTCGCACCATCTTTAATCCACGTGTTGTCGGTTTTACCCGAAACGTCATAATTCACGTGAGAAAGGGGAAAAGTCGAAAAAGAGTGAGGGGCTTTGTACGAGGAAAAGTTGAGCAAGGGAAAGAAGAGAAAGGACTGGAGGAAGGAGGGACCTATTCTTCGTTTTCTTTCTCTTCCTTTCTCGAGAAAGAATGCCAGGTTCGGGCGATAGGTTCGGTTTCTTTGCTTCTCCCCAAACTGAAGTTGACAAAAAGAAAAAGCGACACAGAGAAAAGGCGGCTAGTGACCGGCGGGGGAGTCGAAAACTGTTTGCCGAGCTGCATAAATATTTATCTGTTAGTACGGTTCCCCCGCCACGCCTATATATTTTGTATGATCCGTTTCATCCGAACGTCTAATTAGTTCAAGGAGTTCGGGTCTCGACACGGAGATTCGAAGAGACTCTGGTTTCTGATCCTGGATCTCATGTTCTGAACCTGATCGGAGACGGAGACACAGAGATCATGACAGCAGACCTTCTGATGAGACAACAAGTGACGGGACCTTCTAATCAGAGATCTTTCGGAGGAGAAAGTGCATGGAAACGAGACAAACATGACGTGGCAAAGAGTCAGAGCTCGGTCGAAGAGAAATGAGTTGGAGGGGAAAAGTTGGGAGGAAGCGAGAAGATGGCACTTCAAAAAGGGGGAGGGGTGGGAAAACCGACAGCTTCTTCTTCTTCTTCTTCTTCGAAAAGAAGAAGAAGAAGAATTCTGCGCATTTCAAACACATTCAGAGTTTTGAGACAGAGTTCATGGCGGTCAAGGGGGATTCGAAGGTCTGGAAACTGGAGAAACGGGGAAATAAACAATTTGTCGTGCGAGATGCCCTGGAGAACACTCTCGGGGGCTCTCCCACCCATAAACTTTAAACTATTCAATCGAATGAATGTCGCTGACAGCCGGAGAGGACGACGGCTCAACTTTACATTTCTGCAGACACCTCTCGAGGGGAACACCTCAAGTATTTCTGTAATTCTTTGTCCCACTTGACCGTTATTCGTTCGTTACTTTCGAGAAAATGCTTGAGAAAATGAGTGAGTCATTGACCAAATGAAGGCGAAAACTGGAGAAAGAGAGAGGGGAGAAGCCGATGTGAAGGACGGAACGACGCCGGCGCCCAGGCTGTTTTTTGGAGATTTCGGCTTGGTGTACACTATAATTTCGGGAATTCTAGAAGTCTTAGCATCCAAACTATTGATTGGTTTTATCTTCGGACTCCAACTTTTTCTTACAGTTAACCGATCTGGAGCCATAACTCTTCCTCTCCGCTCCAAGACAACAAGTAATTGTTGGTGGAAACGGCGACGGAGAGTGTTGTCTTCTTCTTCTCGTCCGACCACTTCTCCTTCCGATTGACGTGCCCCATAACTTTTCGTTTCCTCGCTTCGCTCCGCCCCCTTCAGAGTTTCACCTCTCTACGTCACTGGCTCAAAGAAGATTGAAGGAGAAGAAGAAACGGACGGAAAGGGGAGAACGAAACGTATCCAAGATTTTGAAGACTTTTTCCGAGTTTTTTCTCCTTTTTTCACAAAGAAGTCTCCAGTCTCCCGGGACGAGAAGAGGCGAGTCTTGACGAACAACTCTCTAATGCGTTTCCGATTGGACACTGTGAAAACTGACGAGATAAGTCAATCAGAATCATTCATAGGAAAGACCATGACAAAATATGACGAGATAAGTGAGTATAAAACAGATAAATTACAAGACATACATATAACGGTCATCTCTCGGCTGGGGAGGTGGGTAGTCTGGCTCTTGTTGATTGTCATTGATTGGTGAATCATCTTCCTGGTGGAAGTAGGGATCATCGAGTGCGTCGTTTGCGGAGACTCGATCTATGTAGTTGAATTGGAACATTCGACGGATCAGATTCAATGCACGGTTGTTAGCAAAAGGGATTGCTCTTCTGAGTTGGGGCTCGTTGTTTTCCACAAGCGTCAGCCATTCCAAACCCGGGAACTGATCCTGCCATAGTGGAGCGCCCGGCGTTCCACAAACCTCGCAAATCATGCGAATCTGAAACAATTGATTATGACTTAAAATCATCCTTGGCTTACCATAGGGATCTCATCTCTAAATTGGAACAGTGGAGACCTTCGATAGAGTTCCGCCATCACGCATCCGGCTGACCAGATATCGACCGTGTTCGTGTAATCACGGTTTCCGAGCAGAACCTCGATGGGACGGTACCACAGTGTCGTTATCGACGGAGTCTTGTCCCCAACATCATCCAGCCGAGACGAACCAAGGTCTCCGATTTTCAAGACATTTCTATCGTCGATGAGAAGGTTATGAGACTGAAAAAATGCATGAAGGAGTAGGAATCCACCCGTTTCTCACCTTGATATCTCTGTGGATGATCCCCCGGTGGTGCATGAAGTTCAATCCTTGCAGCAACTGTTTCATGTAAGTTTGAATGTCTTTTGATGGGATGGAGTGGGCATTGTGCACGTCATGGAGATTGATCTCATATTGGCGCATCACGATTACGAAGTTTTCGTTAAGTTGAAAACTCTCGATGATTTCGGCGATCCAGTGATCTCCTCCATCCCTCATCAGACGCTGTTGAATAGCAGCTTCTTTACGAGCGCACTCTTTGTCGAGCATTATCTTCAGAACAACCTAAAAATCAGAAGTATTCATGAAATATTTCCATGAATACTACCTTTTGGTTGGTCTGTTTATTCCTCGCTGCGTAGACTTTCGAGTTAATTCTCAAGTCACCGTCCGCCAGTTTCACACCGCGCACGTACTTGTCCATCTGAAGAAAGAGTTATACAAAGGAAATAAATAAAAGAGAAAAACAGAAAAAGGTGAGAAATACTGGACTGATGCGTACAATCAGACAAAAAAATAAGAGATCGTTGGATGCTTTATGACAAAAACTATTTGAAATTTGAACTTCAGTAACAGGATGATAAAGCATTCCTCGGTTCAGGCGGGAACGGAATTCTTATGAGCGGAGAACAACAAGGAACACGGGGTCTGGGACAGGATGTGTCGGAGACACACATAGAACGGGGGTAAGGGGAATACCGGAACAGGGGGACAACTCAGAGTAAAACATGACATGTTCGAATTCAGAATAAAATAAGAACTTGAGAGCATCATGGCTCGAGGAAGTTTTGAACAAGAGTAAGGGGAGAAAGAATACAAATACGGGAGGGGGGCGACTAGTTGCCGGGTGGGTTGCGGCCGTTCGTCTGCTGGCTGCTTTGCGGGACATTTCTGCCGTTGAACTGAGTCTGGAAGGAGAAATAAACTATTATCGGTTCACACACTCAATTATCATACCTTCGGACCGGCTCTTCCTTTTCCACGAGCCAAACATCCACCCATAACTGAACGAGGTACCATTTTCACATAATCTTCGTTGTGTCCCACATGATGTTGCGGCTGGACCTGCATGTGAGCTGGCCAGCTACCTTGAACTGGATTCGGTGGCATCGGGGCAGTCGGCGGAGACGGCGTCCAGTTTGAATTGCCGTTTTGGTGAGAAGTGGTTCCGTAAACCATCTGGCTCGGGAAGTTTGGTGGTGGAATACAGGCGTCGAAGTTCGGAACCGGACTGATCAGCGGAGGAGGACTGGACATCGCAGGTTGATTCCAGTTCGACTGTTGATACTTGGGCTTCTGTTCTTTCTCGCTCTTTGACTGGAATCGACTAGCGACACTCGTGTTATTGGACGGTTCGCCAGCTTCTCTGTTCTTGGAATGCTTCTGAAATTTATAATCGTGTTGGTCCTGTGCTCTTGGAGTACTTACAGTTGGCTGAACGTCATTCTTCTGTCGACCGGCTCCATTGTTCAGATTCTGCCTTCTATTCTTGTTCGGATTCTGATGCACATCGTAGTCCCTCACGAAGAAATTCGGCATCTTCACTTCGGTGTATCGATATCGCTTGTGCTCTGACTCGAGCAGGTCGCGGACTGTGTCGAGGAGACGCTGAAATCCAGATACAAATTTGTTGGAGGGGCAGCAGTAATACCTTCTCGGGTCGTTGAGTATCTTGTCCGAACATTCCTGGGTCGTGGATTCCTCTGAGGAAGAAGTGCATCAGTTTGTGGCGAATGCGCAGGAATTGACGGAGGGTCTGAAAGTTTTTGGTTCATACAACATTCGATTATATCGTTTTTGAACACAAAAAGGTTCCTAATTGTCTCTCCACTGAAACTAGAGTCGTAAGGAACCAGAAACCCCAATGGAATGCTCTTTACTATGTTATTTCTGTTATTCGTCCCATTCTTCCAGTATCTTCATGACCCAATTCATTACTCCGATACACAATGCAATCCACACATAAAATGTCAAAGTCGCGGCAAATTTTCTCTCTTCCCATAATAAATTCTGCGTATATTCGCCCTCCCTGTCTTTCGCTGGTTGCCCGCGGCGAATAACGTTGTGTACACGGAACACACCCCTCCACATCCGAAACACTCTCTCCCTCCACTATCGACTATCGCATTTCTCTCTGCCCTCCGCAGCCGTCCACTCGCTATAGTCGCGTGTTACTCCAAAATAGTCCTCTTACTCTTTGCATACACTCCGATACAAGCTTATTATATAAATTCAGTGTCATCACAATGACTGCGGCGACGACCTACATTGTTATAGAGGTTTCCGAGAAGGAAAATGCACTGGATATCATGAACATTCTGGTAAGCGTTTCTGTTCATTCAGTCAATCGATAACATACATTTTAGATGACACACACCAAAGCTCGTTTCACAATCACCAAAGACATTCGAGAGTATGCAGCTGAACGAGACAAACTCGGCGGAACGAGCAGCACGATCGAACAGAAAAGTAGGAACTCACTCAAGTTCCATATACATAAGTCATTTATCACAGATGAAATACCAGAGAGTACCACAAAGGAACCCGAAGCGAAGCGCCCCGCCGCACCGGCTCCAGTGACAGCACCAGTTACAATCCGAGAAGACTCTCCAGATATCGAGGAAATCGATCCGAGTACGTATTACGGTTTCGGAAAAGTTGTTCCGAAGAACGAGAATCTCGATGATCACCCACCGGAGCCGTATCGCCAAATGAACCCGCACTACCAACAGATTCAAGAGAAGCCTGGAAACTTTTCAACTATGTTCCACGCACCTCAGCAAAATCCAATGATGATGCCGCAATATGATCCATACCAGGGACTCCCTCCTCTCCAACATAACATTCCTTCTACAAACAATTACCCTCCATGGCAAGAACCTATCGAATCTACTCCAAAAAAGAAGACACCGCCTTTAGTGTGCAGAAAACGCGGAAGACCATCGGCCCCCATGAGTAAAAGGGATCCCACGGGGAAGAGCTCCGAGTTTTCGTGTGCTATGTGTGGAAGTGTGATCAAGGCCATCGGACTTGACTTTGCGAAGAGAAAGAATCACGCCATCATCCATCTGGACTTCAAAAGGTAAACCACTGCTTCTTCTTGTTCCCTCATTACATTGATAACTCCAGATACGCGTGTCCAATTGATGCATGTGATTACGCATCTCGCCATCGTTCCAACATCACCTCCCATGTAAGATTGCACCACAAAAAAGACGGAGTGATACACGTTTCGGATCAGTTGACTGACGCGCAGAACGACGAACTCAGAGCCATGGTCTACCGATGTTTCCCGGAGATGAGCGGAGGGGCATTGCCAGGAAATAAGGGTGATGGAGACAACGATGAGGATGATGACGATGCCGAGGGAATTGAATACGAATGACTCTCCGCATAATTCCCAAATCTTTTCGTTTAATATTGCTTTACAGCCCTTGTTTTCCCATTTTTATTCGAGATAAACTCTTATCACTGACCTGTTTGTCTGCCCTGACTCCGTACCAATCATCGAGTTCAAACAGTTCATAATTGTCACCGAACTGCGATTTTGGGACATCCAGTGGAGTGTTGTCGCCTTTATCCGACACTGAAAAGTATCAGTTAGTATTCAGTTTTCATGAATTTCTATCTTACCAATCTGATAGTCTCCGATGGCCTGTTCACTCAATCGGATCGATCCAGTGAAGAGAAGAGCCGTAATCGATGGGATCGCCGTGACCATCTTCATCGAAAGTGACTTGTCTGACGGCATCTGAGCAAGCTCTTGGAAAGCGAGAAACTCGATGCGCGGATCGGTGTTCGACGAATTCTTGTTGAGTCGCATGGCTTGTTTCTTGAGAATCGAGGAAGGATGCAGACCGGCTGTCCTTTCATGGAACGTCTGCACTTTCTTCAGTTTCGAATCCGCCCCACTCACACCGATGGATGGGTAACATCCTGCTGCAATGGCAGCTTGAACCATCGGCCAACTGTTCGAGTGCTTGTTGAAGAAACGATCGTTGAGCACGCTCATCAAATCACGATCTTGTGGAACGTAGATCAGTTTGGCACGGACGAGCTCTTGGATGATTTGTCGACGAGTTCCGCTGACCATTCGCATCGTATTATGACTGAGGAAGTGTTCCTTGCAGAACTGGAAGCTGGCGTTGTTCGATTTGGTGACGTACAGACTGCAGAGTCTGATGAGCATCAGATGATCGGAGAAATCGCATTGGGCCACGGCGTTCTTCATACGTGTCTGATCTTCGCGGCTTTCCGATGAAGGAAGGATAACTGAAAGCACGGAATTTACATTTTTAAAGTGAGCATTTGGACTTACAAGGATCTCTGTTTGCCATCATCGCAATAAGATTGACGATCGGAGCCAGACACTTGAGAGCGAGTCCGAAGAGAAGCATTCGAGACAATTGGGGATCAAGCGGCAGTCTAGACATCAGTCTTCCCATGTCAGTCAATTCCGGATCTTTCACTTCCGTTTCCACCTCTTCTTTCACTTTTCCTTCTTCATCAACATCTTCCTCTGATGTTTTGAACTTATCCGGGTAGTAGAACGCTCCGATCTGTTCCAAGAATTCCATCGACTGCTCGATTGACTGAAGAGCGGGCGGTTCGGGAGCCAGCGAGAGGAATTCGGCGATTTTCATTGATCGTGGAGCAAAGAGTTTCGCATGGAGCGTCACGTCATAGATGGCGGATCGTTTCATCTCGGCCACTTGCGTCTCCGGCATTTCTTCGAACGTCTTCTCCGAGTACAGTCGGATGCAGTATCCATTGGTCACTCGTCCGGCTCGTCCGGATCTCTGTTTCGCGTTGCTCCTTGCAATTGGGCAAACCGTCAGAGTGCTCAGCTTCGCTTCGTGATTGTACGCTTTCTCTTTCGCCTTTCCGGTGTCCACAACGAAGATGACGTCTTCAATGGTGATGGAAGCTTCTGCGATGTTCGTGGCGAGAATCTGAATAAGATGAGTGAACTAGCGAAGCGGAACGGATAAACTCACAATTTTTCGCGTTCCTTGGTTGACAGGTCGGAAGATCTCTCCGTGATCGTTGCTGTTCATCTGGGAATGCAGAGGTATCACAACCACGTTCTCGATGTTTATCAGCTTGTTCGACCACCTACTAATCTGAAATACGACTGAATTATTTGTTGGTTGCGAGAGAACAATGTTACCCTCATCATCATTTCCTGAATATCGTCGTATCCCGGAAGAAACACGAGGATCGATCCGAACACCGGACTGTCCGCAAGATACTTGACAACATGGTCGACAAGGTTCAGGTCTAGCGAGTTCTTGAAGTCCACGCCATAGAACATCTCGTACTTCTCGGCAAAACGGAGCTTCGTGAAGTCTGTCTTGTCGACGAGTTCGTTCACATTTGGATGGTAATAGATCGGTCTGTCTGGGATTACAGTCTTCATCTCCTCACGGAACTTCTTTTCCAACATCAACGAACACGTGTGCTTCTCTCCGAATCCAAATCCACCATTGCTCGGACCGAGTCGTCCAAGTCCACTCTTCGTGCTGCTTGGTGATGCAGGCGTCGCAGAAGTCAAGGGAGGTCGGTGAAGTGAAGTAGCGACCGAATCAGTGATTTGGAGTTGAGGCTTGACGGGAACATTGCAGTGAACCTGGACGAGGCAATCGGGCATCGACGCTCGATCCATCATCTGTTGTTGAAGGGCCGACGGGTGCTGATGCGGTTCCGGCGTGTATCTGACTCCGTCGACGTACAAAGACTTGGGAGAGTTTGGAGGGAACATGATGACCATCGGTCGACTCCCGAGCTCTGCTGCTCCTGTTGCAGTCATGAAGTGATTCATATGTCGTTCTCTTATGACATCTCCATCCTCGGTTATGTAGTCACCAGAAACCCACTCTCCGTTCGCGTCTATCACTGTGTTGTTGTTGTAGCACGCTCCGTTCGACGAGTAGTATGTCTGAGTCTGATTGCAGAACGTTGAGGTAGCTGTGTCGAGGGTCAGTGGTTGACTGAGACGAACTTCGGCGTTCAGGGAAATGATAGGCACTCCAGAAACCATTGACATCTCGAATTTCTGCTCCAACGGAATCTCCGGGGCTGTCTGCTGTTCTTGTCGTATTTCAGCCAACTCTTCCTGCCAATCTTCTGCTTCAAACGAAATCGGAGCAAGGAATCCTTGGTTGTGAGGAGGTTCGTAACCACTCATTGCCAGAATTTGATCGAGATAAAAGGTCTTGACATCGTAAGTGAGCGACTCGATGCGGATAACCGAGACTTTCAGCTTGTCGAAGTACTCGGCGAACAGGTTCATGTTTCCTTCGATTGTGGCAGACATCAGAATCACTTTCAGGTCGGAACGTCGCTGGAGACATTCACGAAGAGCAATCAGAAGATAATCGGTGTTGATCTCTCGTTCATGAATTTCGTCCATAATGATGTGTGTGATTCCAGAAGCGATTGGATCGGCAGTGAGCATTCGCAGGAGGACTCCAGTAGTGCAGTACGTCAGAAGGGTCTTGTCGGATTGTCTGAAAAGATATCATATCAAAACGTTCATAAAGGAGATTGGCACTCACTTGCTCTCAAGCCTGACTTGGTATCCGACGACTTCTCCCAGTGGCTCTCCTCGTTCTTTCGCAACGCGTTCAGAGATGGAGATAGCTGCGATTCTGCGTGGCTGGGTCACCATGACTCGCACTTTCTTGTTCTGGTCGTGTGCATCTTCCAAAATGAACTGCGGCACTTGAGTTGTCTTTCCGCATCCAGTTCCTCCACTGATAATCACAACTTCTGAATTCTCGATAGCATCGAGAACATTCTGCTTGTGCTTACTTGCTGGGAGCTTTTCTCTGCAAAAGGGACTAATTTATAGTCACACATCAATTTATTTACCTGGCCGCCTTCAGTTTCTCCGGGCAAGATGCTTTTCGTGGAACATCGGATCTGTTTCTCAGCGAACCACTTTTCGAAGTATACAGTTTGTTCTGCTGCTCCATCAGAAACTCCTCCTTTTCTCTCTGAGTGATCGGGTATTCTGCGACAAACGAATTCACCTTGGAGAGCACATCTGGTTTCGGCACGATGGGATCCGTGACAATGAATGAGCCTTTGTTGAACTTTTTGTTTCGCAGAGTTATGACGAGACATCGATTCGGCTCGTTCCCGTGACTTTTCGTGTTAAGTCCTTGTATCTTGGCCACTTCGTGTATAGCTCTTCGTTGATCGCGGTTCGCATTCATGACCGTCTCACTCGATTCTCCGGATCGGATAAATCGTCTGATGAGCTCGCTGGCTTCCCTTTCGTACATCAACTTCTGGCTGTCAAATGGGTTGGGCGAAATAACACGCGCGTTGTCAAACCTGTAAAGCAGAGAAGTAAATTGAAGAAATATTGAAAATTGGACTGTGCAACTCACCCGTTGCGCTGAAGTTTTTCTCCGGGGGGAGCTCCTCCGCCAGCTCCTTTGCCCTTTTTTCCACGATTTTTGCACCGGTTATTATGATTTTGACTATTCGGCATAATTCTGCAACAAAAATTAAAGATATCACTGTAAGATTTTCGAGAAAAACAGTGAAAAACGAGAGAAGCGCCGAGAAAGGAAACGAGAAAACAATGCTCACCGTAATTTAGGACAACTTTTCCCGCGCCGCGAAATTTAAAGGAGCATGGGGCAAAACTTGTGAGTGGGTCCCGCCACGAAAGACAGTATATTGAAATTTTGAAATGTTCGGGTTCGAGGTTTCTTTGTCAGTTTTCTTTCCTTCACAGCGCGAGAAAGTGTACGCGTGGCCTAGAAAATCGCGTCCCCCAATTTTCTCTGCGTCTCTCGTGCGAGAGAGTTCGGCCACCAAAATGATTTGGCGCGAACGCTGTTTTCTCGGAAAATTATCATCGAATGTTAGTTTTTCCTGTTGTTTTTAGTTGAAAAAAGACTGGTGAATCAGATTCTGATATCAGATGTTAAAAAAGTAGAAAATTTCATGGAAAAAATGGAGTTTTCCTACTAGGTCCTTTTTATCTGTGATAAGGTGATAGCAAATAACAATGAGGCCTAACGACTAGCAGCATGAGATTCCCCATAGTTTATTACGTACCTGAGCCGATTTTCAAAAAAATTCATAATAGAAATTTCGAGAAATCGTTGATAATATCAAATTTTGTACTGGAAACATAAGACAATCACTGATAGCACAATCAGAAATAACAATTTGGTGAAACGGGCTTTATGATCGGATTTGCCGTACTTTATTACATGTTTGAGCCAAGTTTCGAAAAATTTCATAATCAGGATTTTTATTAACCTCATTTTTTAAGACTAGTTTGTTGATAAGCTAATTCTCGCCTCCATTCGAAAAAATTTCGAAATATTTTGACTGTTTCCATTACCAGACATATTCTAGTATCTTATTCACTCAAAAAGTTGAAAGTTTTTCATACGAAACTCAGGTAAAACAGGTATTTCGCAAATAGCCCCATTGCTACTACGGTGGCGGCCGGCGACGTGGTATTTCTAGGCCACGCGTACACTTTCTCGCGCTGTGCCTTCCAATTCTCAAAATTTCAGTTTTTTTTCTAATCAAATTGCAATAAATAATGGATGCATCGGACTCTCAGCTGTCCGATATAATAAAACGTATGCTAAAAATCGCAGAAACCGAGGAAAATCAAACTGACTTCCAGAAGGAAAACTGAACGAATCGGTGGAACTTCTCGGGAGAACTCAGGAAGAGTTCAATCAGTTCAGTCAAAACACAAGAACAAAAATTGAAGTGAGTTCACTGAATCCATCGGGTAACATCCTTTTCTTTCAGAACGGCGAATACCTGATACCCGAATTGTCTCAAAACAGCGCCGATATAATAAATTTGGTGTGCGACAGTCCACAAATGGACCAAGTTCGGCACATGATAGAAGGGAAAACCGAAGACTCATTTGAAATGGATTTAGGACTGAATGAATCACTGTAAGTCGTCACAATTGTGTGTTGACAACATATTCAGTTTCAGCCCCTTCTCGGATAGTTTCTCGAAATATGAATCGCAGTCGCAGAAAAAGAGAACCGCTCGTATTTTTGACGAGTCAGTTCAAAACTTCCGGCAAATCGAGGAGAATTGTTACAGGTTACACGAAAAGAACAACAATGCCCGAAATCTGTCACATGCTCCATCAGGACTATTCAACTACAACAAGATTTCAGAAGAAGAAATAGTCAACGAATCGATACTGGATAAAGCTACTCATGGTGAGAGTGTCAATAAGTTACCAATATTCACAGAAAGTTTCAGAGCTCGACGACTCTTTCAAGATCACCCCGGCTGATCAGAGTGCCGGTTTGCTGAGTCTGTCGTTCGAATCGGTTAGTGGACACAGTTTTATGAACTATTAGTAGTTAGAGAATTTAGAACTTGACGGTTACGCAGAAGTTTTACGACTCGTCGCAGTCTCCGGTTCCGTATCTCAGATCCAGAACTGAAGATGAGCAGATTCAGGTTGAAAATTGAAATGAAAACTAGAAAAACTGAGATTTTCGCAGCATAATTTGAAGAAAAAGGCCATGAAAGCTGCAAGAGTGGAGAAGGATGATTACGGATTCGAACCAATGTTCCAGTCGCAGACAGCAGATCCAGCAGGGCCTGTGGAACAGCCGATTGATTACTCTGAGTGCGACATTTTTGCTAATGAGTGAGAAAAGTTGTCTTTCGAAATCAGATAACAGTTCTGTTGCAGTGAAGAGGACAGTGACATTGAGGAAAAAGTGATTGCGGATGTGAACCCTTCTCCAGATCCTAATAAGATTCCATGGATTTCATTGAGTGTTAACGAAAAGAACGTCAAGAAGATTTCGGACTGCGCGTTAAAGACCATGCCAAACGGAGACACGTTCCTATGGGCCAAGTCGGAATGCGATATACCGCTCGAAGTGAAGTGGGATGTGCCGGCTCATCTGGCCATGAAATCGTTGGCTTTGAGAGTTAGGGTAAGTTAAGAAAGAGAGAGGAAAGTGATTACGGTTATCAATGACAGTTCGTGAATTACGACCGAACAATGCCACTGTCGACGGCGATGAGCAGTGCATACAGTGACGTGAAGAAGTGCCGGATGCATATCGAAAAAGAAGCAGTCGGAGTTCCCGCCGAATCGTTTTTCTACATTAGTTCACCGGGAGCAGTGTGGAAGCCATCAGGCAAGAAATACACGTCAGGTTAGTGATAATTCGAGCGACAAGAAAGATAAACGAATTGCTTCAGGTCACTACTTTCGCACTGTCGTGCCGGCCGGAGTGCCTGGTATGGACTTTTACATAAAGTTCTCGTGCCAAGAAAAGTGCATGGATTTGTCGGAAAAACGAAAGAAGATGTGCTTGGTCGTTTTTCTGGAGGAGGAAGTGTCCAGGTTTGTTAGGAAGGACGTGGAAGAGAATCTGCGGGTTTCTCGGTCATCGCCGGAATCTGTGGATGCGAGATCTCTATGGATAATTTAATTTGAAAAAAACGCAATATTATGTGATCAGCATCTCAGAAAACACTTTGACTTCAAACAACATATCCCAAAAACGTTCTCCCATTCAATTTCACCATTCTTCATTTTGTTATCAGACAAATCGATGGAAAATGCTTGCTCAGCAATGGAAAGTGAACAGTTCACTAAAGATTGTATATTCCAGAGAGTTGATTGCCTACGCTTGTTTCCGAGAGGTTCGAATCGTCGCCTACCCACGTCGTGACTTCAAGAACTTCTGCGAGAAACAGGATAACAACGAATCGAAACACAGTGGACCACCCTCATCTCTCTCGCCCATCGCTCCATTCCACCAGCCGTCCACTTCGACTCCTCATCGATTCTCCAACGACATGCACAACGTCACCAATCAGGTGGGTCCGCGGTTTTCGGTCTCGAGTGGGATGGCATTCAAATTCAATTCGAAATTCGATATCTTCCTTTTTCATATTCATCCTCCGGAAGTTCTGCATGCGAAAAACTGAATTCTGAGGCTTTTTTCTCAATTTACAATTCAGTTTCTTTCTAGATATTCGTTTTCATCTCTGACTTTCAGATGCTCCCGTCCACATCGACTCCCTCTCGCAAGCGCCATGCCACCGACGCATCCTACTCTTCCTCCAGATCAATGCCGCCGATTGCTCGAAAAAGTGAATACCAAAAAGAACTGCTTCTCGGGAGATACGGACGAATGGATGATGATATCGAGACGATGGATGTTCAAATAGGAGACGAGAACGAGCAGAACGATGCAAAACGCAGTCGTTCGAGACAGTATCCATACGTGATGTTCGCAGTTCCGGTTGAAGAAGCTGAAGATGTTGCCGAATTCCTCGCTGACAGAGCTCAAGAAGCTCGTGCCATTGCGATGCGTACTTCCAGTGCACGCCAGAACCCGTTGATGATGCAGATCAACATGAACCCGGAGACGACTGTATTGTCCTGGTTGAGCACCATCGAGGAGAACTCACACTATCAATGCTTCCAATCCAACAGAATCTACACGATTGGAGATTTGATCGAGAAGTTCGAAATTGATCCCGAGGTGTTTGAAAACATCGGAATACCATCGGAGAAGTTGAAGAAGTTCAACGATTTGTTCCTCAACTACTACCGAGTCTACGCGTACGAACGTTTGTGAGTTATTCAGAATCAGATACCTCTTTGCATTATTCGAGTTACAGGAAGGAACAAAGAAGGAATGAATCGTACCGTCGTCGTTACGGATTGTAAAGTACTCTACATTTGTGCCATCAACAGCTACACACATCAACATCTCATCGTTTTCTAACACAAGATACTCAATTCATTGACAATGTTACTCTAACGCTCGGCACCTTCTCTTTTTTACCCTTTTTATAAATTAATTGCACGATGCAGTTTATTGTCATCTGCAAACGTTTAGCTGTCTTCTGTTTTCCTTTTTGAACCAGATATGATAGAACAAGACATCCGGATAAAGCAAGAACTTTATTATTCGACGGAACGAGTCGACTGTTTGAAACTAGAAGTATCAGATGAAGATCGTGGCATCGTCGACATGATTCAGTCTCACTCCTGACTGCTTGCTTCTAGTGCCTAAACATGAACCGGCTTGTGTTTGACAAAACTTTTTCAACGTTTTAAAATATAACACTTTATCGTAACGATAACGAACAATGAACAGCAAGATTTAGATGAATCCAATCTTGTTGGCGACATCCAGAGCGTCGTAGTCCTGAGCCAATCGCACGAAAGCCTTCTTCTGGTGGAGTGGAGTGATGAGGGTGTTGACCTGAAAGCAACGAACATCAGTAAATTAGGAGGGGAAATTCAGGAATTTACCTTGACAGCCTTTACGTTGTAGAGGGCGAAGACGGCCTTCTTGATGTGGTGCTTGTTGGCCTTCTCGTCGACGATGAAGACAAGGGTGTTGTGGTCTTCGATCTTCTTCATCGAGCTTTCGGTGGTGTGCGGAGCCTTGATGACGGCGAAGTTGTCAAGCTTGTTTCTGGCTGGGGCCGACTTGCGAGCGTACCTGAAAATCAGATTGATAAGTTTATCCTTCATCAAGATTGTGAAATTTTCAACTCACTTTGGCTTTCTGTCGGTGACAAGGGTCTTCGGGCGTCTGAAGTGGACCGAGGTGCGCACGTTCTTCTTGACGTTGGTCTTGCTTCCCTTGACAACGTTCTTCTTGGCCTGGAGAGCCTTTCCCACTTTGTTTGTAGACGGAGCCATCTGAAGAATCGATAAACAGTGAAAAAAATTTCAATTTCGAGCAAAAACAACTGAAGATGAAGGATTTTAGGCCAGAAAATACGCAAATTTCGAAAAGAGAAATGTCGACGAAGGAGGGCGCAGACACAAGCTACTCGAAGCGCGTCAGCACTCGTCAGTAAGACCCAGTAAACGAAGATGAGAGGCGCAGAGAGAAATGAAAAGATGCAGGAAAATAAGAAAAAAGCTAGTTTCAAGGAAGTAGCTAATTTTTCAAAGTCAAAACACAGAAAATGCTGATTTTAGAAAGATATGCCTGTGCAAAGTTTGAAAACTGACTGGAGAAATTGAAAAACTAATTTTTAAAACAAAATCCCGAAAAAAACGGCCGAAATTCATCGAAAAATCGCGAAAAACCAGTTGAAAAATTTAGGAATTGATATTGAAATTTGTAGGATTCAAGTACGGTAATGCCGCGCGTGGCGGGACCCAATGACTGTGCAGACGCATGCTCCTTTAAAATATGTGCGCCTTTAAAGTTATTTTTGGAAGTTTCCGAACCAGTTACAGTATTTCCGGCTGGATTTTACAGATTTCTGAGAGTTATCTGTTACTTATTGATGGGAATATGAATGGAATTGTCTGAAAACTTAATTCAGAGTGTGTATCAAGTATCTCCCGGCTGTTCCCGCAGTGACATCACGAAAAACAATCCCTTGCAAATATTTATGCCATTCCCTTCCCACGACCTCCGCGATTCCGATCCAAACTTGTTGGAGCCGACGAGTAGTACTCGGAAGTGAGCACACAAATGCCAAAAGAGGAGTCATCCGCGCGTTAGTGACGTGCCCGGAGCTCTTCCACAAACATCCCGCGCCTTGTTCCAGAGTCGGGCCCTGTATCATGCGACGACGATGAGTATATACCAGGACAAACACCGATCTGTTTGTAACCTTCAAGCGTTTTTTAATCCCTCCCTTCCCGATTCCGTATCAAACTTGGAGCTTCTCCGCCGCACTCCGATCAGTTCAATCAGTTCGCAAAGAGATGCGTCTTCTCGTTCCGTTCAGCTTGCTCCTTCTTTCATTTATTCCTTCTGAAGCCATCCGATGTCGAAGTTGCTACAGTTACAATGGACAGGCTTGTGTGAATGCTCCGGATTGTGAATCTGATGTTTGTTTGTATGGTTCGTTTAGTTTTCTTGTCGTTTTCGTCACCACCCACTTCTAGAACAACTGAATGCCGCTAACGGCGTCACTCATGTGCTCCGAACCTGTTACACCAAAGGAAAGGCATATCAGTTCGATGACGGTGTCACCATGACAAACACGAATCAATGTGTAACTCGAACCACCAGACAAGGAAAGTACTACGTGGCACTGTGCACTACCCAGGACATGTGCAACAACGATTGTCGCACGGAACCAACCCAACCCACTCTTCCTCCAGTGGAGCCTCCAATTCCATTGGGATCCGTGACTTGTTATGATTGTGTATCGACTGATGGAACTGACTGCCAGACAAATACGTGTCAAGGAGCCTACTGTCTCTACGGTAAGAATGAGAGTGTTCTATTCGCAGCATTCCCTTTCCTACAGAACGTCGTCTGACCAACAATCAAATGTACCTCCGGAAAACGTGTCTTGTCGAGCCAGTAATCCAACTGGATGACGAGACAACAGTCCGTAGTGTGGACATCTGTGAAGTGAGGAACACAGTGAACAGTCGGTACTACGTGAAGATCTGCAGTGATGCGAACCTGTGTAATAATTATTGTAATCCAGGACAAGCCCCTCCGTTGCCACAGAGACGTGAGTCTAATACGGAGCTCCAAACCATCCAAAGCTAACTCTCAGAGCCATTGGTGCGCTGTTACGACTGCGAGTCTTCGGATGGAGACTGCTTCACTGGGTCATGCGAGGGAAACTTCTGCATCTTTGGTAATCTCTCTCATTGCTTCTACCAATAACCCTCACGTCTTTAGAACGACAACTGCGCGTCGGAACATCCCGTACCTACTTCCGAAAGTCGTGCTCAGCCCTCGGTTACGCCCAGTACCCAGACGGTTCCTACTCTGGATCCTCGAATCGCTGCGAGACCCGAGTGATCAACGACGTGGAGTACAATGTGAAAGTGTGCAATACGGGTAACATGTGCAACTCCCAGTGCACCCAAGACTCTTCGGCAGTGACTTGCACCGAATGCACTGCCACCAATGCGGATGACTGCAGCGGGGGTACTTGTCAGGGAAGATACTGTATCTTTGTCCGATCGAAATCTCAATTGGATCCCACAAAGACTACTGTTAAGAAGTCCTGTGCGACCACATCAATTCTTAGTTTCCCTGATAACACGGCCTACACGAACATCGGACATTGCCAATACAAGTGAATTTTGTTATCAGAAAAGTTCCAAATTTCCTCATTTTCAGGAACCTCGGCTCGGTCCAGACAGCGCTGAAGGCTTGTAATTCGAGTTTCTGCAACACTGCTTGCTCCGACATCCCATTACCAACCCCATCGCCTCAGAACTCCTCCCCAATTGCCACCTCGACACTAACCATCATTTTCTCAATCTTTTCTTTGTTACTGTTACTGTAATACGTTTTCCCATGTTCTATGTTTCTGTACAATTGTGATCTGAACTATTAAAATGTTGAATAAACTATAACTAGCGAGATATTTTCTCTCTAATGGATAAGATGACGTCGTTTCTCAAGCGCCCCCAAAAAAATGCGAAATTACGGCTGATGTTGCAAACGCGCTCCATCGCACACAAGTTTCGTTCAATTTTTTCGTGGTTTTTTCTCGTTTTCCCGCCGCGAAAATCTTTCGATGGGAAAAATCAATGCGAAACCGGTTCAGAAGTCATCTCCGCAAATGAAAAGGTAAGCGAGAACCAATATTTTCGAAAAATGAACACTATTTCAGCAATCGACCGATCAAGCAAGAAATAGAATCGCCGTCGGCTACTCCTCCACCGTCTCAATCTCCACGGCGAAGTCAAGTGAGCTAGAGATGTTGAACTAGGTAGTTAAATGTTTGTTGAAGCTTCAGAGATCGCGACGTCCCGAAGATGATGTTCCTTCGACTAGTCATCCACCAGTTCCGAAAAGAGCTCGATCGGAACGGAGGGCAATGTCGGTGAGAGAAATCAAACAAGAGGAAGGCACCACCACCACGACGTCGTCGAGGAGACGGAGAAATCTGAAGCAGTGAGTTATAAAAGCATTCAGAAGATTCAAAATGCATCTGATATTTCAGCGGAGAAGTCGCAGCGCCGAAGTGTTGTTTTTGCCAAAAAGAACAGACAGATGAGCTCGAGCCACTGAAGGAATGCATGCACTGCAAGGGATATTGTAATAATTGATTCAGTATTCACAGAAGAATAATTTTCTCGGTTTACAGTCCACGTTGAACAGTGCTTGCGGTACAAGGAGAATCTCGCCGGAAAAGTAGTCGCGCAAGATTTGTGGCTGTGTCCAAGAGTAAGTGAAATTAGACGAGGTCTCTTTTTCTAACAAACATCACTTTCAGTGTGTGAATTGTCAAGGTTGCGGTTCCTTCATAGACGATCCGTTCAACGTGGAATGCCAAGGATGCTCTGAACCTTTTCACGGAGAGTGTGCCACAGATGGAGGAACACCTTTTCGCTACAACGCGCCTTATTTCTGTCCTACTTGTCACAAGGAGGATTGCGAATCTGGCGTTTCTTCCACAACTCGTCACCGCCACGCACCGATTCATCGGAGTCCCGTAGTTGCGGATAGAAAATCTTCAAAGCTGACTACCAAGCTCGAGTTTGACACTGAAACTACCGACGAATTGACGAAACTTCTGAACCAAAGAGATTTTATATTTGAAAAGTACAATTATAAGGCCGGATTCTCCACAAAAGAGCCAACACCGTTGGTCTATCCAAATAGAGGCTCAGAAAACTCGAAGGCAGATGCGAAAAGGAGATCTACGACGTTGTCGGACGGTTCGGACATTCTACAAATAGATAAGGAAAAGAGAATTGAGCAGTTCTTATTGCCCGTAGATCGTGAAATGTGAGTTCCAAGAAAGTTTTCCGTCTTTGACGTTATTGTTTTCAGATACGAGTTGGCTCACGAGGAAGCGTACGCTGATGAACCACCGGCCAGAGCCGAAGATGGTGGTCAGTGGCTACATTTCGCAACTGGAACTGCATGCAAGTCGATCTACAAGTCTGCGTATGACGAACCTCGTGCCTCTGCAACCGACCTCTTCGCTTGCAAGTTCTGTCTGTACACGACTCATCTCAAGAACGACTTCAAGACCCATTTCTTGCGTTGCGAAGTCAATTATCCACCCGGCAACGAGATATATCGTCACGAAAGTATGTCATTCTTCGAAGTCGACGGAGCCAAAGAAAAGAAGTACTGCCAGAACTTGTGCCTCCTTGCCAAACTGTTCATAGCATCCAAGACACTTTATGACGAAGTTGAGACGTTTATCTTCTATGTTCTCTGCGAATTGACTGATGAAGGATTCGTGATGGTCGGCTACTTTTCGAAAGAGAAAAACCCGTCCAAAAACAACAATCTGTCCTGTCTTCTGGTTCTCCCTGCTGCACAAAAGAAAGGATACGGACAGTTGCTGATAGACATGAGCTACGAACTTTCTCGAATCGAACATCGTGTCGGACACCCCGAGCATCCCCTCTCTGATCTGGGTATTCTTGCATATCGAACCTATTGGCGATCCAGTATACTATGCTACTTGCGGTCCAGGAAGATCACGGAAAAGATCAGTCTCAAGGAAATGTGTCTGCACACTCGGATCACCCAAGTCGACTTGGTGAACCAGATGATGCTCGACAACATGATCATCCTCAAGGATGGTCACTACTTCATAAAACTAGGGAAGCGAGCACTCAAGTATCCATTGTGTCAATCTCGACGCCGTGCTGTTCACAGGTCGAAAATCAGATGGGAACCGAAACCGACCGATGAGGTTCTGGATCCCCGGAAGATCAACACTTACGTATGATACTCAAGCACTGATTCAACACTTTAAACTTTTATATAGCCTACACAACATGTATTTTAACCAGATTAAGATCCTCACAGCCCATCCCCGTTCCCAAATGTTTTACATTGACAGTCTCTCCATCGATTTGTTTCCTAAACAAAGACATAAACTATTTACAGTCATCCGCACACTTATCTACGCTCCTGTTGAAAAAACTGTTTTCTCAATAAACTGATACTTCATTCTGTATTCCATCCCCTTTGTTCTGATCAGTTCTATTCAGATGCCATGTCGTCTCCGGAAGATCACAGTCTATGAAACGAAAAGTCGCTTTTACATCATCGGATGCGACAGCACGGGGTCTCGGTACAATGTATTGAAAATCGACAGAATAGAACCGAAGGCACTGATAACTGGAGAACCGGAGTACGATTACACGAGGGAAGAGATCCTGGAGCTGCTGGCGACGATCTCCGATGGCAGTTCTGTTGTCTACAGATCCTCGTCGAAGAAGGGAACGAAGAGTGGACTCGTCGAGAGAGTCAGCAATGCATTCGGCATCCTCGGAGTGGTCCGGTTCGTTGAGGGATACTACCTGATTGTGAGTTCCCTATTCACAAATAGTTCCAAATTTTTCAATTTCCAGATAATCACCCGTGCCCATGCCGTCGCCACTCTCGGATACCACCCTGTCTACAAAATCGCAGAAGTTGCAATGATTCCGATTGCAATGGACGGTGTTTCTTCTAGTTCGGAGGAGCAGAAATACGTGAAACTGTTCCAATCTGTCGATCTCTCCACTGACTTCTACTTCTCCTACTCGTACGATCTGAGTCGCACATTCCAGGAGAACTCCTTGCGTAGCGACTGGAATAACAGTGGACAGAGGAGACTCGAAGCTGATGACAGGTATGGAATACTCGGGAGATTGCCAAGAAATTAATGGGTTTGTTCAGATTTGTGTGGAACTCATTCCTGCTGAACCCGCTGCGTAAGAATCTGATCAGTGAACGATGGTTTGTGGAAATCGTGCACGGATACGTTCGCCAAGAGTACATTTTCCTTCCCATCGGTCGTATCTCACTGACTTTGATTGGTCGACGATCTACCAAGTACGCAGGAACCCGATTCTTGAAACGAGGAGCGAATCCGAATGGAAATGTGGCCAACTACGTGGAAACCGAGCAGATCGTCTGGGATATGGCGTCATCAGGGAACGTATCTCATGGACGCTTCAGCAGTTTCGTCCAAATGCGAGGGTCCGTGCCAATGAGATGGTCGCAGGATCCGTCGACACGTGGAGTAGTTGGCAAACCACTCATTCTCATCGACAACCACGAACCACATGCACAAACGGCAGGAAATCACTTCAGAGATGTCAGAAACAAGTATGGAAACCCGATTGTCATTATGAATTTGATCAAACGGAATGAGAAGCGGAGACACGAAGGAGTTCTGCACACGCAGTTTCTGAAGAACATCGAGTATCTGAATCAGTTTCTGCCCGACGACGAAAAGCTCTGCTATCTGTCTTTCGATGTTGCACGATGCAACAAAGCTGCCAACTCGATGCCTTCAATCAACGTTCTCAATGTTATGGAGGATCTGTCGATGAAGTCGATTATGAAGAACGGATGGTTCCAGTCGTTTCCTATCAGTGAATCAGTAAAGATCCGTCCGAGAGAAGCGTTTGGAACATTGGATGCCAAGTATTCGAAGGATGGACGGTTCATGATTCAGCATGGAATCTGTCGAACGAACTGCGTCGATTGTCTGGATAGAACTAATGTGGCACAGTTCGTAATCGCGAAAGTCGCTCTCGGCTGCCAACTGTGTGCAATGGGAATACTCGACGAACCGAATCTGACACTGCAGAGTGAAGTGTGTCGACTTCTGGAGGACATGTTTGACGAACACGGGGACACTATGGCTTTGCAGTACGCGGGAAGTCAACTGGTGCACTCGATCAAGACGTACAAGAAAACTGCGGCATTCCAAGAGCGACGGAGAGATGTATTGCAGACACTCTCTCGGTACTACAGCAATACTTTCAACGATTGGGACAAGCAGATGGCTATCAATCTGTTCTTGGGACTGTTTCGTCCGAAAATAACGAGTATCAAGAATCTATGGGACTTGACCAGTGACTACACTCTCCACTTCCCGTATCCTTTGAAGATAAACACTGATTACTGTGCGTGGATGTTGACAGAAAAGGAACTGCAAGACCTGGTGTTCCTGGAATACAATGAAGAAGAGAACCCGGATGGTTTTGTTGAGATCCGTTCAATCGAAGAAGAGGGAAGACGGGGAAGTGAGGGAAGTGACTATCGGACACTCCAGTTCTCTTCGGAAGAAGACTTCAGAGACTATCATCGGACATACGAGTTCACGTCGCTCGATGACCGCATCGGCAGACTGTTTAGCATTGAGAATCGCGCGATTCAAGTGGACGGCATCAATGAAGAACCGACGTCACATGCGCAATTTTTGAAGTTGTGGAAGACTACGGTGGGTTTGGCTTGACTTTTTGAACAACTGAAACATCATGTTCATTTTTTTGTAGGAGACCAAGGAGAAGGAGCCGAAGAAGTCGGCAAAAAAGGAAAAAGAAGAGAAGGAATCAGATGATGAAGACGACGACGAGGAGAACTCAACGCAATGGTCAGATGTAGTGGAAGCACAGAAGGAGTGGTACGATCTGGTGAGCACTTCTGGCAATGTTTCCAAGGCGAAGACTCCTCCAACAACTGGATCTGTGAAACGAGATGTCACACCTCCTAGATCCAGAGCCAAACGGTCTCTTCTGAGCACCGGACTCAAGTTCGCCAAGGATATCTACCACCTGGAACATCTGAAGACTCAGCCAGAGGAGCGAAAATACTACGAGAAGTACGCGAGAACGGCATTCAAGTGCAATGTACGAGACTGGGAGAAGGTGAAACCGACGTTGCTGAGCGAGTTCAAGATCAATCCAGAAGTCGAGGCGAGACGACCGACATTTTTCACGGCGGATGACTGTTACAGGGTATGTGGTACTGTTAGAAGAAAAAGAAACAACACGTTATGTTGCAGACGGAGCCACCAGAAGTCAGCGGGAATTCGGAAAGGTTCTACTTGCGAAGCGCCCGTCCACTGACAACCGAATGTTCGAGTCGCGACTTTGAATTCTTCTCGAAGTACATGGCAGCATCGTGATCATTGTGAAACTTGTGAATTGTTGTAACTTTGAAACTTTGTAAATAGGAAATGACTCACTTATTTATTTATTAGTTTGTATCAAGATTAAAGTTTTTTGAAAACCGGGAGTAGCATATGAATTCAATTAAAGGTGATTTTAATTACACAATTTGACCCATTTCTCAATGTTAAAGTATTTCTCTTCATCATTCAATTGTTATTATGACAAATTGAGACCGTTGAGTTCCCATCGTGATCACCTGCGAGTCGCACGAACTCTGAATGGTTTCGGTGCCCGGAGGGAAGAGGTGATAACGTCGATTGGAGGGGCATACGGACCATCGGAATGCCATTCAAAGTTCTGGAGAAGGGTGCAGAAGTAGAGGAAGACTTCCATTCGGGCAAGATTCTCTCCGAGACACGATCTCTTTCCCATGGAGAATGGATTGACACGCTCATCACGGATGTATTCGCCGTTGGACTGAAAAAAATTGATTAGATTGGTATAAGAACGATGCAAATGATTACTTACATTGAGGAATCTCTCTGGATTGAACTCTTCTGGGTTCGGGAAGTGTTTCTTGTCAACATGAACAGATTGGAATTGAGCAATGACTCGAGTGCCGGAATTCAGATGATATCCCTCGCAGTCTTCCACATCATCCAGAGTGCATCGGAGGAAGTTCACTGGCAGTACGTATCCGAGACGGTACACTTCCTGGAGGAACGCACAAGTGTATGGCAGCTGCTTCTGGTCATCCATAACAACTTGACGGTCTCTTCCGACGTGTTTATCCAGCTCGGCGTGGATCTTCTTTTGAGTCTCCGGGTTGTTGATCAGGTAGAGGAATGCAAAGCGGATCACGATGATGATGGTCTCCATTCCAGCAGAGTACAAGTCGTAGATGGCCACAATCAGTTGTTTCTCTGTGAATCCATCCTGGATCGCATTCTCGGCAGCTCGGATCTTCATCTCTTTCAGGAATGCATCCATGTAACTGGAGGGTTCCTCATCGTAGTTGATTCCAGATTTGTGTTTCGCAAGAGCCTGAAAAACAAGAATCGTAAGGATCGTCGATCAAGATCAGAAGACTACTGATCCATTTACAATCTACAATAATCCACGATAATCTTACCTGCTCCAAATTCTGAATAATCGCATCATTAGCTCTTGTTGTTCTCGGGATTCCGAGACTAAGTGGTTTATCCAGATAAGCCAACCACGGCCAGGCATCCAACAGTTGAGTTTTTGGGGAAGTGAAGTGCTCGAGAACGTCGTTGATAGCTACGTGGAAGTCGTGGATCTCAGTCTCGTCCCATTCACGGGTGAAGCCGAACAGGTGCTTGTGGATGACGTTTCCGACGACGTGCTGGAATGGGAAGACGTGCTAAAGTTTCAGAACCTGAACATACCACAAGAAGCGGTCTCAGCTCAATCGAATTATCCTTCTGATTGTCAATCTTGGCAACCAATCCATTGGCGAGGGAAGCGATGGTGTCCTGAGTTCCGGCTTGTCCAACACCAAGAGACCGGAAGATGTGAGTGGTGAAGCGACGCTGAGCCTTCCACCAGTTGTTCTCCATGAAGAACAATCCGTAGTTTCCCTGGACCAGCATATCCATAATGAAGGTGTCGGGACGGCCAGAGAAAGCCTCTCCGTTCTTGACAATGTTGCGTTTGAGCATCTGGAAAGGGCACAAGTTGGTTGATTCACTACACATCATCTCTATTTCAAAGATCTCTCAGTCCCGAGTTTCAGTCAGCCGAGCCTTTTCCCAATGTGACCAACGCGCGGTTCGGAAATTTACGAGTGTAGTTTCTGTCCGAGGTTATCCCTTCCTGTTCTTTAGCCTGTCTCACCTTATCTCCTCTCTATCCGTTTTCCGTTTTCTTCAAAGATCTTTTTGGTGGTTTGACCTGCACCTAATCTACGCCCCGGACGGGTCAACTCTGATCTTTTCTCTCATCTATCATGCGACGCTTTCGCCGATTCCCGCTCCACGTGGGCCTTTTCCCTGTCTCTCACTTGTTCCCCTTATCAGTTTCTTGTTGTCTACTCGCTGATCAGCACCACGATCTTCTCCGAAACTCACGTCGTAATCACAAATGACAACGGTGGGAAACGGAAGCCACAGGGTGAAGATGCCGCCGTACTTTCTCTTGAACTCGTTGATTATCAGGTCAATGCGGTCTTCAGGAACTTGGAATGTGTTGCCTGGAACCGAAGGAATCTTTGGATGAGCAACGTGGATAAGAGCTCCTACCGATGAACGGCCAGGGAGTCGGACCAGGAGGAAGACCTCGAAGACGGTTGGCAAACCGACAGAGAAGTAGCATGAGGATGATGACGAGGATGACAAGTTGGGCGAAGAGCATTCTGGAAGAAGAAGGCTGATTGGATTGAAGATGTGAGACGAATGAGAGCTCAATGAAACTTAAGACAGGAAACCGGGAGCAGGGAGCAAGAAGGGGCGGAGCCTAAGAAGCGGATGACATCAACCTAGACACGAAGGACTACGTGCAAAAAAGCAAAAGGAAAAAGAGACCGGAAAAGATTAGCGATAAGGTGATAAGGAATGATTCTGATTCTGGAAATATGAATAGAATATTTGCAGATTAACTTGTAAAGCAACAGATCGAGAGTTTGGGGAATAAGGTGGAGAGGAGATGATTTGGAATTCTGGGAAATGGGTGATGGCAGATGTGTGTTCTTTGGAAGTGATCAGTCGGAAATAGTTGATCGGGCCGACGGGTCAGATTGTTACTCTGGTGGTTGTTTGAACTGTGAGATATTATGATTCAGTTCGCGGAAGATGAGAATAGAAATACAGATGGAGTGGTTGGTTTGAACCCGTGAATCTAGCAATCTTCCTTATGCTGTGTCACTACTTGGTGATGGCAGCGCATTGGTTTAGAATCAAGCGTTCATCTCGGAAAACTAATCATGTCAGTGTTTGGCAAACAGCTTGAATCGGATCTTTAGAAACCTATCAGCAAGAAGACTACTATGTGAATCCAGTACGATGCTTCTGATCTGAAATCATGGCACCTGCAAAGGCAAGCTGTCAGTCTCTATACTATTCTCTATCTCCATTCCCACAAACTACAAAATTTACTGTGGACTTTGAATAGTTGTATGGTTGACCTTTAGCGATTTTGGAAGTACACAACATGAATGAAACATTTTGATCTAGTGGTAAACTCAAATAGATTCGGGAGAGTAGAACAGTTATTGGTTCATTACAAGCTTCTCCTCTCTTTCACCAAACTTCACAATCCTTATATGGCCGCATTTGAAACATCACTTTCAGTCTAGACAATTATGAGGTCTGATAAGGAATAACTGAAGAGCAATTCTAGGAACAACTGATGGACATGTTAACTGACAGGTCCAGGATGTCAAATTCGAGTATTTATATGTCAAAGAGCACAGGACAGAGTCAACAAACAGTAAGCAAACTAAAGTGATGGGACAAGGAACTGTTGAACTTTTGAAAGTTTAGTCCGAGAAGAAAAGTTGCAAGATGAGTAAATGAATGACTCGTGCACCGTTCCAGCCTATTTATACATGGGAACGATTGACTGTTTCGAACCATAGTTTGTGTCCTTCCCTTGTTCATCCCTTTTCCTCTCCGCCTCTCGTTCTTTTTTGTCGCCCTGCCTGCCCCCTGACCACTCCCCTTGGGGTTACCCACACCGCCTCTTTCCCTTCGGGGGGGAAATTGAAATTCAATGTGATATGCCAGAGCAAGCAATGCGAGAGCCGGCGGAAGGAGCTCATTTGGGTGTGTGAGCAGCTGCCGGTTGATATGGAAACGGGTGGGAAACAACGGGCCGCCGAAACCACTGATTAGTGCGCGCACGGGTGCTATACGGCTTCACTTCGAGCTCCGTGAGCCAATTTGTTTTCGCAGTAGTATGTTGTTGGACAGCACACCTTACATTATGCTGCCTGGATTTGGACAATTTCACCAATTTTTCATTGAAACTTGATGTCACTTTGACAAAAAATGTATTGTGATTGATATCATCTAAATACTTTACCTTATATCTCATTTTCTAATCTATTGAATGATGTATTCTTTGGGGAGCTTTGCACTTTCCAAACCTTTCGAAGTGAGCGGTGAGTTTCCACTGAAATGGAAAAGGGATCGTGCTCTCCCCAATGTTTCCTTGCACTCATCCAACTACAGTATCCCTCCGAAGAACCAACTTCGTCGATTTGTGTCTTGAACCCTCAGCCGTTACTTCCAATGTACTGATGTTTACGGGAGACCATGCCCCACATAACACTCTTCCTAACGAGACTGTACTCCTTGACGCACAAGAAGAAGACATCGTTTCAGATCTTTCAAGTTCTGTCTACCGGGGAAGTGATCTGTGATGGGAAGGGCTCTCCTGGAATTTGGGATATGTAGGCTACGGCATCCTGAAACCTTGAACAATTCGCCTGATTATGGGCAATAGTTCAATACATCAAGACACCGACATGGTGTCTCCAGGATACGTCACGATTTTTTGAACTTTTGAAGACGATTGACCTTCCGAGAATTGAAAAGAAATGGGACAGGGGTGTCTGTGAAGTAGAAGCACTCGAGAGTACGCAAAGTTTTTTGGGGATAGGAGGATAGTGAGCTTTTTGGAGCTCCAAGTTCTTACAATAACTACGCATGAAACTTTTGCTCTTTGGGAAGAGATGGAAACTGCACACCGTCTTCTAGTGTTGATTCACTGACCTTTTGAACCTCTTAGCAGATCTTTCACTCGTTGTCTTTCGTGTTTCGTCACAGGCTAAATTAGCACAATACACGTTAACCAGCCTCCAAGAAAATGTCAAGACGACATGGTTTGTGGTTCGTTGAGTATCTCCACAGGTTTCGACTTTGGTCCTCGGAGCTCAAAAGCCCTAGGATTCCAGCAATGTTGCTCACTAGATTACCCATCTTCTCTATTTCTCTTCATCCCAAATCTCATTCATAGTTTGTGATTTGTGTTTCGCAACACCATTCACTGAAACTTCCGAATCCGACTCAAACTAGCAACAGTCACGTAGCCAACGTAGCCACCGATTCACCCGCCAGTCTGTCTGTCCGTCTCTTCTCGACTCTTCCATCGCACTTCGTGCTAGCTGATATCTCGTGTCGTTGCCCAGATGACCGACCTCTAAAGACTGGATACGTGCAACTTGGAACAGAGTCGAAACCACAACAGTTTGACACTTTGAACACTTGATTCGTCCAATTGATCAACCCCTAATTCGATGTGTACTTCACGGTTCCTCAGCCTCGAAGAATCGCCACAAAACCACAATACACAGAAAATGATGTGCGGGGATGTTCCGTGTTTTTCGAAAGAAACGTATCGAATTAGAGAGAAAGTGTCTGCTGATGACGGCGACGTCGTCCAGTGATCACACAAGAACCGTGATGTTTCGGGGTTTGGAACCGAGGACAAGTGTTCCCGAAGCATCCAACACTTGAGGATGTTTCGAGTGGACACTGTGGAATCAACTGGCCACTTTGCAGTTTTCTATCTTTAGATTCAACCGATCAATTGTATAAGCTGATTAGTGGCAATTTGATATGAGGGGACGGGGTGGGGTGGTCGGAGCATCGGAAGGAGCACAAACCACGCCGAAGTGTCACATTGTCTGGAGGAGAGCAATAATCAGTAGCAGAAACTAATGGGGCCAGGATTGAGCGTGTATTGAAGATCTAGGTCCTACCCCACCATCACCCACCACTATAACGTACCTTGTGCACTACACGGTACTGAAAAACCAACAAATCAGAGATGATGTCGGACTGGCCACCTTGTCTCTCCACACTACGTAGAACTATCGACCAATCGGTTCATAAAGCACTCAGCGATGAGATGATGAATGAACCGGACAGAGTTTTCCAGAGAAGGAAGTGGAGGTGGCTGATAAGGAGGGTTCCCCCGTTTCCTCTTTGCACTTTGCAAGATGATCAGAAATGCTTTTCGGGGACTTCCCGTCCAAACTATGAAATTGTGTAGTCGCAAACGAAAAGCTTGAGTGTTGCATAGAAAAGATGCACCTCTAAACTCTGTAACTAGTATCATTTTGATATTTCCATTGGTCTTGGTCGAAAAGTTTATGAATCATGGGTACAAAGTACACGACGCTCGTTGATCACTAGGTTTCCTGCAAAGAAGAGCACTGGGTTGTATTCCAAGAAAAGAGGACTGATTACAGTACATACAGTACATACATTTGCACAGTAAAACCAGCACCATCTTCAAAGATTCTCTCCCACTTTCTCCCAGTTCGGGGGAACCCCACAAGTCCACAGATCAGACACCCAATCAGTCTGATTCAATCAGTTCCTCCTTTGCGTGTCGAGGAACTCTGTAGCGCCTAGAGTGAATCCGTTCTGCTACGTGCAATTACTGAACTTTTTCGTGTTCTTTTCCGTTTTTCGGCTGCATGCCACCCGCAGATTACCCCGATTAGGCGAACCAGAGAAACACAAATCAGCGGTATTTGTGTGTGAATGTGTATATCCATCCACCCCCGTGGTTTGCTGGTGGCGGAAGCAGAATGGAGAAGGGGAGATGACATTTTGAACTGTTCGAGAGGGGTACGGTAGCTTGGGCTTTGGATTTGAATGTTTGGTGAATGAACTTGAATGGTCGATACACTCGTACAATCGTACAGAAGAGAAGTCAGAACGAAAACATTTCAGGGAAAACATACAGAGAAGTTACAGTTTTCTCACGCAGTAACCAAAAGATTGACAGAGCTCGGATCCTCATTCATCAGAAACACTTCTCCTGTTTGTTACTTACTTTGCTTCTTGTTGTTTCTTCTTTGCCAGAACTAACTTCAAACCCTTCAGAACCATGGCTCCCAACGGGAAAATGCGTGAGATCGTCTCGATCCACATTGGCCAAGCCGGTGTTCAAATCGGAAATGCTTGCTGGGAACTGTACTGTCTGGAACACGGAATCACCCCGGAAGGACTGATGCCTGATGATACAAGCTTCGGCGTCGAGGATCAGTCCTACAACACGTTCTTCTCAGAGACTCCATCCGGGAAACACGTGCCACGTGCCATCTTTGTCGATCTGGAGCCAACTGTCATCGACGAGGTATCTTTTCGCTCTTTGCGATCTTTGTCCCGTTCTACCCAACTAACCAACCATTCATAAATTTTGAGTGAGAGTGATCAGAGACACGCACAAAGTTGTATTATTATTTGCGGGGGTGGCGGATCAACGCCACCTCATCTCGCTGGTGGTCGGCACGTCATGCATTCGGAGGATCAGCAGCAGAACGCTGCGTGATCGGCGGGGGCGGAGTTGTGACTTTCGAAGGATAAGACGAGCGTATTTTGTGTGCGATTCGTTTGTCTGAATGAATGAAACGATTGTTGTGTCGCAGGTGGGGACAGATTGTTAATTTGATGACAAATCTCTGGTACAGGGGACTGGGCGAATTACAGTGATGATGAAATTGGAGATGGGCATTGTGAGAAACAGTGTTTTTGACAAGATGACGATAAATGCGGGATCTAAAGTCTTATTTCCAGGTGCGTACTGGTACTTACGCCAAACTCTTCCATCCGGAGCAACTGATCAGTGGAAAGGAAGATGCTGCGAACAACTACGCCCGTGGTCACTACACAATCGGCAAGGAACTGATCGATGTCGTGATGGACAGAGTCCGTCGTCTCACTGAACGGTGCCAATCCCTCCAGGGGTTCCTAATCTTCCATTCTTTCGGAGGAGGAACTGGTAGTGGATTCACTTCTCTCGTTATGGAAAGACTCTCGATTGACTACGGAAAGAAGGCCAAATTGGAGTTCAGCATCTACCCGGCACCCCAGATCAGCACTTGTATGTAGAGAGAATCAGAAACAGATCAACAGAGTATTTTACAGCAATGGTCGAACCGTACAACTCACTTCTCACCACACACACCACTCTGGAACATTCGGATTGCTCTTTCATCATGGACAACGAAGCAATCTACGAGATCACCAAAGTGAACTTGGGAGTCCGCAGTCCCACGTACACTCATCTGAATCGCATGCTTGCTCAAGTCGTTTCTTCGATCACTGCTTCTTTGAGATTTGATGGTGCACTGAATGTAGACTTGACCGAGTTTCAGGTATGTTTTTATAATTGAGTTATAATGAGAGCTTGTTTTTTTGAAGACCAACCTGGTACCGTACCCAAGAATCCACTTCCCACTTGTCACATACGCTCCGATTATCTCTGCGTAAGTTGTACTCCCACGAACTACAATAACTTAAGGAATCTGTTCTATTCTTTCAGAGAGAAGGCTTATCACGAACAACTGTCAGTATCTGAAATCACCAACGCTTGCTTTGAACCAGGCAGTCAGATGGTAAAGTGTGACCCGCGCAACGGGAAATACATGGCATGTTGTCTTCTGTATCGTGGAGATGTTGTTCCAAAAGACATCAACACAGCCATCTCGACCATCAAGACAAAGAGAGCCATTCAGTTCGTAGATTGGTGTCCAACTGGATTCAAAGTCGGAATCAACTACCAGCCACCGACAGTGGTTCCCGGTGGGGATATGGCCAAACTGCAGAGAGCCGTGTGCATGTTGTCGAACACGACGGCCATCCAGGAAGCATGGGCACGACTCGATCACAAGTTTGATCTGATGTATGCGAAGAGAGCATTCGTGCATTGGTACGTCGGAGAGGGAATGGAAGAAGGAGAGTTCTCGGAGGCTCGCGAGGATATGGCTGCTCTTGAAAAGGACTACGAGGAGGTCGGAGTAGACTCGTTTGACCCGAATGACGACGAATACTAGTTAGATACACAAACAAACATTTCCCAACTACATATGTCAACAATGTTTGTATCTATTTTCATTGTTCTCTAAATTGATCAAAACACGAATTGATAACTCCCAATTCCCCTTCCAAATTGAACAATCATGTTTCCTCTTCAACTATGTCTTTTTCTTTTCTCTTTTCTCTGATTTCCCTTCTTCTCTGTTCCTCTTATCTCCTCCATTCCAAAGATTATACCCATCAGTGCAATGTTGTGCAATACTTGTCCCTCGTCTGTCTACTCCGATAAAATGACCGTTATCAGAAGAGTTGGAAACAGCATTCAAAATGCATCAGTTACCCAGAATTCTACTTTTTATACTGTTTATTTTTGGAGAATGTTACTCCAAGAAACCGCTGAATATTCTTGTTTACTCACCGACGATTGGTGGCAGTCACAGCAAGTTTATGGGCAATATTGCTGATGCATTGACAGAAGCAGGACACAATGTGGTGGGTTGGAACGGGGGGATTTGGAAACTAGAGAATGGTTATAGACGTTGTTGTTATCTGTGGCGGATGTAACTAGAAGACATGAAGTTGGGGTGAAGCTCACGAAGAATGTTATCATTGTTGATGTAAGATATTTGTGTTCTCTGATGCTCTTTAAAACCAATGTTCCCAGAAAGAAGATCAAGAACGAGTTGCTCATCAGCAAGTGAATATGGATGAGATCCTGAAACCTTTGTGGACTGTTCAGAACAGACCTAACGACTTCGCCACTGTAAGCCTCCCTTTCTGAAACGTTTCCTGAGTGTTTTGTGTTCAGTGTTTCGAGTTTTTTATTGACATGATGAGAGCTAACTGTCAAGACTTCACGGCCAATCGGAAAGTATTCGAAGATCTCTCAAAGATTCGATTCGATGTGGCTATCGCTGAGCCGATATCTGTTTGTGGATTGGGTAAGCGGAAATTAATTGATACGATACGATACCCATCTCTTTCCAGGTTATTTCCAAGCTCTAGGAATCAACAAAACCATTCTGTCTACATCCACAACACAGTATGAAGGGGTTACACGAAACACGGGAGAACCAGTTGACATGAGTTACGTGCCTGTTCATGGTGCGTATTTTGGAGAGAAAATGGACATTGTGCAGAGATACACGAACTGGGCGGCACAAAGTGTGATGGCTGGGAGTTTGGAAGACATGTTTGAATTGGAAATGATCGAGTACCGGAAGAACTTGGGGGATAAAGTGGGTCACTGGAGGGATCTCATTCCATCGGCTTCTCTCATGTTCACAAACTCGAATCCTTATTTGGATTTCCCTCGTCCAGTTCTTCAGAAGACAGTTCCAATTGCGGGAATCTCTGTGAATATGGAGGAGATAAGAAAACAGAAACTAGGAGAAGAGTGGGATGGAGTACTGAATGAAAGGAAACACAACATGCTCATTTCTTTCGGCTCAATGATCAAATCGTCGACTATGCCGGAGCAATGGAGGTTAGTTCTGTGAAAAGAAACGGTTTCTTGACAAACTATCTTAAGGAACACAGTTCTGCAAGTTACCAAGGTTTTCCCCGATGTGACTTTCATCTGGAAATACGAATCGGACGACTTGTCATGGGCTGAAGGGGTCACCAACGTGCACTTCTACAAGTGGATCCCTCAAACGACTCTTCTGAATGACAAGCGAGTTTCGGCTTTCCTGACACATGGAGGACTTGGAAGTACAAATGAACTGGCACACATCGGGAAACCAGCAATCATGGTTCCGATATTTGGAGATCAAGGCAGGAATGCTCACATGTTGGCGAGACACGGAGGAGTGTTGGTACTGCATAAATTCGATTTGGAAAAGGAAGAAATATTGACTGACTACGTAAAAAAGATTGTATTCGATGAGACATATGCCCAGAAAGCCAAAGAACTCTCGAATCTTCTCAATAACTCTCCGTTCAAGCCGAAGGAACTTGTCGTCCGTCACACTGAATTTGTTGCCGAGTTCGGACCACTGACCCAGATGGACCCGTATATTCGACAATTGAACTGGTTTCAAAGGACATTCGCAGATATTTACATTCTGATGGCAATGTCTTATTCTGTGATTGTTCTCGTTCCTGCTTATTTTCTGCTCAAAGTGTACCGGTACTTCTTCTGAACTTTAGATTTCTAATGTAAATAAAGAACAGGAAAACTACTGGAATCTTCCGAAAACTTTGAGCTTCCAATCTCGTTATCAGTTCGATTGATTTGTCACGTTGTTTTTTCACGACTTTTTGTATTCCGTGAACTTCCCGTGGCATGCCGATTCTCTTCTAATCAGTCTTCCAACAGAACACTTGAAATCAGTTTCTGAATGTTCCAAGTTTCCTAAAGGTTGAAATCGAAAATCAACTGTTGTCATGAGCGAAGAGGACGACAAACCGAACAGGCAGGTGGAGCCGATCAGTTTGGAAATCGGAAAGGTAATACAGCGAAAGGTTGCCTGCCGAACTGATAACATTCAGCCGGTTACCGACCAGCACAGACCCGGAAAACCAGTATGGGTGACAATTCGAGAGCTGGGGAAGGGTGCCTTTGGGACAGTGTACCACGTGGTGAATCAGCAAACGAAAGAGGAAGCCGCGCTGAAGATTGAAACGATGACTGCCGGGGACAATCTGCTCAAAATCGAGAGGGAGATCATGAATGCTATGAAGAACGAACGCTCTGCCATCCACGTGTTCGACGACGGGATCTTCGGCGAATACCGATTCATCGTAATGACGTTGTGTGGACCGGATCTCGAGAAGATTGCCAACCAGATGAACTGGAAGTTCCGTCACGACACTGTCCTGCGCGTTTCGATCCGAACGCTTCTTGCCATCAAGACACTCCACGAGGCCGAGTACGTGCATCGGGACCTGAAGCCGTGCAACTTCGCCCTCGACTACCAACTGACGTCGTTGAACATCTACTTGTTCGACTATGGCATGGCGAGAAAGTACGCACGGAAGGACAGAGAAAAGTATGTGTTCCGACGCCCCAGACAAAATGTATGTTTGCTGCTGAAATTGATTAATATCTTGAATGTTTCTCTTTAGCCACAGTTCCGTGGAACCATCCAGTACTGCTCGTTGAACATGCACAAACTGAAGGAGCTCGGACGTGTCGACGACATCTGGTCATGGCTCTTCATGGCTGCCGAAATGGTTGCTCCTCTGCCGTGGAAAGGTGTTCAGAGACAGGATTTGGCAGAAATCCGCAAAGAAGAACAACTGCTCAAATACTTCTCCAGTGTCGACCCGTGAGCATACTCTTATCTAACTTTCACCTCCTAACCGTTTCAGATTCATAACTTCCACATTTCTGCCGATTCACAACATGCTCATCAATGTCACGTACGCAGAACGTCCCGACTACGCCAAAATGTTCAACTTGCTTTACACGAAACTCAGGGAAGTGGGAGGGAATCTGACCGGTCCGATGGAGTACGATTCGATACGACTGTCGGCGAAACAAGACGAGGAGATTAAGACCAGTGAGTTTATGAGACGGAACACTGGCAACAATGAGCCTTTTCAGCGATGAAATCTCTCCATCTGAATCCCAGGGAGCCGCCGAAAGTTGAAAGTGAGCAGGAAGCTGTGGTAAATGATTGACTCGAAGCAGTAGTTCAAACTTGGAGTAATTGCAGAACAGACTGACGGCAGAGTTCAGTAAAGCGGGAGTTCCGGACGGAACGAAGCACATTCTGGGAGAAGCAGTCGACTTTTTCGGAAGTTTCAAACAAGCCGAACAACCAGAGAGAACGGATGAAGCGTTGAACAGGAAGAAGGCTGTGAGGGAAACTCCGGTGAGGAACAAGAATACTCTGCGAGGTAACATTGGGGTGTTTCAGAAAGAGGCTCCGGCCGTGATGAATGCGAAGAACACCCGGAACAAGATGCTGCCGAACAGAAAAAATGCGTCGGAGCCAAACTCGGGAGGCGTCGGCAATTCGGCTCGTCCAAGTCAAGTTTCGAAGGCGAAAACGGGAAGAAAACCTGTGAAAACAGGACAACAAAGTAAAACTGCTAATCACAATAAAGCAATAAGACATTAGAGCTTCAATGTGTATTTTCTTGGTGTTTTCAGTGTTTGTTCCGTAAAAATGTTTCATATCAATTCCATCATCCAGATCCCCATGTTCCGTTTCGTTATTTTTTCTCAAAGTTCGCCATGCTCATTTCGTTTCGTTTCGGAGCACAGCAGCTGTCCTGGTACTACCATCCGTCCCAACCACGCTATCACCAACTTATCATTTTTATGGGTTTTGGAGCCCCGTCGGCACTTGGGTCTTTCTGACAAAAACGCGATTTATTGCGTAAACGAAAGAGTCACAACTGTCGTTTTGCCCCCGGGAGCAGTGGAACGACGGGCGGTCAGGTCGAAGAGAAAAAGAGAAAACGAAGGTACGAAGGGAATGAACACATTTTATTGGTTGTCTCCGTATCAGTTAAAGTATTTCAGAAAATGTGAACTCAGGAAATAAGTGAGCAGGATTAGGGGAAATGCATAAGGATTTGGGACAAGTATTCGTTTGAGGAGGAGAGAGACGGCACGGCCGAATAGAAAAAGTCTACGTCGAAATTCTAGAAATTGGGGGGAACCGATATGATACATACAAAGTGGGGGAAGTGATGGAAGTGAGCAATCACGCATTGAACAGCAGAACGAAGAGCTGTCATTTGGAGCAGGACGTCGGGGAAGAGATGTCGTGAGCAGTTGCAGTCAAGGCTCCGTGTTGTGGAGAGTAGTGCGGGAAGACTGAGGCGCCGGGTGGACCGAGCACTTCGGAAGATGTTACTGGAACAGGGGCAACAGGGGCCATGATGGGAGTGACACCGAATGGAGGCATCTCGACTGGCGAGTTGAACATCTGGAAGTAATCAGAATTACTGGAAATACACGGAACTTTCATTAAAAGTTCATATCACCGTGATTTGGTGGGCGTTAGTTGAAGTGTCAAATGTTACAGATCATTCCAATCCCTTTCTACGTTTCGACTTACCATTGGATTCCCGAACTGTGCTGGCGGTGGTGTGCTTGACCACCTTGCAAAGTGCTGAATGTCCAGTGGTCCCCCGAGCGAAGTGTCGATGTGCGGCGTGGCCGGCTGCACCATCAGAGGTCCGATGCCATTGACACGAACCCTATTGAGCACCTCCTCCTGCAATAACATCCGTGTTCATTTCTTTTCTCTTCATCGGGTTTCCAGTCGACTGATTCGGTGTGCGGGACACGACGACCGACAAAAACAAACATGCGAAAGTGAGTACGGTAGAAGAATGCGCCGACGGGTAGTAATTAGCGAATTACCGCACCGCGCATCTCTCTGTGTTGCCTTTGCCGCGCTAATTAGATCAAGACGACACTGTAATAATAATGGAAAACGAGGAGGAGACCGGGGGAAGTGACACTGGGGCGCAGCGCTGGACGACGAATTTGTCCAGTGACCATGCAAAAAGTGTGAAGAAAAGAGAAGAAGAAGGAACGGGTTGGTCGTCGGATTACTGTAGATTAGCTATGTCCCATACGGTAGCTTACATGACCTGTTAATGACTCGGTGACCTGCCTGTCACGTAATAATCCTGATGATGAGACGGTGTCTTACACAAGCAAACAGCTCAGTTTACAAATGGTCCCCGGAGCTCGCAGCAGGGTTCCGTCCCGCAGCTTCCCATCCTTTTTCAAACCAAGTAAACATTTGTGAGAGTGGGTTATTGTGATAGTTGGCTATGTGGGACCGAAGAAAATCAAAACAGTTGGCGAAATAGTGGGCAATTTCGAGTAGGCCAACCATATGGACGGGACTGCTCCTGCTGCTGCTCACAGCGCATCGTCACCTCTTCAGAATGTGAAAGGAAGCACTTGAGAGCGGCACCGAACGGAGAGAGTATTGTTTTCAGAAAACAGAGGAGGGATTGGTTTTCAGGCCGAGGAAGAGCTCCGGGGACTGGCACCGAAACTGATACTATCTTGACTGGTGGCAGCTGAGACTTCTCCGAGAACATGTACTGAACAAGTGTTCTTCCTAGTTATTCTACAATCATTGTCACTTCCCGTCGATCCCTCTCCGGCTCCCCGCTCTTCCGTCATTTCCTTCCCCCAAATCTGCGTAATCGGTGGGGCGAATCCCCTTTCCCAAACCTAATTAGCTGTAGAGTAGTAGCAAGGAGCAGTAAATCCGCGTGTTTGGTGTTCCGAAATGGTTTTATGACTGCTGGACGCCGGCGACTAGCGCAGTTTTTGATGACCGACAAGAAAAGATCCCTGGCGTTTTCGGTCAAATTGGATTTGGGTCGGAGCGGGTCAGGAGCCGGGCGAAGGCCGGAACAGATGTTCCCTCGAGGGCGCCGAGACGGGTGGAACAGAACAAACATTCGGGAGGTCTCATCCATCGGTCTCACCTCAAAAGAGAGCTTCTCTTCTGAATTAACACTGATGGATTGCTGGAGACGCGACGACGAATCGAGTTAGGCGAGGCAGTGCAAGAAGTTAAGAGACGGAAGGGTCGCCAGGGGCACGCAATCAAAACTAATTACGATTACGAGAGACGAGCGGAGAGGAGCACACACACATTCACACACATACTGCATTCTAATTGGGTTACTGTAGAAGTTGCGAAGCTGGAAACGAAGCGAGAGAAGAAGAAGAAGCATGTTTATTGTTTGGAGACTGATTGAAGAGAACGGAAGATCATGCAGTCTTCCTGGAGATTCACAAGTTCACATATCACGACATACGGGGAAATAGAAGAAAGAAGGAGGAATTAGAAAGAAATAGTGATCCGAGCAGTGGAAATGGCACTGATTAGAAAAGAGTGAGAGCTGGTTGCGACTGATCACAATACAACATGGGGATGGGTGGACTAGTGTTCAACGACGACGGGTAACATACTCTTTCTGAGTTGAGTCGATTCTCTGTGATCTGGATCTGACGCTTCTTGTCCTTGCATCGCTTGTTCTGGAACCACACGCGGATCACGCGGGCGTTGAGTCCGGTCATCTCGACGAGTCTCTCCTTGAGTGTGGTGTCGGGTCGCGAGTTCACCGAGTAGCAGTCTTTCAGGATCTTGAGTTGTTGTTCATTGAGCACTGTCCTCACTCGTGTCGCCTGCTTGTCCTTCTTCTTCTTGCCACAACTGCTCGATGAACCACCCGAGTTGTGCTGATAGATGGGTGTTTGAACTCCGTCCGACTTGGGGGATCTGTAATCACGGAACACGTGTTTTGTGGCGGAAGCAAGCGGTAAAGATGAAAGGGCAGATGTGCTTTTGCTGCCAACCAGGTGCATTTGCCCACTAGATTAAGCATGTTGGGGACTTGACTGTTGGTAAATAAACATCACCTCTCCTCTCCAGTACAAAAAAGTGTCAAGTGGCAAAAGCACCTGGTCCCTCTTCTGGAGTCAATTCAAAACATAGCACTTACCCAAGTGGGCTCGACGTGTTATTGTCCAGAGATGTCAATGTGGATCGCTCCTCGTCCCACTCATCTTCGTCGAAATTTGAACTCGAGTTGTTATTATTGTTATTCAAATTCTGCAGTTTTCCGAATGTTCCCGGCGTCGAGGAGTCTGTGGCTTCCGTGCAATCACAGTCTGCTCGACAGTAGAGGTTGTTGTTTTTGATCTGAACAGAAGGATTAATAGGATGAGTCAGCATAAGTTAACATAACTACAGGACAAACATTATGTAACCCGGGGCAATGACCTAAAGTCAACAGACTCACCTGGAACTCCTCTCCGGTCTGCAGTCGTTTGTCGCATGCAACGCAAGCGAAGCAATCCAGGTGGTACACGCATCGAGGGCCGGCTTTCATCACGAGATCTGTCTTGTCGAATTCTCCCTGACATCGGGAGCATCGGGTTGTGAACAGGCTGAAAGAGAGATGTTGTTTGTTCGTCTGATTCAATTTCCTTCCGCTCATCCCCGCTTTTTCGCACCTTACCGCCAGATGGGCGGCTTCTCAGAAGCAAGCGGAAGACGGAAAGATGCGTCAGAAGGCGTGATTACGTGAGCAGTTCCTCGCGGCTCGCTGATTTCTTCCGCTTGCGTCGGCAGTCAGTACCCTCTTATTAAAGGGGAAATATAAATGGCATGTAGATGATCCGGTTAGTTTCCTGTCGGAGGAACTAGGCGGGTTTACTCTCGAGACATTGGAATTGTGCAGCAGAATATGTGAAACTTACGAAAGGTTTGAGAAAGAACACTAGCTCCTCATTTCCTTCTTACCCTGCTATAGATACAGTTGCTCAACCACTTGACACCCTCTCCAGTACCATTCGAGTCCCCGTTAGTCCCCATATTGCACTGTTCCAATCCCTCCACCACGCAACTCACACCTCTACAGTATCACACCAATCCAAACTTTCACCCATGGATACCTGTCCAGCCACGCGTCACTCGCAATCCATCCCGCCCGTTTTCTCTTTATGCAAATGCATCCATTTCGATAATAGACCCGTCTAAGTGAGTCAACACATGTCTATTGTACGCGAGTCTACTCGGAAGTAAGCGGTGGCGGTAACGGGCGGCGCAGGTGTATGCTCCGTGCCCATCCGTAATTGTTCACTGACTGCGGGCACCTGTTTCATCGTCTGACCTACCTTCTGTAATCATCCCGGCAATAGGTTTGGCCGTCTCGCACGAACGCCGTCTGATTCTCGTCGAGGGGTCGAGCACACTGGACACACTGCAAAACTTAGGTATTCATCGGTGTCTTGACCTGGTCACGGAGCGACAGATGGTAGTCCCCTGGTCACGCAAGGCCCCCCGGACTCTCGCTGCTTCTTCCACTCAAAAAATCAACAAAATGCGCGAATTTGCGCAGTAATTCGAGCCGTCCTGGGCGTCTTCTTCCTTCTTCCTGGTCAACACTTTGATTCTTTTCTTTCTTTTCTCAACCCCCGTTTGACCCCTTCTCGCCCTCTTGCTCCATCATCATCAGTCCAAGTTAGCAAAGGACAAAAAGAAAAGTACAATGGTCCGGAATGAAGGTATCAAACCGGTGAATTATTCAGGAGAGCAAGAAGAAGGCAGCGCCAGCTGAATAATATGCAAAATGGAATGGAAATCCGACATACACACACATCAAAATGTTGAATAAAAGAAGGAACAATACGACAAGTCATGCGCGAAAAATGTTGCCTTTTGAGTTATTCGGTGGCTACCGAAGAGCCCGTGGAAGATAGGTGGGCGGTGGAAAGCAGTTGCGGAGCAGGGGATTTAGGGACATTGTTTCAGATAAGATATGATCAGGAACTTCGACTGTTTTAATTGAAACACTTACCTTGAGACAATGTGCATGAAATTCCAGGTTAGGGTTGACTCGGAGAAAGTATCGATCTGCTATCTCTGAAATCACATAATCAGTTTGAATGGTATCTTGATTCCCCTCAACTTTATCCCCCACTTACCCAATCTGCATCCCGCACAAACTGCCATCGATTGCTGTGGTGGTTGCTGTGGCTGCGGTTGTTGGTGGTGGTGATGCTGGTGACGTTCTGGAAAAACGGAGCAATTCGACTTTTCGTACCCAAATTACCCGTCACAGTTTGATTCGAAGATTACGGGGTTCGAGTGGGGCCGAAAGCCATAATGATACCCAGCGACGAAAAAGTGCGAGGAGAGCCTAGAGTGGCGCCCTCCGGACCGCCTAACAGGGCTCGTTAAACGGCTCATTTCGTTCGACTCATTCTCTCACTTTTTCACTTTTCTCTTCTCACTTGGCACCCAATTCGACTATGTTTTGCTCGAAGAGCCTCTGCCACGCCACACAGATACATACGATCGGGAAGGCGACGAAAATGGAAAAGAGAACGAGGTCGTTCCCGCAGACTTTTCGACAAATAAGAACTAAGAAGTTACTACTTTCTTCCGCGCCAACCACCCAAAAAAGTCAGAAGTTTACTTTTTCTTTCTCCCCCAACAAGACAATTATTACACATACACACACCTACAGTACTCCTGCCCAAAATAGTTGCGAAACGAGAGGGTTGACCCCGAAGGAACTGGGCCAGGGGATGTCTGAGTCTCTTGTTGAAATGTTCAACTCTACGAGCTACCGGATATGTACATATGATGTGCAGAGAGTGATAAGGCGATTACAGACGAGGGGAATCCGAAGGAAGGTGGTTGAAAAGTGGCAAGGGGAGGAGAGAAAAACGATTTGTTTTCGTTGCCCGAGGTGATTGATTTTCCCACTTTTTTCACATTTTTCTAACGATTTTTCGAAACAGTTTTTGTTGGTTTTCAGAATGATTTTGCTATCCAAAAAAACTTCAATTTCCCTGCCGGAATTCCATTTATTTTTTTCATTTTTGTTCCGAAATAACCAAGAACAACTCTCCTCCATTTCTGTACTGTCTATAGACATCTTTCAGAGAATTTCAACCATTTTCCAAGTCTTCAAAGCTTTCGAAAAGAAGGCTCAAAAGTGCATGTTAGCCTTTCACAAAAAACAAAAAGAATCGCTTCCCATTCCCTCTCTTTTTCATGACTACAGTCCTATCTCTAACCCTATGACACCTCTTTGTTTGCCAATGGAATGAGTTACCACGAAAGAGAAATTCACGAGGGAAAGTTCAGTTGGACCTTTCGAAGAGAAGAACTTTGTTCAATAATTCACAGAGACACACTCATCCGGTGCTCGAAGAGACCTTTGGAAACGGATCAGCTCAAGTTGGGAAAGGATCGAAAGATGTGCTAAGCGGCAAGGAGAGACCGCGTTTTCAACTGATCAGAGGGGAGCAAAAAGAGAAAAAAGAAAATGAAATACTTACGTTGTTCAATCGGAGAAGTGTCGAGGCAGAGGAACTTGGATTCGACGGGTTCGTCCTTCCAGTAGGCGCCAATGTGATCGAGGTCTGATGTGCCTGGAGAGGTCAGCGAGAATAGCTCGAAGCCGTTGCGCATGCAGATGTTGGCCGCCATGGACACGATCACACAGTGCTTCTTCTTGTTCTAGTTGACACTAACAAAACACAGGATGGATGCAAGAGTAAGGGGCCAAGAAAGTGGGAGGAGTGTTACGAGTGGGGGTCGTGGAGGGCCGCATCGCGCGGCGTATTGGACGACTCCGCCCCCTCCGGATAGGAGAAAGAGATGGGAGAAGAACTGGCGGATGTGAACACCCAGGTGATAGAGAGGAGTGCGGTTTGAGGTGTAGGTGGAGGAAATGAAGATGGGGATGGATTGAAGAACATGGAAATGTTGAAACAAGATCAGGAAGTAGCCGGAAAGAGACAGGAAAGAGGAGAGGGAGGGGGGAGACTGCCGGGGGCAACTCGCTATGATCTGCCAAATTTGAGACTTGTCACGCATCGCGCATGTTAGGTGACAAGTCACAGTTTGTTTTCTCATGTTTTGTTGAAAAATTGTAAAACAATCTAGTGGAAAGTGAGAAATATGTTCTGTCTGTCTCTCTGTATTTGTTTTTCTTGTTTTTTGAATTCTGATTTTGCAGAATCTCTTGTTGAAGACAATAAAAAGTGCATTTTATGTTTTTTACTTTTGTGAAAATACTCACAATTAGTTAGATCTACGAAATTTAGAAAACCCTTATATCTGCAATCTACCACCCCCTTCACCTTCTTCCATTCCTTCCGTTAACACCCTAAACATCAACAGTCTGCCACGTGTCAACCATCAGAACACGTGTCTGTTAGCACCTCATCAGGTCCGTTTCAAAGAGAACCGACAAGGTGTCAACCGGATGTGCTGCAACGTACACTGCTCGTTTCGGCAGAGAACACGGGTGATAATTGCGCAAGGAGACGGTCCGGAAGATGCGAAAAAAGAGAGAGAAACAAACAGAACCCGCGCAATTTTACAAATCTGGATAGTCTTTCTTGCCTATTTCAGAGGTTGCTGTATCCTTATTTCTCCCACGAACTCGTCAAACTGGTCCTTCAGAATTTCAGGTCTCACCTTCTGCTACCACTTCCCAACACAGACGTGTTTAGGGACAGACGGGGTCACGCAGTGGGATGTTGCAGTTGTGACCGGGACAGGCAGGTGCGGGACAACGATGGGAAAACAGAGGGGGACTGGAAGTGATATGTTTCAGAATTGGAAGTATCTTTTTATAGAAACGAACGGTATCCTTCCAGAATAGTCTAGGAAAGAAGATCAAGGTTGGGATTTATGTCGTAATCTTGCTTCCAGAGAACAGGACTCGGCTAAATGAGATCCGTACGTGATCATCTGCTGGAAGAGGCTAAGCACGGAACTACAAACTATATATTTTGCGTATTCGTTTCTCTTCAACTATCTTTCAACATAGTCACTCAAATGGTATCAATTAGAATAGCTTATAAGTGCGAAACTGAGCAGATCACAATGCTTGAAGCATTTCCTTTCTAAAAATCTTGGAGATGAAGTATCAAAAAAACATCGTGCTTGAAAATCCCAAAACCACCCCCACCTATTGAATATATTTCGACACAAAACGACTAGAAAGTCTGGAAGAAAAGAGCGAGCAGATACGACTGATCGGCTAATCCTCCCGGTGGTCGCCCCATCAATTTGTTTCTTTTTTGCGTACTTTTAATCTTTCCGGGTAATCCACGATAATTGTTGGAGGAGTATAAAGGAGAAGGAATTCGGGGATTCACGTGGATGAGTTGGTTGAAAGAGGAGAAGAAGAAGAAGAGGAAGAAGCGGGTGGGGGAGGGAGCGAAGTCGAAAGATCAGGAATCAGCGAGCAGAGGACACGGAATGGATAGGTCTGATGAAGGAGTAGAAGACAGGGGAAAGGTCTGATTGAGCTGTAGGTTTAGCCTGATAGACCTCCTACATCAGGGGCATGATGTATGGGAGAGGTTTACCAAGTTTTTTGGATGGGTGGTCTAAGAGGATTCTAGCGGGGCTGCACAATAATAGTTAGTGAGAGTGGTTATCTGCAAAAGGGTCTGAATAGGTGAAATGCGTGGTTACATTATGGATAAACTTTTGGAAGAAATGTCAGGATTGCGGAGTAAGAAGGGTGATGATCTGGGACTAGATGTAATTAGGAATAACAGTAATTAGAAGAAGAGTCAAAGGAATGAAAAGAAAACAAGTTGAGGGTGGACGGAAAGAAACGATAGAAGACACTCGGGACCAAACGGAGCATGCAAACACATTCAGGAATGATTCAGAATGCGAATCGAAGCGGAAAACGGACTCACCTGGGAAGTAGACGTGACTGGTGCTCATCAGAAGCATGGTCATTCCTCGGTATTCTTTACATCAGCGGAGAGAATATTCTGAAAACAATGAGGTTTCGGGATGAAATTCGGAGGAGAGGGGAATCACGAGTTGTTGTATTGCGGTTTTGGGTGAACTGAGCGGGAGATGGTGAAAACCGAGATCCAGAGACACCCTCCCAAAACATCTCCCATTTCATTTGGCGCTGGGAGGAGCCGCCAGTCAGCAGGAGATGTTGGCAGAACGTATCCGCATTACACATGTGCATGTGTGCACGGCATCCCCCCTGATTCACCCGAACCACCCCACCACCACCCTCCGCGAATTTTTTGTGCAAACATTTCACAAGTCGCTCCTCCCTTTTCCCCGTCACTATTTCCCTATTTTTCTATTTCGGAATAGCGGGGTGAAGGAGGAGATGATCGGTCGGGGAGGCGATGAGCCGGTACTATGAGGAGATCCTATAAGCCAGGAGCCGGATGGATTCTGACGGAGGAAGGTTTCTAGTAGGCACGATACTTTGTGGGAAAGTTCAGGAAGACACGTGGACAAGAAGAAGGCGTAAACAGAGAATCTGGAGAATATTCGGGAAGGAACAAGATTAAACCGAAATAGACTAGTAAGCTAGGTTCCTAGAATGATAAGGTTATCCGATTAGGTAAACTAGGGATGTCCATCCAGACAAGAAGAGAACCCTTGATGTCTTATGGGACTTTGTACAACTTTTTCCGGAATTGGGAACAAAAATTTGTCTACATAACACTTCGATGATCGATCATAAATCACAAAATAGACTACACTCTCTGGAATGCTCGCTGTTATTTTTTATCCGGAGCTAAAGGAAATCCACAAAATAAGAGGAACCCCGTCCTTGCACCTCCTGTGAAGATCAAAAGAGCACTACTAGAAATAACTACAAAAATCTGATTCTCAATAACTGAGTGCTCAACGCATGGACTCGTGAATTAGGTGAGACGGAGAAAACACATTGGAAGATTTTAAGATCTAGTGAACAAGACAATTTTCTCAAGTTGAGGATGTAAAACAAAGACTGATTATGAGACAGTAAGAAGTCTGTTCGGAGTGTCCTTTCAAACTTATAAACTCTGGAAGTACTCCTCCACGTCATGGATCAAACGTGTGACATGTTCGGTGGCTGAGGTGTAGTCGTGATCTGTTTGCGGGTCACTCTCCAGAGAACTCTGAACACCTCAGCTTCCCTCATCACGTCATTCCCATAAACATGAAATTTTGAAAACGAAAGAGACATCACCCTAAAAAGACAGTGTGAGCCTTAAGACATGTTGAATCAGACTATTGCATCCACCATGATCTGTGAGGCTTTTTCAGTCTTCAGAACATTTTAAAGGTATAATCTGGTCTACCACGTCATCTACGACATGTCATATTCGGAAAGTAAGTAATCTGGAGGTTTACCATCCCATAAGCTTTTTCGTCGCTAAGTCGCGAATTTTTATGACGCAGACTGTTTGACTGGTAATCACAACCACAAGTTAACATATTTTTCATCATTTATCTGCTCTAACTCTGTTCGAACCACCAATTCGTTTGGTTACAAAACAGGAAATAGCCTGACAATCCGGGAAACACTGCTCTGCCACCACTAACAAACCACTCCAACAGATTGGCACGGCGTCCACACGCCAATTTTATTGGTTTGCGAGTCGTTTAATCGGAGCACAGAGCAGTCGACGAGCAAGGAATGAGGGCTCGAAATAGAGGAAGACGTCTCCTGGAAGGGGCTCCGGGGGCTGGACGGACGAGGTAAGCGGCAGGTAATCGGATGGATTCGAGATTACGAGCAGGCGTCAACAACATGACGGAGACGTGTTCTGGAGACAAGAATGAGACGGGTAAAGGACAATCGATCGGACGATTCAGATGGTGATATCAACTGCTATGGTTGTTCGATTTGGAGCTAGAGATTTGAATCTAGATGGAAGTTCATTCCCTCCAGAACAGATTAGCTGGGATCGAGATGAAGATTTTCCCAGATTTATAGGGTTTTCAACACGAGATAAGTCGTGAATACAAAGCTTTGATCCATCAAAGTTGGCACGGAGCCAGAAACGTTCAGTCATTTGAAAAAAGGGAGTCAAATTGAGCTGATCACTTATATCTTGCTCAATACGTTCTCAGATTCCTCCTGTTACCCATAAGCTCTTAGTGCCACCTGTGTATTGCCAGTCTCTCTACAGTAATCCGCTCAAGTCAGTCCGTCCGTTCGGCTAATTGCGATCTCGAAGACTAACATGGACACGTGTGACCTTTCGTGTAATCCCTTGTTAATACAACACCTCACTCCGTGTTTGCTCTTCAGAATGTCTCTTACAGTATTCGAGGTTCGGTTCCCACAGACAAAATTGAAATGGGACTGAAAGCTATTTGTAAAAAAAACACCGCCAGTGTGACTCAGAGAGAACTGATGAAAACATTAGAGAGCTTCCACAAGTGATGAGTTACTGTTGCAATGTTTATGTATAAGTAAACAAGCGAACCAGATGGTCCCGAGGGGAAGAACCTGTGATTATCGCGGAGTGACGAGAACGGAAGGAGACGTTTCCGAGAAGAAGCATAAACAGAAACCAGCAGTATAAACATTCGCGCACTGCGTGTCACTTCCTAATTGGAAAGTGCGCGAACACCCGTCTCCAGGGGGTCATTAGTTCCTTATCAGCAAGTAATCCGTCACTTACGTGTGCCACCTTGTCATCTCGACACCTTCCGCTTCGTCGCACACGCGTGTAACTACCGTACTCGTCCTTGCCGTGAGAACTTGGAGAGTTATTGTGTCTGCGCAATCAATTAGCGAATACTTGTGGGAAGATGACTATCTGTCAGTCAAGACGAGACAACCTGCATGGGGAGACAAATGGGAGCACCGGTCGAGGGCTGGTCAATGTAAACTTGGGCTGTAAATCAGTCGCCGCGCAAAAACACGTCAGCTCCCACCTCCGGCTTCCGATCACTTTACAGCGCATTCCGGCAAGGTGAGAAATCACTTTACGGCCCACGCGCGATGCTTTTTGCGTTGATTAGAAAAGGTGGAGCAGGTAATTTTGCAGGACCGTCTACAGTAACCCTTTCAATTCATTCCGTTCTTATCTTTCCACCTTTTCCATTTCTTGTTTCTTTTCCCCTATTCTCCTTCACCTAATTCATTTCTTTTATTGCTTATTTTAACTTTCAGTCACAATTTCACTTGGAAACCCAAAAAAAAGGCAAAAATTGGCTCAGACCTATCATATGCATCCTCACTAATGATTTCAGAAAAGGATTGGCTCAATGATAATCAATCATTGCCAGCGAGCGGTTGCGAACCCACGAGAGCGCAACTAGCGCACGCAAACACAACCACTCGCCCAGGCAGACGTCTGTTGAGTACTTGGCAAAGTGTGTTGAGATGACTGCGGGACACGAGCGAGATGGAGGTCTTTTGGTTGCCCGCGCTATAGGTTTCTCATCGAAAAAAGTGTTTCTGCAGCTAGAATCTGCGAGACGTCAGTGAGTTTTGGATCACGGATGGTTTATTGTATAGAATAACAGGGGTTGAAGTTTTCAGTAAATCAAGTACAGAAGATATAACGAGTACTGTTGATTTAGAGAAAAAGAGTTTGTTATGACGTGGCCAGAACTATCCTAGTTATTCTTGGGCTTGTTGGTCTTCTTCTTGACGACGATCTCCTCCTCCTCGACCTCTTCGATCTCTCCCAGCTCCTTCATCGCCAACTTCTCCTCCTTTCCAACCTTCATCGGCTTCGAGGCATTTACCGACACGGTCTTCTCCTCCGGGGCATCATCAAGCTCGCGCAACAAGTCCTGCTTCTTCTCGATGATCGCCTCTCCATGGATCACTTCCGCAGTCGCCTTGATCAGTTCCAGATCGACTTCGTTGTCGGTGTCGACGTCGGTCTTGAGGATCGAGAGGGTATTCGGGGATGGGGTGGTAGTGGAGGAGACCTGCAAATGGGCGAGGCGGCTTTTGTCTTTCTAGGAAACATTTCCCTTACCTGGAACTTGGGGTTCCACGCGAACTGCATCTCCGGGTGCAGCTTGTAAACGACGAGAATCAGGAACGACGGAACGAAGATCAGAAGAAGAAGGAGAGCGAGAAGCACGCAACACGAGAACTTCATCGCGATACGATTTGTGAAGCGAGAATGACGAGCAAAGGGGCTTTTATACTCCACTACCGTAATCGAATTATGGCCCATCGAGACTGTCGAATGGGCCTCGTAATTGTTATTTTCAGTGTCTGTAGGCGGTGGAAAACGATGTGCTATGTACAATTTATTCACAGGGGGAGAGGGAGAAAAACAATTGAGCACGAGATTTATGGGAATCGGGCCAGCCGAGAGATGATTCACGAGGCGTTATGATCTATCAGTATGACCCGTTCTTTGCTGACCGGGAAGGAAAATGCAGGACACCCGTGTATCTTACGGATGTTGTTGTTGGTAACAGGAGCCGGCGGAGGGGTCTGGACTTCCTGCTTCTTATCCCGTTCCTTCTTTTGCTCCTCTTCGTTCCACGTGATTCCCGTTATCTTGTAAAAGGTCATAAGAGCCAGAGCACGAGAGTTATCTTTCTCGTGCTGATACGAGTATCGAGGGATCTGTAAGAAACTGGTTAGAGTAGGAGTCATCCCTTCTGTTACTTACCCGAATAGCTGCAAAGTCTCGAAGTTCCTGAAGTGCTTCAACAGTACCACGAGAGGAAATCAGTAACATGTCTGCAAATTGACATTGATTTTCAAACCATCACAACCTTTTGCTTACCATTCTGACCCTTATCCAATTTCCTTCCCGTCACTTCTGTACACTTTGTTTTCCGTTTGAGTAACTCGTAAATCTTCGACTCGTCGACACCTTTCGGTAACTCAATAATGAACGGATTGCCTTCTCGAATTGAATTGTTTTCCAAAGATTCCGACTCGGAGTCGGTTAAGAATTCGTCGAACTTCCAGTTCAACAGAATGTTATAGTATGTTCTGATTGCCGATTTGTGATACGGAATCCATTCTCCGCGGTAAAAGATGCTGGAGACACCACAGGAAGAGAAGTTGAGACACTGAATACGTTTGAACTGACGGGAACTGAGATATCGGAAGAAGCAGAATGTGAGTTTGTCTAGTTCAGATTCAGTGAGCTCTCTGTCCTTTACAGTGTCCTCTGCGCCATCAGCTGTCAACTGAAAAACGAGTTGATCTTCATACTCAAAATCCTGTGATACTTACATCTTGTAGCAATGGTATATTGTAATCCAAGAACTCGTTAGTCGATAAGATATCATTCTTTGCAAACATGATGAACATCAAACAGACATGGTACCATTTGAGTCGAGACTCTGCGGAAAGACGAAGTATTTTTCTGCGTACTGCTTCTGGAATTCGCGCTTTCATTTCGAATCGAAATGGTTGTAACCATGCGGAACTCGAAACTCAAAGGAGAAAGCTATAAATCATGCGGGCAAATCAGAATTAGGAAAACTGGCAGGGCGGCGGCAAGTAAAATAGTAGAAATCTATATTTGATAGACTGTCTCAATCCATGCAAAGGGAAGCGATCACTGCATCAAGCACTCATCAGTCCACACAACTCACCATCCATATTCTCTTCAATTTCCGAGTCATCCTTCAGAAGTTTCGCATCTCTTGCCCATGCATCAATGATACAAAGGACTTCACCAAGCCCGTTGTACTTCTCCACATACTTTTTGATGACTTTCGTTGCCTGATACTCTAAGTTATCTGGCCTCTCTTCTGCCAATTGTCTATTCATGAAAATCTTGAAATTCACTCTGTTTTTCTCAAAATATTGTTTTCTGTGCTTCGAAATCGCCTGAAAGACTGAAGTATAGCAGCGACATATGTTCTCTTGCAAAACCTCGAATTGTGGATGGATGACTGCGGGTAACTCTTCACAATCCTTGATGTATTCTTGTTTAATGTGGTTCAAAACGTCGTAGCCGATCCAAGCAAACGATAACATTCGGTCGCCTTGATTTGGAGCGTTGTCTGGAAAAACAAGACGATAAGTATCCGACCCTGTTTTCAATGAAACTCACTATCATAACAAACTCTGTAATACGCAACTGCTTTAGCCATTATTTGTTGGCTGGGGTTTCTGCAGACTCTTCTCAGGATGTCTGTTTCTTCTACCTCATATCGAGGATTTACATATTCTGGTTCAGTGACACTTATGATGTCACCGAACTCCGCGAAGAACTCTTCGCGGAAAGTTCGGAAAAGGGTTGTAACCCCATTTTCCAGGATATTTTCTGCATTGAAGATGCTCAGATCGTCACCCTTTTGATCTGGGTTACGACTGAACGTCTCTCTAATGCACCCCGAGAACACTTCCGCTTCGCTCCGGACACCGGCGTTGTCCATGAGCGAGCGGAGTTGGGCATTGTACCGAGCCATCTGTGACTTGGCGTTACGTACAAAATGCTCCCAGTCGGGGCAGATGAGTGTCTCATCCGGAACAATATCCTGTATTATATCTGTCGATGAGTCGACCACGGCTTGAATAGATCTCAGACCACGGAATAGAGTCCCGAGAAGCCGTGGCGACAAGTACATCGGTTTAATGTTGAATGCATGGGCCATCCCAGCAAAGTCGGGAATTCTCTGAGCTTGCTCAGGAGGCTCCATGTTCCCTGTATCGGGATTAGGCGCCCAGTTATATGTGAGTCGAGCCGGAGCCACTCCCGACTTTGCATAATCTAGGACCATTGTGCCTTTTTTAGCGAGCCGATCACAGACTTCGGCGTCCAGACCATGTTGGTCTGACTGGTATAGATGATTATTGGATATACGTCCGACAGGTTCCTGGGCGATGTATTCAGCGAAAAATTCGTGCATCTTCCCGTCGAGTTTGGTCTTATCAAACACTTGTTTCGGTTTCTCGGAACAGTACTCGAAAGCTTCTTCGTTGTGTTCAAAAAATAGTTGCGGGTCCCATATGATTGCGTATTCGTCGCCATCCAAATCAGATCCAGCCATTTCATCTGGATGTGGACGAGGACCAGTTTGTGGGAAGACGATTACATTCTCCAGATGACGGAGTTCTGGGATATCTACGGCTTCGAAGATTCTAACGTCACCAGGCACGGTGGCCGGGAACTTGGTTACAAGAACGTCTCCTGAAACATAGATTTTCATCCGTTCAGCTTGATTCGTGTTACCTGTATGTATAGTTTTTGGAGTCATTTTACCGGGATACTTTTTTGAAACATCATCAGTGTATTGGAAGAACACCTGACCATACTGTAGCTGTCCTGATTCATCGGTCACTCCGTACATGGTGCGGCCAAGCGATGCCGGGACTTGTATCTGGATTTTTTTGACGAGGCGTGCTGGAATTTCATTGTTATCGTATAGATATGCATGATGGGGACTTACTAATAGAAACGTCTACTGCCGCTTTGATAAGGGAACGGAAAAACGGTTCAGTCGACAGAGAGAACCCACAGCTCTCTTTCAAGTATGCAAAATGAACACGTCGAGGCATTTCCTCTAACTTTGCACGGCAACTCTTCTCATTGACTATCCATGAAGTGTATGAATTTAACTGGACATCAAGAAGTTCTTCAATCCGAGAACAGATTCTCTTGTGACAAGGCAGTGACTGAGAAGCAGAAACCTGATCCAGAATGTTGATAAATGGGCGGTTTAGAGTAGTGGTAGCTGGGGAGGACCATTTTACGAGCTCAATATTATCCACTGCATGACTCCTTTTGCTGTTGGTGAATCTGAATAGGATTCAGCTTGCACACAACTTGTTTGGGAATGGACTCACTTAGATTGACTTTTTCTGAACAGAAGCTGGAGCTGGTTCTGGCTAAACGGCATCGCAGCAAACTCATCAAGACCGGGGTCCACTTGAAGAACTCCTTTGCATCCGAGAAATCTAAATTGAAACGCACTAGGGACGTATCCGTTCGGGAACTTGAAGAACTTGGCAATCTGTGTAGCCAGTTTTAAAGAGATCCTTCCAACGCCATCAGTGAATGTGTATGGTTCCCCTTTGGCATTCTTCCCTCCACAAATATCCGCAACTATCTGATAGTCACTCCGATGAATATTCACGCCACAAAGTCGTGCTTGGGTGAAAGTCTGCCCTAGTCTTGCCATCGCTAGGGGTACACTCGCTGCTTCTTCGAAGTCGCCCAGTTCCTTGCGACAGTTGTGGATCTTTGGTTTGAAGTGTGGCGGTGGAAACCCGTTCGTTCTATTATTCTCTTTTCTGTAGGCCAGCAGCTGACTTTTACTGTATCGTTCGAGAAAGTAGGCTCCATGTGTTCGCATCTGAGAACAAGATGATCCCAAATATCCAAATGCTCGATCACAAATCATGAATCCTGTTCTCAAACTTGAAAGTACGCCGTTCTTTAGAGTCATCTGTCCGCTAGACAAGGAACACCCGTTATCGTCTCGGAATACGACACGGATAACTCGTGTTCCGTCATGATCAAAAGCATTCATTGCTCGATTCCCCATGATTGTTTCAGGGATGAAGAACTTGATTCTCGTGGGTGTAATAACCGCTTTCCGCACTTTCCGGTACCCCTCATCCCATTGTTCAGGGGTTAACTGATTGCTCACTTGACTCTGATGACGAGCCTTGCAATAGTTTTCGAATATATTAAACAGGTCTCCGATTCTGGAGGAAGAGTCGACGTATCGCACTAAGTCTTCCAATGCGGATTCACATAACTGAAACGAAGAAGATTGGTTTTATAGAGGGAAGTGTTACTCACATTGTGATCCTTTTCGTCTAGGAAATAGCGATCGATGATGTTCAGGAATTCATTCCATCTGGATGGGTCAAGTAGCAATTGATCTTTAACTATCGAACCTCTGCAAATCAAGAATTAATTCAACTTGAAGCAACATGTCAAAAGTATACCTGGACAAGAGTGTTTGGATGAGGTAGACGTATGAGAACTTCCGTTCGTTTATTTTGTCCTGCGCCTTGTTGCGCTCACCAGGAAATGCTCTCACATTAGGAAAAAGCGTTTCGCAAAATCCTAGAAGTATGCCGTCCTTCATGTGGAATCCATCTCGTATGCAATAAACTCGGCTTGATTCCTTTTCTTGCAAGCCTCCATTTATATTCTTAGGATGGTCACTGATCGCAGTGAACTCAATCGGGAACATCCATCTTGATCGCAGACGAGAGAGTATCGAATACAGTTGGTTATGTCCCTCTTCCGCAGGGAATTCCATACAGAATATCGGATTCTCAGTGAAAACGGATATGCTGGAGTTGACAGCAGATTCACGTCCCCACTTAATTTGAAAGACTCGTTCCTCTTTCGAACAACGCCGTTTGTTGTCTCTACGGTAGTTATCCTCATCTTTCTGCTTTATAAAAACCGGTGCAGTGAGCACTAAATAGACACGGAACGTACGTTCGTTGTGTCGAGTATCCACGATTATCCGTTCAATGGATTCTCCATTCACAGAAAGTTTATACGTGGCGTAAACGTTCCAATGCGATCTCCCCTTGTCACGGGTTTCTGGTACACAGAATGTGACATTTATTGGGGCGGGACAATCGAAGTTGAAATCCGCTTTGATCTTGTACATTGTGGGTTCATCCGAGTTTATTATCCAACGTGGTAAATTCGGGTAGTGATTATCCCGGAAAGAAATTTGCCAGTGATCATAAAACTGATTGTTAAAGATGTTTCCAAAGCATACTCTTTGGACGGGGACGCCTTGTAACTGGCATCTGAACGTGGAGTTTGTTTTTGTCTGTTCTGATAGGTAGACTCACTTTAGAGTGTTATCAAAAAGGTTCGCTTGTGATAGAATAAGCGAGCTGCGGAAAGACAAATATTCGCAGCTTTGGTCTTTTAAAAATAAAGAGATTGCAGTGATCAAATCAGATTTGAATCCATTTTCCGCTCGAATCTGAACGATAGTTTTCTTTACTAACTCCAATACATCATCCTATGTTCTCCACTCCTCTGTCGTGATTCGATGCCCTCATGTCTCCCCGTTAACATTTCCGTCGAGGGCGCTATGTGTGATTTCGCAACTATCATAAAAGTTGGTGAAGATGTTATCAATAAACTACTGACACAGAAGGTCGTAAAATGGGCAAACACATGGAAGAATGTTTGATACATTTTACCGCACCGATTCGAAATGTCTTACGAAATCGGGACAACGTTGTTGCCGCATAGATTCAAAGAGGCAGTTTCAGCAATCCTAGTCAGAATTTTAAGACGATTGAGGGAATCGAATAATGATAAGATTCAATGTCTAATCCAATCATAAAAAATTCTCACCGTGAACAAAGCCTCGGAGTGTGTTCCTTCGATTTCTCCTCCGACTTCTATCCAATCTCCATCTCTCTGGATAGTGTAATCGGGAGAGAACCACTAAAATGATGAATGGGCGGGGAAACAAAATAAACAAAACGAAAAAAAAAACGCTACCTTGATGAGGTTTTGCTCTAAGAGACTCGCTCTTCCGGGGATTTCCGCTAATTCCCGAGGGATCTCTAACTTGAATCGGGCTGTTGGTAAAGTTGGTGTTGCCATAGAGATCCTTTCGAAAAGGTTAACGCATCACCTGAAACGGGCAATGCAACGGTTGTTAGTGAGGTGTTTATGAGGCAAAAGGGGCGGGGCGAGGCATTCAGAAGCATCGAGAAGGGGGAGACGGGGAGGATCAGACGGACAGAGAACGGGATATTTCGCAATCCATGCTCACTCCAAATAATGCAACGTCTCCTAATGCCCACTGAGGGCGGCGTGTCCCCACTTGTTCCTCCCAGAACCGGTCCTGCCCTGTCCATCGTTTCCGCCCTTTCGATCGATCAATTGATTTTTGCGTTTATTTGTTTTCCTAACTTTCACTTTCACGAGTCACGTGTTTACCAGGGATCTTCTCAACTAAAAAAGGAGCACAACGATGCTCCGAAATCCGAGGGATGTGTTTTGAGAAAACGGAGAGGGGAAAGAAAAGAGAAGAAAACAGATGTGGATGGGGAGGAGAATAACAAGGGACAAAGGGATCTGGGCATGCAGAGATCCTTTGTCTGTTTCGATTCCGTTTTCCACTTCGAAGACCTCAATGAATAAACAAAACTTTATTATGATTTTAATTAACATATGAACTTGTGATACTCATAAAATTTGGTTCTGGAAAGAAAGAAAAACTATTCTATAAAAGAATGAACAGGGATAACAGGTGGGCAGTTGAATGGTGAACCTATGGTTGAATAAGGGTGAACAAGTAATGACAGGGAGATGTAAATGACAGAGTTGACTATGTTCAATTTGAGGTCGGGATGGGTGGGTAGGCCTGCTACAACTTATTAGAAAGTACGCCCGCTGTGTTTCTGCCGTAATGCGTTATACATATCGGACGAATCCGGAGACCGTTATATCATACTGATTGAATACAAAATAGGAAATAATTATGAATTATTAGGCGACGAGCGTCGCTTTCACCGGGCTCATTGCCGTCTCGAGGATTTCTGGCTCGATATCGACTTCGACTGAATCGGGAATGGGTTCTTCGTAGATTTCTTGAGTGAGGATTTCATTCTGAAAGAGCAGGTGATTGCAAACGCATGTCAGACTGATTTACCTTCTGGGCGTCTTCTTCTTCCTCCTCGACACATGCCTCGTTCTCCAAGTGCTGCGACATGTTCATTCGTTCAGCAAGAGGGACCGGGAGCAGGTTGGCCTCACTGGTACTTTCACGAATGTCAGACAGACTGGAACGAGCTCTTCGTGTGTAAACGGGAGTAACTGGATACTTTTTGACTGGGGACTCTTCGTTCTTCTGGAAATCGGAAATTTTAGATATTCGAACTAGGGATGGTGTAACTCACGATCAATCCTGACTTTGGCTTCTCACTCTGATCCTCATCGTCGCTATCTTTGAACTTTGTGACGACTGGGGACCCAGACAAGCCTGATTTGTTCCCTGCGTTCCAGTTCATGATTCTTTCTATCCGATGATGACGAACTACGTCCTGATCATAGAATATCCGACCTTCTGGATTTTCACATTTCTGCGCGACACAAACACATGGATGGGTCGGATCATCTCCTCCGTCGACTTGGCACTGGATTTCGTCAAGAGCACACTGACATGTCTCCGGGAGACAGATTCCATTCTCGCAAGAGCAGCCACACTGTAGACGGTCTACTCGCAGGTTCTCCGACACATCGCCACTCTTGTCTGCTTTGACTCCGCTTTTCTTGAGAAGTCGCATCCGAGTCTTCTCTATGATCCTTGGGATGAACTTGGCCGATGCGTATTCATCGTATTCCTTATCTTCTTCGTCGCTATCCGGTGTGATGACTTCTCCATCAGACAAATCCTCGTCACTGTACAGCAGAAGGTCGAGTTTCGGTCTTTTTCCGGTGTTCAGTGGGAAATAGCGTTGTGCGTGGTGCTTATCGAGCATTCCGAGCGAGACTTCTCCTTCCGTCGGAACCGTGGTGTCACCTTGCTTCCGGTCGAAATAGTAAACTTTCAGACCGTCGTATCGAACATTTCTGCGGCGAGGAGCTGAAAAACAAAATCTGAATGTCATGAATAAGAAAGGAAAAACTTACTGGAGAACATGTGATTTTCTCTTACAACAAATTGAGTTGGCGTCTTTTTCAGTGAAGATTTTCTGGATATCGTTTTCTGTTCAGGTGTCGTCTCCACTGGCATCGTCGTGTTCGAGGTAGATGGTTCAGAGAGCTCTTCTGTCTCAACTTTGCAGGTTGGAGACACGAAATCACTTGGAGGCATCGGATTGGTTACAGTCGGAGCAATAGGAGAGGCGGGAATGACTGTGGTGACTGGAGGAGATGGGACAACTGGGACAACCGGGGCGACGCTGATCGGCTTGAACGTCGACGGAGACACTCTGAATCGGAATGGGGACGCGGATCCTTGACGGAGGAGCGGGTCGGTGGGCAGGGATGGCGTGGAGCAAGATTTCTGAAAGAAACGTGTTGGAAACGTGGAGATAATGGGTGGAACCTGATTTAACATGAATTTTTGGCAACGTGAATTACACAATGACAGTGCAGAAACGTGAGCCATGACCTTCACTATTTTAAAGCGAAATTTGAAGATCACGAGACGTTTTTTTAGATTACTACAGTACTACAGTTACATGAACACAATGAGCACTCACCTCTGTGTCTGTTCCGATTGGCTTCTGCTGATCCTTTCTTGGGGACAACTTCAGGGAAAGACTGCGTGCCAGGGCGGCTCCTTGTCCCTTTTTTATCGTCTTCGTCGAGTCTCCGAACCCTTCATCCTCGTCGTCTTCCATGATTTTCTCGTCGACCGACATCTGTTTCTTCACCAACGGTACCATTTCCACGTCTGAAAAAGAACTAATTGTTTTGATGTTGCGAAGTGTCAACGTGTCAAAAAAGAAGGGAGAATATGACTATGATGATGACGCAAAGATGAGTGAAACGAAATGCTACACTCTTTTCGACGAGATGTGTACGTAGACACGAGGCAGGGCAAAGGGCATAATAGTGTAATGAACGCAACTTGACAACACTCAGACGGACGGACGGATGGACACGGACTCCCCGTGAGAAGAGGCTCCCGGGGGCGCCCGCCGGTAATGGCCAGACAGAATGGTGCCACCCGGTTTGTGTACAAACTTTTCGACCGTCGCCGTCGCAGAGACCGACCGGCCGCCCCCGGGGAGCTCGGCTTCTCCTTCTCAGAACGCTCCCTGATCGTCTCGACCTGTTTGTTTTAGTTGCGCCTCCCGGGAGGGGCCGCCTGTGCTCAGTGCGCAGAGAGCACACCTGCCTTATAATTTTCGAAAATTCACAAACTGATTCTTGTGCTTCTGATGTCATCAGAGCACCACCGAACTGTATCCGATTCGCTCAGATAGTCAACGGCTTATCGGTCATCGAAGACACCACGAGGCGACTGACAGAGAGTGCAAACAGGTGGAACCGATGAGTTTCTCTGCATCGAATGGAGCTCCGTTTTCAGCCAACAAAAGCGGGAAACCCCGATTGAATTGCACTGAATGAAACCAGTAAATACAACAAAGAAACTAATCGGACATCGCTTCGGAGCAACGTGTGCTCGCTCAAAAATCAGTGCATTGTGTCGCGGAGGAGGAAGCAAAAAGAGAAATAGAGGGGACAGGCGAGAGAGAAAAAGAGCACAAAAATAAACAACTCAAAAGATCAGTCGGTTGATTGTTCGCTCTTCCTCACTGACTTCCACTTCAGAACTGATTGTTGGGAACAGGGCTCCAAGAGAGCTCTAATAACAAATGTGTCTATCCTCCCACCCGGGGGTAAAGAAGGTGATAAGTGATAAGACACAGACTGTTCGAGAGAGAGAAAGAAAAAGAACGAGAGGCGGAGCGAATCGGGGGAAGCCCGTTGCAGCTGAAAGAAGAGGAAGAACAAGGGAAAGAACAAGGACAGAGAGCGACCAAACTGATAAAGAAAGTGTTGGTGGACAGTGGAAGCGGCAGAGACGACGACGATCTTTCCGATGACGTCGAGTTAGAGACGAAGTGATTAGGAGATTGATAGCAGCGAACGGGAGATCTTCTCCGTTTCTCTGGGTGGCCGAGTGATTCATCGGCGCACTTTCTGGCATTTTTTGTTGTGTTGCGCGACGAGTGGATGGACGATAAAAGCGCAAAGGTGACGACAACAAGCTAGCGAGATCTGTTGCTTTATTTAAAACCGGCGCGGGTGGTGATTAGTCATTGGGAGGTGATAGCAAATGAAGCTTCACCAAACACGACTGTATGTGGTTTGGAGAAGCGTACAGAACTACTGATAAATCGTGTTTTTGGTACAAACTGTTCGAGCATATTGGTTTGAGCCTCACCAACATTGGCTCAACTGAATCAGTGATACGGGTCTGTTCAAACATGACAGTTTTGTTGTAGTGCTCTCTCGAGGACACCTGGAGTGGCTTCCCCAATGTCGAAAAGGCGTGGAGAGCAGCGGGCGATGAGAGTGAGAAAGAATGGCGCCAGGCCACGTTTCGGAAACCATACAGTGTTCTGTTTGGACAGTTTGCAACTGTGTCGTGGAAAAGTGAGAAGAGGAGAAGGGGTTGGGAAGGGAGAAGAGAACGACGTGGAGGGACGAGAAACGAGGAGGACGCACACCAAATAGTACGCATTGTCTCCGGAACATGTACTGTTCTGGGTTGATTGCATCATATTGATCAGCGGGTAGCGAGAACATGAACGGGAGGAGAATGGATGGGAGCACAAGAACTAGCAATGTTCTCCTCGTTCGGGTGTAACATTTTGACTCCACTCGCTGCTTGATGATACTAGATAGAGATCTATGCGTGCTTCGTTTCGTTGTCGATGCCGAGCAAAAACAAATGAACAAAAAGCATATCGAGATGGGGAAAAAACGAAGCAGCCGTCGTCGTCGGAGGTGCCGGAGTGAGAGCGATGCTGCGGTTTCAACCTCGTATACACAGACAAACACAAATACGTATACACTCGAATACGGGCGGTCGGAGAGTGAAACGGAAAGCGAAAAGGAAGAAGAAGACGTGGACAACGACGCGAAGGGAGGGCTCTCGCATTTCAGGCCCGAACACACGATTGAGCACGGCTCTCCCGAGAGCAGCCAGCAGTCGTGGCGCCGTCCCTCGATGCCTTATTTGCTTTCACGTGGTCGAACCGAATCGTTTCGATTCGAGAGCCCTCCGGCCACTTTGATCTTCGTGTTTGTCACGTATCAACTTTCAGAAATTCTGACTGATCAACACAAACAGGGCTGTTCTTATCAGTGTCCAACAGATATGAAACACATAAAACTCGCGGTCCAAGTATCGTCCGATTGGTACTTTGTGAAGAGGAGAAAGATCGAGTCGCACAAAAAAGTTCGGGCAGGAAATGAACAGAGAGAAGATGATAGCAGTTCAGCAATAACGACTCTCTGTAACCGAACCCATCCAAAACGTAAAACACTCATAATGTACGCCTGAAATAGAATAGCCGTTCAAACTTTGATCTGCAGACGACGATAGCAGTGTTGGTATGTTGACCGTTGGTTTTAGAAGTTCTGCCACGTCAACAGAGGATTACTGTAGCCGAGAGGGAAGGCCCTTTAACCAAATAAAAGTCACGCTTTTCGAGAAGAAGTCGAAAAAACAAAACGAAGTGTGACTAATAACAGAAGGAAGAGAGCAGGTGAAAACACACAAAATACGAGCGGAGTTCACAGACAAAAGCTGATCAAAACTGCATGGAAAACTTGAGATTCAGCAGAAAAGCACACGGATGACGTCGTGGACAACTTCTGGGAATCGGGGTTGCAATCGGACCTTCTTCAGAATACATTGAAAAATGAGGCTAGTTAGAGAATCCGGGGGAGTACACGAAACACTTCCTCGAGGTTTTCGATCCTCGGAAATGGCGGCGAAATGGAGAGTACTTGTGGGTGATAAGCAATGTGTTTTTGAGGAGAAGCATCTATATATGGGCAGTGGAGAGGGCGAAGATGGACACAGATAAGAGCTGTGTGTTTCATGTGAATTCCCCCACTGATAGCTGGTCGAAACGAAACGGAGCGAGGTGAGGCGAGAACAAGTACGAATCGGTGTTGGAAACGAAAACACAGCGAGGATGCAAGTGGTAGGCTCCGAGAGCTGATCCCAACCACAAATAATCGCATCTTTTTGTGTCGGAGCAGTCGCTCAACGATCATCGCCAGGAGGGCGCTTGTCCCATCAGCTGTTCGAACGGGTTGCGACACAGAGGAAACGAGCATGAATACTTCATTTTGCGACCAGAGAAGTCGTGCCGAAAGTCATCTCCTCATACTTCGATGATGATCAAAAGATGGGTGTCGCGTGATGTTTCAAAGGTCAAAAGGATCAGATCTGGGCTGTGAACATGCAGAAACAGAAAACAACCATCGGGTGGGAAAGGAATTGGTTCAAGAGGAGCAAATGAAATTGGTGACGACGACGAAATGTGAGAAAAAGCTGGGCAAACCTATCAATTATGCATACTTTTATGGAGAAGCTCCTGCTTCAGTCTCTAGTCTTTGCTCCTGGCTCGGAAAATATTGACGGGAATGAGGGACTGAGTTGAAAGGAAATGAGATATCTACTTCTACAGTAACCGGAAGCATGTGTTATTGTTTCGCAAAAGAACCAACTTTCGATCAAGAACCAAAACGACACCGCTCACTTTATAAAAAGTAGGGGAACTGAAGAGAGGGACAGAGAGAACGATGGAAGTGACAGCGACGTCTTCTTTCATCTCTTCCTTCTTCAAAAATACAAGAAGAACGAGTGTGGCGGTCCAGTTGTGTTCGTCGAGACAAGTCGGGGTCGCGGAGACTGCAGAGAAGCCTTTGCGGGGCACGGAGGCGGCGGCCACTCGTGGTGGGTGCGCGCCTAATTCGAAACGACACTTCCGTCGATTCCATAACACATTCACTAACACACACGCGTACAAAACAATAATCAAACTTCTGTTCGGCAGAACACGTACCTTGCAATGAGCTGCTTGCACTCACGAACACTTCCTCCAATTCTATTTTCGTGTTCGGATCATTCTGATCTTCCAAACAAGCCGATGAAGACGTCGCGGATGCCTGCTCATCTGGAACATTCTAGTTTGGTCACTGACCGGTCGATGATCTAATCGTATTCTTGGAAAGCGAGTCATACCTCCTTCGATGGCACTGTAGTAAGAATCACCGGAAGTGGATCTCATCGCCAACTTCGGTGCGGCGTCACGTTTTGATGACGATTGGCCCTGAGAAAACGATAAAGTTCATTGGAACAGTCACAAATAGCCACAAATTGAACCCACCATTGTTTCTGTTTTGTCCGCTAACTTCTCAGCTTTGAGCACTACAGAAACCTGTTTAGAGAACTGCGACCTGAAGACTGTTGACTTTTTGCGTTGGAGAGGAGTTGTGGGAACGAGCTCTGAAAAGATACCGTCTAGAGAGACTATAATTGAATCAGTGGAGAGAATTGAGAGATGTCGAATTAGTCGGTAAGGGGATGGTTGAAGGGAATCGATATGTTTACGTACCGTCTTCCCCGCCTCCAAGTGGGATCGTCACTGTCGAAGTGTATCGTTTCTTCAGTGGACTAGAAGAACGGCTTCCCGAATCTTGACGAATCCGTTTCTTCAACGGAGAACTCAATTCCGTTCGGACGGGAGACTTTCCTTCTTCGACAGATCCTTCTGACTTTATGTGGGGACGGCGTCGTGACTGAGGATCGGGTAGTGGAGGTGGACACGTCAACGATGAAGACCTTTTCTTCTGTCCAGGAGTCGACAATCTTTCGTCGGCAACATTCTTCGCGAAATCCAACTTGGATATGGACTCCGAGCGCTGTATTTTCTTCTCTGAACACGATATGAACATATCGTTGTTGTATCGGTTCGACTGTCTTGGAGATCCTCTCAGTAACATGGTTCCACTGCTGCTTCTTTGAAGAACAGTAGGAGGATTGATCTTGATTTCCTGCTGGGCGACTGTTGGAACAGCGGATGAAGTCTGAAATTTGTTTCATTCACAACTTTCCCTCACTTGCAGAACTTACACTCGACAAAGGTTCTCCTGTGTTTCTGCGATCTTGCAGTTTTGAAGGAGTCCCCTTCGGATCGACAGCTTCATTAACAGATGGTTGCTGTCTTTTCAGAACTCCCGATTCATTCGTTTCTTTATCAAAGTATCCTGCTGGTGCTATGACGGTTTTTGTTCTCGTCAGTTTGTTTCGTGGTTTCGTCTATAAAAAAATCCATATTCCAAAATTTCAAGTGAAAAACTCACTGCTAATTGTCTTATTCCCGGAGAAAAGATAGCTGACGGTTGACCGGAACTGGGTAGTAACACTGCGGTGGAAACAGAATGTTGCAATATAGAGCTTGCTCGGGTCGGAAGTTCCTTGGGTGTTCCACCGAGATTCTCTAATCGAGACGTTGCTTGCATTCTTTTCAATCCACTTTTTGGTGGTATAGGAGGCGGCTGAAAACGATAGAAAAGCTAATTTGAATATTTTAAAATGTTCCTACCGGTGGATCTCCAGAATACGGTAACTGTTTCTTCTCTTTGGATTCGACCGACTGCATCTGTAAATTTTCAGTAAAACTTCAATATTTCAAATTTCTGAATTTCTAAAACACGAGCCTAGAACAATCAATAAGCAGAAGCTTTATGTTTCCAAATTCAGAAAAACAATTTGGCGCGTCGAGACCGAATTCGGTTTGAAAGTGTGTAAACACCGCACGCGTACTTCACGTACACACCACATCTTACGACACTTTTATAAATTGAGTCGAGCAAACGGCCCTGTACAGGGAAAAACCTCGAACGTATCAGGAATTTAGAAAAGTCGTTATCATAGTTGTTTTGATCAGAATAACGAAACCACAAACTGCCCGACTGGGTTACTTTTTCTCCCTATTGTCATTCCCCGAAGTATGGACACCCTGAAAAGATGAATCCGCCGAGTGTCATTCAGATACTGTACACAACGTTTATTTAAAAAAAACGAATTTAGAACAACTGGAAAACGATATAACGGTGTCAGAATCATTAGAAAAGAAGATCAATGTGAAGAAAGTGAGATTGATGTCATAATAAAGTTACGTGGATTAATGAGAGTGTAATAAAGTACGAATTTTGAACAAAAGATATGAAGTTGCAGGAACAGAGTGTTTTGAGGTAAAGAGAATTATGGGACGGTTGGAATGTTGGGAGTTCAGTGAACAGCTCAATCCGAGTCGTCAGATGCATCGGATCCAGCTTCGGATTCCTCTTCCTCCTCATCGGAATCTTCTTCCTTCGGTGCTGCCTTCTTCTCCTTTTTCTTCGGCTCCTCATCCGAATCATCCGAATCACTGATGTACTCCTTGGATTTGGCCTTCGAAGTCGATGGTCCGCTGGCTTTCTTCGGTGATTTCGAAGAAGAAGAAGCAGCTGCTCCACCACTCTTCTTGAATTCCTTCTTCTCTGCCTCATATCTTTCTTTGTCCTCAGCAGCCTTGTCTTCCCATTTCTGAAAGAGTGTTATTAGATGCACACCAAACAGTCTAAATTTCCCACCTTCTTATCCGAAATGCTCATTTCCTTCCATGCAGCACCCGCCTTCTTGGCTACTTCTCCGACCGAGTCTCCTTCTTCCTTGAACGATGCACGGTTAGCAGTGAACCAGATCATATACGCCGAAAGAGCCCTCTTCGGTTCATTCGGATCCTTCTTTCCCCTCTTTCCCTTCTTTCCTCCGTCTTCTTTCTCCTTTCTCTCCTTCTTTGCTTTCGGTTCTCCTCTTCTTTTCTTCGGAACATTCTCCTCATCATCCGGTTCCGATTCTCCAGTCCCACTCGAGTCCTCCTCGGATCCAGAGTCATACTCATCATCAGGTTCCGATCCAGATCCCTCCGACGAGTCCTTCTCCTTCGCCTTCTTCTTCAAATCCTTATCCAGATCGTAGTCTTCATCATCACTCTCTGACTCGCTCATCGCTCTTTCCCGTCCCTCCGCCTTCATCTTCGCCTTATACGGATCAGGCTCTTCATCACTAGAGCTAAGATCAGCAGCAGTTGCGATCTTCTGAGCATTTCGGATCTTGATATTCTTCTTATTCAAGTAATCGTACAACTTGTTGTTCTCCTCCTTCTCAATCGAGTTGAACATGAGAGAACTGCCTGACTTCAGGTCAATCTCGAAGTCAATGGTTCTTGTGACACTTCCACCATCGGAACGGGCAAAGTGACAAGAGGAGATCTCTTCGAATCGGACGTACATTGGTGGTTTGTGAATGAACAGGAATCCTTTCTCCATCGGATACAACAGTCCTGGATTCTGCTTGTGTGAACACTGAATCGCAGGGGTTCCAGTGCTACCGACAAACTTTCCAGGAATCGTAATCTTCAGATTACAGATTACTTTGAACAGGATGGACACAGTCTCGTACACTGGACCAGTCATCGTCGGTTTCAACTGGCCGCTGTAGCTCTCCTTGATCTGATCACTGAAAAAGTATGAATTGAACATCAGAAGTTTTCATTCTCGAACTCACTCAGTCAATCCGAGCTCAATCTCGTCGTCTTCATCCTTGATGAACTCAAATACCAGATAACTGTATCGAGTTTGTCCTTGTCTGATTGGAGGATTCAACGACAACACGAAGTAAACGTGTCTGCCATCGCGATGCGGAACCAGGAAAAGCCGATTGATCGACTTGATCGGAATCTTGTAGTCGTAAGTCTTTCCGTGGAGAGCGATGCTGTTCGGGTACACTTTGATGTCGTATCTTCCACGTGGAGTAGTGCACAGAATCTGTGTCAACTGAGCAATCGGCTGCTCAGTCTCCACTTCGAGTCCAGCATAAGCCAGCACGGCTTTCTTGAACTCTTCCACAGGATCTACCGCATCCGGATCCTCCGCGTCCACTGGCATATGGAATCTCATCTCCGTCAGTGATATTTGACTCTTCTCGTTGTTGTGGAACTCGAGAACTGCTTCGTTCTTGTTGGCAGTGCAGTTCGAGACGTAGGTGCACGGAATCTCGTAAATCGGTTTTCCCTCCCACGAGAAGTCAATCGATTTCCCCTTCACCTCGGCGTTTCCGTAGTTCCAACCCTTGATGAACAGATCAGATGACTCCACAGACTGATTCCAGTTGCTTTTTGCGAACTTGGAGACCTTTTCAAGATCCTGAAATACGACTTATCAACTGCAGAGCTCTATTTATGAAGGTATAATGCTCTAAAACGTATCAGATCCCCATAACACACCGTATCTTTGAGCCCTCCGAATCGATGAACTCCTCCGTCATTGAGCCCAACTCTCAGTCCTGGCTTGTTGCCAAGTTTCTGCCATTTGATGCCGTCTATTTCGTTTCCTTCCACGTTTATCGATTTTCCTCCCTTGTCATTCTTGAAGATCAAAGAAGAATCGGTGAGACGAAGGGTCCCCGTCTCGAGGACCCCCATGTTCTCTATGAAAACACCACTGAATTCCATGTTGCTCGTACTTAAAATATACAAATTGGGGATAGAAAAACCTTCAGAATTATGAAAAAAATTCGATGGACAAAATGGAGGGGTAAAGGGGGGGGGGAAGAGAGGAGGGGAGACGACCTCACAAAAGACGAGAAATGAGGAGAATGACGATTCCCGGGCCTTTTATACGGATTTCCCTGCACATTCTGACAGAGATAGACGAGAGTGAGGTTAGAGAGTATGAGAAAATCAATAGAAAACACCATATGACTGCAATATTCCAGGGAAAAGTCGATATGAACAGATTCCAGCAACGACCGTCGTTTTAAGCAAGAATATATGAGATTTATCAGGATACTTTTGGCTTATTAGATAAATTAAATTATTTTGTATTTTCTGAATCAAAAATATACTGTAAGAAAGTGTATAGACCTCTACAATTCCAGGTAAACGTCAGAACATTCGAATGCATTCAAATGGATTCGAAATGCCAAGAGAGACTGATTGCTCGATTGAGGTACGGTAGACATTTGTCTGCATACAACAGACCCCACGCGCAATGCAGATCACACTCGTTTTTGGATTTATTCGTGGAGCCTCCTATTTTATTGTTTTTCTTATAATATTGTACTGTTTTTACCCTGAATCTCCCTTCTAATTGTGTCTCAAACTTTCTTAAACCTTCTCAATTTTCATCCGTTTAAATTTTACTTTTTACAGGGTACTACAAAATGTCTACGGCCGTGACGATTACAGCGCCGAGCGTCAAGCACATCCTTCTGGATTCGCTTGTCGTCATGAAGATTGTGAAGCACGTCGACAGTGAGCTTCACGCAGGAATCAGCGAGGTCTCTGGAGATGCCTGTGCCGGAGTGCTCACTGGACTCGTCTTCCTCGACGATTCGCGATTGGAAATCACCAACTGCTTCCCAACGGCTCGCAACGAACCAGTCCTTGATGACGATGCAGCTGTAAGTGAAAGACAGGAATTTACTCATTACTATTCATTAAAACAGCAGGCTGCCCAACAGTACGAGGAGCAGAAGCAACACGAGATGCTTGACATGCTCCGCAAATTCCGCACGATGAACATCGATTACGAAATCGTCGGATTCTACCAATCTCATCAGTTCGGAGCTGGATTCACCCATGTGAGTATTATAATAGTATATTTTTCATAATTTTCGTGTTTATAGGACCTCGTCGAGTCTATGTTCGATTACCAAGCTATGGGACCAGAAAACGTCGTTCTCATTTACGGTTAGTCATGTTGGTTTGGGAAGCAGCTCAAGTTATTCTATTCAGATCCAATCAAGACCCGTCAAGGACAACTTTCTCTTCGCGCCTGGCGCCTGTCGACTGCTGCTCTCGATCTCGCTTCCAAGAATGACTGGAGCCCGGAACTGTTAGTAAAGTCCTGGAAGTTCTTAGTTTGCTAAGTTGAATGTTTCAGTGTGAAAGGAGCCGGTATCAACTACGAGAACATGTTCGAAGAGCTGCCGATCATCATCAAGTCGTCGTACCTGAACAACGTGTTGATGGCTGAGTTGGCACTGACCAAGTCGTACTCTTCTGACAAATACTCGACGAGACACTTCGATCTGGGATCCAAGAAGTCGCTTGAGAAGTCCGTGCGTGCCATGATGGCGAATGTGGATGAGCTCAACAAGTCTATCCAATCATTGACCAAGTACACCATGGACAAGCAGAGACACGACAACATGATCTTTAGTATGACCCAGAAGAGAGTACGTAAATGTGATTTCTGATGTGTTAATATCCTGGTTTCTTTCCAGCAACAAGAGAACGAAGCTCGTCTTGCCCGTGGAGATCCACCACTTCCAAGCGACGACATCAAGAGAATGAAGGCTCCACAACTGCAGACCAGGAACGGACTTCTCGATGAGCTCCTCGCCAGTTTCGACACCAACGCCCTCGCCGATTTCTCGAAGACAGTGACCGGAGAGAACATCACGAAACTGTTCATGGCAGAGGCCGTTACCGAGGAGAAAGTTCAGTCAGCCAGAGAAAGAGGTGGAACCATGACTTCCATCTCTTCGTCCACTCGTTAATTCCTCGTTTTCTATCGAATTCGTCTAAATATTTTCCCATTTCACATTTCGGGAAACGGAATTTCATATAACTCGTCGGAGCATTCTTCACAAGAATGACTCGTTTTCTATTTAGGGGATAATCTCGTTTTGGTAAACGATGATTGTGTGAAATACGTCTCCCGTTTCTTCGGTACCTTTTTCCTCTTTCCTGTCTCGGATGAAGCTTCATTGTTAGCTAATTTATCCCGCCCCCTCCCCTTTTTTCTGTTTCTGTCCTCCTTGTTGATGCTTTTTTCTAATTCTAACAAGTTCATTCAATATTTGAAATTCAAAAGATTAGAATGCAAAACTAGATCACACTTTGGACCGGGGCACTGAGATATCACTCGATTGTTCACCAGAGCAGTCCTCCTTTCTTCACTCCGTTCACCTTCACGATGCTCTTCGGATCCAGACGAGCGAAGATCTCGAGACCGGCACTTCTCTCGACGGCATCCAATGGCACGTGGAACTTTGAGATCTCGACAGTGTCTTCGATAGAAACATTTGGCAAGATGTACGACTCCAATTCGTACTTTCCGGGAGTCACTTCGAACAGGGCAACTTTGAAGAAATGAGTCGGCACGGCCACGTTGTTGTCTCCCAACACTTGATACTTAACGTACTTCTTTCCGTCCGATGCTTCTCTGGGCAGATACAACGGTCCCGTGACAATGTACGTGTTCAACATCTTTTTAGCGACTCGACGACAATGCATCTCCAGATCATTCCACTTGTCTCTGTTGAATCCACGACCGACTTGCGGGCTCATGTTGCTCAAGTAGAAAGTCTGATCCACGGCCAGCTGACTCTTCCGATGGTTTCCAGCAGCCGCCAAGTGTCCACGATCGAATCCACTCGCCTTGTAGTCGCTGTTTTGCGACAAGAACTTCTGCGGGAACGTGGTGTCGGGTTTGAACTCGCACAATTTTCGGTCGACTCCCTCCGCGTGTTTCAGTCGTTCTGGGGTCAGGTGTTCGCAGACCCAGTTGGCAGTTCTCGTTTTGTAGTCGTAGGAGAGCACGAAGTCTTCGTAGGTTCGCACGTTGGTGAAACCCGGGTAACCGTGCTTCATGATCTCCGCCGATCGAGACGGACCGAGAGCGTCGGCGTTGAGATTCGCTGGCTTCAGAGCAGTTATCTCGGTGGTAGCAGGGAACTGCACGGTCGGCTGGAAAACACTTGTAAAGATTCGAATTCTGAGGAGAACTTACCGCCGTCAGACTTGTGGCCGATTGTGCGGACCGGAAGAATGGCAAATCGTCGTTGGAATACTTTCCGGCGAAGAACGAAAGTCCCGCGACTGCCGCTGTTCCAGCTACCTTTCCGATCATTTCTGACGGTCTGGAATATGGTTTTAGATAGAAATCCGGAAAAGAGAAAACAGATAATAATAGTTGGGAAAACCATATGAAAAATCACTGTTTCTATCAATTTTCAATAAGTTTTATTTTGGAATTTGTCGTCGAAAAAATACGAAATAGGATATTTACAAATACATGGCAAAATGGGACAAGGAAAAGTCAAAAAGTCATTGAGAAGAGAGTCGATGGCACCCGGAATTGAAGAAATTACAATAAGTGAGTCAGTGAGTGAAACGTTACATATACAGGGATCCATCGTATGGTTTGATGTAGCCGACGGCAATGAGCACCACGTCGACGATGGTCCAGACACCGAGGCCTCCGAAGCTGAACAACTTGCCAATCGCCGACTTCCACAGTCCAAGGTAGAAGCGATCGGCACCGAATCCTCCGAGCACGACGGACAACACCATTGTCTTGGTCCAACTGTATCCGGAAGACCAGTTGCATCGGACTCGCTTCAGGAACTTGCGTTGTCCTATGCAGATTACCGAGTTGTGGGTGGTACACTTGGTGACGATGAGCTTTGTACTGCTTGTGGAGCAGTTCGTGGCGGGTTCGCAGTCGTAATCGGTTTCGGGAAGCTGCCAGCAAAAATTACACACTGCTTCCACATTCGTCTTGCTCACAGGATTCGGACATCCTCGTTTAGAAGTGCAGTTGACGAGCAGAGTCTCTCCGATCTGACAGTCTTCCGGGAACGAACATATCAGTCCACTGACTTCGCCGCATCCCATATCCTCGTAGATGCTGACAATGGAATCGGTCATCGGAATGCCTGCGAGGAGCAATGCCGCCGAAAAGAGAGCATTTCTGACTGCCGATCCCATTCCGGTGCTCGAGGTGGACTTGCGTTCTCGATCTGAACCGAAAACTATCGTCAGGGCTTAGAGAATTTGGAAAATAAATGATATTGGATAAACAACCAGTTTCTCAGTTCTAAAGATACAAAAAATCATGACAATTCATTCACAAACTGAGAAAAATACAAATTTGAAAATTGAGAATCACAATGAGAAAAATGTGAGATGATGTGAAAAAAGGAAATACGAGATCACACTCAAATACAAAAAATTTCCATAGAAAGTGAGTAAATACTGCAAGTGATAAATAATGAAATCAATGCTTGGTGTGGACGATGAATGGTACCATTCGAAGCCATTTCCCGTCGGATCGAGCTGTCGCGAGACCTTCGCAGTTGCAGTTTTCGTGGGAGAATGTGTACTGACGACACGGTTTGCAGCCGAATGGAGGTTCTCTGACAAATAATTATTCGAATCTTGAGGAAAAGATAGAGAAACTCACTCTTCTTCGATTTCCTCGCCAACCATCTCTTCGGATCCCTTCACGAAGACGAACAGACGATGGTTCTGGTTGTTCAGATGTTTCTCGTATTCCGGGGTGCTTCGCGTATGGCCCAGCATGAACAAGTCCCGGTTGATCTTTCTCCGCTCCAGATCGCTCAGTTCGGCACACGTCTCTCCACAGTTGTCGTGAGTCGAGTTTTCCGCTTCACACAAACTGATCGGCACCCGGTACGAGTATATGGAGCGAAGAGGGCAGGTTCCGACGAAGACGGCCACTTCGGTGAGAGTATTCCGGTGACGGGAGCGGAAAATGTCGCGAAACTCGTTACGGATCTAAGTTGACAGATTTCCACACTAGTTTTCATAGAATAATCGTTACCTTCTCAAAAGAAGCCAGGGTTTTCGAGAGGGCTTCTGAGTCTTCGTCGGAGTCGCATTCTCTGCTCGGAATGACTGGCGACGTGGAGAATCCGTGACTGCAAACAAATTGGTTAGAAAGTTAAGAAAAAGCATTGAAAACTCACGAAAACATGATATTCTGCATGAAAAGATCAACGAATTGGAGAGTCGAATGAATGCAGACGGCGCGTTTGAACATCACGGGGAACAGTTCGACAGGCGCCTTCCTCTCGATCACGTTCTCGTCTTCTTCTTCGCAATTCATCTTGTTTGACAGTCGGAGCACTTCGACTATTGAGCCCATTTTGCTTCTAATCGATAAAAACTAGAGAAAATTACTATTTAGGCTCGAGTCAAAAAAGAGCTCGCCGCATTTGAATTCCTAGGCCACGGCGTGGAATTTCTCGGCCATGAGAGGTAAGTCGGTTGACCGAGTCTCCAGACTCCGGAGTCCGGAGGAAACCTGGACAAGAGAGCACGAGTGTAGGCAAATGGTAGAATGATTTATTGGAAATATGAATTCTTCCCTTGAATTTCGACAAATGATAACAAAATATCAATTGAATATCATTAGACACGAATTAGTTATTATGAGGCAACAGAGAGATCGAGGAGAGTTAGGAATCATCTTCGGCTTTGATCAAGCCCTTGTTCACTTCATATTTTTTGATATACTCCAGCATCTTTGTGTCCTTGGTGAACTTCTTGAAAGCCTCGAAATGCATTCCGAAGTTGTTCACCGGCGTCGCTTGGGAGTTACAGGCTGTGATCTCTCCGCGGGCGAACTTTGGCGGGAACCGATGACCGGTTCTTTGGAAATAACTGGAATGGAAGTATTGGAAACCTTGTCAGTCATTGAATTCACTTACGAGATAAGATCCTTGAGCTGTTCCTTCTTTCCATTCTCTTTATTCTCGTAGAGCATGTATCCGCTGCCGACCAACGCGAAGTGGTACTTGGCTCTGGTGATGGCCACGTTGAGGCGTCGGAGATCGGAAACAAATCCGAGTTGGCCTGAAAGAAGAATGTAATAAAACACGTGGAAACTAGGTGACGTACATTGCGGGTTGTTCCGAACCATCGAGAAGATGACAATGTCGTACTCCTGTCCCTGGAAGCTGTCGACTGTTCCGATGTTCTTGATCTTCAGGTTCCTCTCGACTACCAGTTTCCACATCAAATCATACTGAAATGAAGAGATAATGACTCTCTCAATTACAATGATGACTAACCTGTCCCCTGTACGGAGTGATCACCGCGATTTTCTCCGGTTGAACTCCCTTCTCGACAAGACGGTTGAAGTGGTCAATAACGATCTCGGCCTCGGCTGCAAAATGATTTGTATGTACGACAAGCATGCTTGACAGCTCTTCTTACCGTCGTTGGAGTACGTGAGTTCAGAGTATCCTCTGTTGGCATCGTCGGTGGCGAATAATGCATTCTCATAGGTGGCGATTCTTAGATTCTCGTCTTGAATGAACGAAGTGTCGAACATCACGAGTGGGGCGTACACTTTTTGAGCCATCGAATACAAGGCATTTCTCTTTGGCTCCAATGAACTATTGAAGAAGAACACGCTGAAAACGATTACCTAGCAGTCAGCTTCACACTTATCACTCACCTCATATCACGCTTTATGGTCGGGGCGGTCACCAGTTTATTGTCGTAGAAGTGTCTGCTTGACCAACTGCAGATTAGCTCGTTGCATCTATACTGCTTGTCGAGCATAATCCAACTGAACCGATCCTTATTCTCCATGATTCGATCCATCACTGATCTTTCGAGCTGGTGCTCTTTGCCTCTGAAAATGATACACAATGAACACAAAATGAGATGAATAGCTCACTCGGTGGAGAAGATCACAGCCGGCAACTGCATCGGGTCTCCCGCCAACACGACTCTCTTCATTGTGTTGCAAGCGGGCCACGTCGCACCCTCTGTCACTTGTCCAGCCTCATCTGAAGAATATGTTGTGGAATGAATACTGGACGAACTATTCAACTAACCAATGACACACACGTCTGGAAGGAACTTTGAGCGCAGCATCACTTCGACGAAGCTGCTTGCGACTGTCGCGAACACAATCTTCACATCACCGACGACTTTCTGTAAGAACATATACTGTTTTGAACCACCTCGGATCCGCTCACTTTCATTGCGCTATTTTTGGCTCTGTCAGCTGCTTTGGTCCGAAGTTTGGCAAAATCATTGGGAGAGATGTTTCCACTCTTCACCAGTTTCTTCCAATCATCCTATAAAACAGTTATAGTTCTCCAACAAACTTTCTACGTTTCTTACAGTCAATTCCTTGGCTCTTTTCGCTTCGTCTGAACTATTCACGATATCTTGGAAGTTCTGGAGATCCATGAGAGCTGAAGAAACAAAAACAATTATGAAGGATCCCGACATCGACTTACCGTGTTCATGAAGCTCTTTGTCGAGTTTCTTCTCTTTCAACACTTCCTTCACTTTTCTTTTGATGTTTGCGATTGCTTCTCTTGTCGGAGCCAACACCACGGCCTTCTTTCCTTCCCTGACGTGCAGCATGAGGTAGTGAGCAAGAACGTGTGTCTTCCCGGTTCCAGGCGGTCCCTGAATGCACACGAGCTTCCGCTTCTCGTTGCGTGCCATCATGATTGCCTTTGCCTGAGTCGGGTTCAACACGCCGTTCTGCACCCCACCATCTTTCAAATTCTTGATTTCGTCGGCGTCGGACATGTGATCCTCGATGCAATTGTGCAATCCGAGTTGCGAGTCGCCTCCTTCAATCACGTGAAGAAGTGCTTCGTTTCTGTCATGCTTTCCCTTCCTGAAATTGAGATTATCGTGCTGGGAATGTGCTTAGTCTGCTTACTTCCAATATTCCGATGAACGCCCAGGCTGAGAACATTTGAACAGGAACAACTGGCCCTTTTCGACGTGCTGATCGACAATAGTACGGGCTGCTCTGACAAGACTGACGATACATCTCTGAAAGAATGGGCATTTGATTGGCCTAGCTCGACTTGTTCACGCACGTTTTCCCTTCCGTCGACCATGCGGATGTTTCCTTTCAGTTCCTCGGTGATCGGATTGACCAGATCGTCTTCCCACTCTCCCGTTTCCTCGTTCTGGACAGCTCTGTGGACAGTGACGATCGAGGCTGGAAGAAAGATACTGTGATATGGAGAAGTTACTATAATACGAACAGTCGCTTATTTTTTTGAAAAGCTCGAGCTTTCGCATGTCGACAATTTCGAACACCATACGATCTCCCTCGAGGAACTCCAAATCATCCAATCTGATCAACTTCAGTGCTCCAACTTCTTTCCAGTTTTTGGTTTCTTGCTGAAAAATCAAATGAACTGAAATCAGCCGAAACGAGCCAACTCACTTCTTCAATGTAATCGGTCTCGATTTTTAAGAGTGTTCCAATCTGTTCCAAACGTTCCGTCATGTCTTCAACTTTTTGAGTCATGCTCATCTTCGCGTCGTCTGCTCTGATCGCACCCAGAACATCCAGACGGAATGTGTCGTCTTCGATCTCCACTTGGAACATTATCTTGTGGTATCTGGAAAAGAATCTGATGAGTTGGACCAAAGCAGGAATACTCACTTTCCAGGGTACAAGAGTCGACTGTTGTCAGCCATTAGACCGACCTCGGGGTGTTGGAACTCGCCAGAGCCAATGCAGTTGTCCACACTGACATCGAATTTTTCCATAGTGTGCTGAAAAAGAACAGTATGAATTGACAGGGTTGTTTTTCGCAAAGAATTACCATGATGACACCGTCTACTGCATCGTAAATGTAGGGTGGATCTATCTTGATGAAGCAGCAAAGAGTACTGTCGACGAGTTGTTGGGATCTGAAAATGGGAGTTCAGTGGATGATCGGGAATGATTCGAGCTCACTCTGTTTCAATACGAACGATTTCTCCGTATGACGCCTCGAACGAATCGTCCTCCGAACGGAGAGACAGCACTTTTCGGAAGTCTGATTTGGCCTCGTAACATGCCAATTTGTACAGCTTCGTGCTGTTCTCGTCGGTTTCGTTTCCGAGGAAGAATCCAAAGAATACCTTTTTGGACATTCTAAAAGATCAAAAGATGATGCACACATGGAGAAAATCAATGAGGAGAGGGAAGAGCAAGAACATCTGCAGGGTCTCTGGAGGATGTTCCTTTGGCCGAGAGACAGAAAGTTAGGCCAGTGGAAAGAGAAGGAAAGAGTTGGTTGAAAGGGAGAAAAGATAATAAATGTGATCGAAGAAAGTGAGATGGTCAAAAGAGGCGGGGTCAAAACAAAACAGTACATATGCATAACGACAACAAAAAACTCGTCGTTGTGTCTGCACCCTCCGAGTTTTGCGTGAGTATGGGTGGTGTCCTGGGAGGAAAATCAATGTGTATAACTGGCGATGTTCAAAAGATGTTCCGGACAAAAGAAAACATGAGAACTCTTAGAAACAGAAAAACCGCCAGGAATTTGGACAAAAAAGAGAAACAGAACAGACTGTACGGAAAGATTCCGAGAGTGTGGTGTATTGCCTGCTTTCAATCATTCCGAGATGAATTGTTTAAAAAGTGGGTGCTATCAACAAAAATTCAGACAGAAATGTTTAGATTGGGTGGCTCCCAGGTGTCCCATTACCATAAAACAATAAACTTAAAAGGGTGGGAAACCGACGAAATTGTATTTACAAAATGTTGCAGGTGTGGGCAAATTAACGATGAATAAAATGATGGGAAACAGTTGAAAGTAGGAGTGAAAAGAGAGAAAGACCGGGACCACAAAAAGAAAGAGAATGGTCGATTCAAATGCAACGAAAGAAAGAAGCCAAATTAGGTGAGAACGGCAGTGTATGGAAGAACGAATGAATAAATGAGGGAGCAACGGACCGTTGTGGGGATAGATTGGAACGCGCGCGGAACAGACGAGAGACGATGAGAATAATTGGTCGGTGGGTCTACAAAGAGGAGAGTCGAGTTCTAATAGAGGATTGTGATTGGGTGAAGATAAGATGATCGCTGAAAAGGGTAAGACAGTTGTCGTTTGGAGTGTTGGTGTATGTATGTTCCTTTCCGAATCCATGTCAAACACATTGCATGAATGAGTAGGTCAAAAAACACATTCCTATTTACAACTCGATTCTCCCTTTATAAAAATGGAATGATTCGTCAATTAGCCACAAGTAGTTCACTACCCCGTTTCGGTTCTTCTCTCTGCCCTCATTAGATGCTCCCAAATGGGTCGACTCCATTAGACTTGTTCCCGTCCCCCGAAGCAAGCTCCCTCTTCATCTCCTTCCACTTTCATTTCTTTTCGATCCCAGCTCTCCGCCTCTTACTCACGAGTGCGAACGTTGCCCCGGGTTACTCGATACAGAAACATCTGCCCCTCCCCTCGAGAAATTCATTCTCCTTTCACTTCTTTACACGTCCAATCGAGCTCCGTCATGCCTCTCCTTCTCGCCTTGCTCTCCGCGGTTTTCATCAGCGCTGTGGCCATCGAGCGTGAGGTAACTCTTATATTAGTCTAACCGGATTCTGGATTCTCTTTTCCAGCAACCGGCCGTGGTCGACATGCGGACCATCCGCCCGTTCCCCCAGATGACCGGATCTGACGACGACAGCACCAAGATGCAAGTGGTCGTCGTTCTGCTCGTCGCCTTCTGCGTCAGTCTCGCCATCACAATCATCATCCGCTTCCTTCGCAAGTACTCGGAACGTCAACGCCTCTACTCTAGCTTCAACTGATTATGATAAACCTTCGTATTCCATAGATTGTCAACACATGAAATGTGGCCAACAGTGTCTAACCAAGTTGATATCATATCCCAGTTGCGAGCCATTTGTTTTCGAGCACAAGCAATAAAGCTTTGATAAAACCACTTTTGCTGATTGCTGCCGTGAGCAAAATGAGTGACACGAAATGAGAATTGGATCTCAGAAGTGACTTCGGAAAAGTGATAAAGAGAAACCAATATGACGAAGATAATGGCTTTTTCGAGATGGTATGAAAGCAATCTGAGCATCAGAGTTCAAAGCAAATGCTTCTAGACACCTCTCACGACATTCTTCAGTAAATCTGAGAAAATGACGAAGACTTCCATAAGGATTTCATAGCAACCACATTTCGAAATACCCGGTATCAGAGACATATCGAGGTGGCAGAACAGGTGGAAACGGATAGGCTTTTTCGAGTGTCAAAAAGCGAAGAAATTGGGGGTACAGGGCAACGGACATGATTTTGATCGTTAGAAAAAGCAAATGACCTATTGCGCGGTGTATGCCTTTTTGCGGACACAAAGGTATGGTAAAACGGGCGGAGAGATAGAGAGACCCTCAAAAACGGGCGTGCAATAACTTTCAACGGCAGAACGCTACTTTGCGAATAAGCAAACATGGCTGGTTGCAAGTGTCGATAAAGATTGACCGATTCATGACTACGTGGTACAACACAAGTTGAGCAATTGATTGGTCTTACTGTAGCCGAATCATCAGAAGAATGGGTTTTTGTCATGTAAATGTGAATTCAAATGATGAGAACGACATTATGAATGTGCTTCCCACGGATGCCTTGACTCAACAAACATCGACAACTATGTTACACTGCACTATCTGGAGCATTACGATTTACAACGCCGAAAGAGCTCGTTTCGTAGTAAACATGACAGTTTTGAAGGAGAGAAAGAGCAGAACGCTCATGAAATATGAAACAAAGAGGTCAAGCGAAAGGATTGCTGCATGCTGTTTGTATGCACATGTTATAGAGTTTGAACGATTTTCTAATCTGGTAGGGAACAATAACCGGAATAGGAAACAATACAAAAAGTATTGAACGAGACACAAAGGTGCTTGAATTCTAAGACACAACAAGAGCAAAGGAAATTGAACGGAATGATATAAGCGATTGCTGAGAACAGTGCGTTTTGGGACGATTGGAGGCGAGGAGGCAATAAAATGCTGGAGAAAACGTATTGTTCTACGAATAATAGAAGATATGGGAGTTATGACTCATCTCTGTTTCACGCTCACTGTCGTTGCACAACGGGAATCGTGACAACCTACAAGGAAAACCTCTACGTGAACTCTTTCAGAAAGGACATGCTATTGATGACGTTTTGATTCATTCTGAGATCAGAGGTCCCATTGTGCTGTTCATAGACAATCGAAGATACAAACGGAGTCATGATTCCAATGGATATCGTTCTCAACACGCTCAACTGTCTCGTGCTGACCACTGTGCTGTTGTTTTGCGGTGGAAAGAAAAACAAGAAGCCGCCGATCGCGGTGCAGCCACCACGTGAGATTCAGGGTTCAGACTGGAGATGTTCGGTGAATTGCAGCGCTGAAACCGATGGCAACGACTGCTGCGACGACGAAGGGGATGGAAGAGATAAAGGCGCCGTCGAAGGTTCAGGAAGTGAAGAAGGAAGAGGTGAAGGTGGAGGAGAAGAAAGAGGAAAAGAAGGAAGAAGCGAAGAAGGAAGAGGAGAAGAAGGAGAAGTCGAAGTCGAAGGGAGAGAAGAAAAAGGAAGAGGATAAGAAAGAGGAAAAGAAAGAGGAGAAGGAGGATGAAAAGAAGACTGATGAAAAGAAGAAGGAAGAGAAGAAGGAAGAGAAAAAGGAAGAGGAGGACAAGAAGGATGATAAGAAAGAGGATGGTAAGGAGGAGAAGAAGGAGAAATCCAAGAAGGAAGAACCGAAAAAGGAGGAAAAGAAGGAGGACAAGAAAGAAGAGAAGAAAGAAGAGAAGAAAGAAGAGAAAAAGGAGGAAAAGAAGGAGGAACCGAAGAAAGATGAACCCAAAAAGGAAGAGCCGAAGAAAGAGGAGCCGAAGAAGGAAGAGGACAAAAGAGAGGACAAGAAGGACGGGTTGGTGGAGAATCCGATTGTCACGGAGCAGTCGGAGATCAAGTCGGTTCAGGTGAGAAAGAATGAAAGTGGAAAGAGAGATGAATGAGAGTTGCAGAACGAGGCCGACAAGGACAAGAAGTAATCGGTTTGGAAGCAGAACTATGCACTTCCTTTTGAACTATGATATACATACTGTGATAAGATGAAAGAGTGAAAATAAATGTGTTTGAGAGAGGATTTCATATTGGCCCCCCTGTTTCTCCTGGTCTTTTTCCTCCAGAATCCCAGCTCATTGCTCGACAAATCTTCTGACCAAGTACATCTGAATCACCTTCCTCTTCCAGGCATTTCTGACTCATCTGCACCGTCGGCTCCACTCTCTATTTTTCCGTCCCTTCCTCCATTTTTCGAGAGTTCCGTTTTCCATTTCTTCGTTCGAAATTCATCAGATTCCTTCTCAAAACGAAAACACTTCGTTTTCGGGGTTCTCTGATTTTCTCGAGACGAAGAACTCAACTCGTTTATGTTTTCTTTGGAAGAATAGAGAATATGCAAAGTTCAACAAACAACATTTTGATGTCTGTTCAGAGAGAAGCATTGGACATTCTTACTAGTTTATTGAGAAGAAAAGCAAGGGAACCATTCGATACGAACGGAATCTTGGAGGAATACATGGGACAGTGGGGGCAATTGGCATCGGGACGGCAAGTTTCTACAGGTCACACACGTGCGGTGATATCATCTATGGGCTGAACGGGCCTGAAGAGCTTCAAGGCATCGAACAACCAGCACTAGCAACATTTCTAGAGAAGGAAGATGTGCCTAGGAACAGTTTGGCAACCGGGAAAAGAAGGGAAACGGTGTCTAAGAGGGGAGAAGAGGCGTCTAGTTCATGGCGATTTGAATGGTGTTCTTGTCCTCGGGGCAGTTGGTCGGCACGGGCAGGAATCCGTTCTTCTTGGAGTTCTTGGGCTTTGCGATGCTGCTGAATGTCGACAGAAGCTGAAATTTGGAAGTTGCGAAACGTTTCGTTGTATTCCCTACTCACCGTTCGGTTGGATGTCTTGTTGATGGGTGCTCCACTGTGATTCTCCGATGACTGCGGGCAGCAAACTCCAAAGGTCTGGAGGAACTCCCTGCAAAATAAATTGCTTTAGTTTTGCTTTCAGATTGTCGTCCGTTCCCCACAATGCAAATTCCCCTTCTATTTTGGTGTAGGGGCCACCTCTGCCACCACAACACGTCAAATTCAAGAATCCCTACAGTCAGTCAAACAACCAAAACACACACCTTCGGAACACGTGCGACATTAGCGCGCACAGCACAAAGTTGACAGCGCTGTTGATGAGTGACAACAAATCGAAGACGTTGTTCAGTTGGAGAGTGAGGAACGTGAGGCGGGGGTGAGCACCGGCGGCGAACGTCAGAACGCCTTGCGGGAGTTCGGTAATGAGGAAAATGGCGACGATTCCGGTGAGCATTGCTGTGGTACGTTCTGCTTGCGAGTTGCCATTTCCCATTCCACCACAAAGTCGGGAGCGTCTTTCACGGGCCTCAATGAGCATACGGACCAGGAGAGTCATGAAGATTGTAAGAAGAAGACAGGGGATCAGTTTGAGGATCAAGGCGGCCATCCAGTAGTTGATTCTTTCCCAATCACAGTTCCACCAAAGCGGTTGGCTCAATCCGTAGAACTGGATCATATCTGTCGGCTTCCAGTCGTCCTTGTACTTTCCCTCGAGACACAGATCTGGCACGGCTCCAACTTCTCCCTCAATGATGCGATAGCGGATGAAGATGGGTAAGCTTCCGATGCACGCGATGACGAATGCGAGTACGATGGCGAGAAAGGCGGCTCCGAATCCGTTGCATGGCGGAATTCTCGTTTCCGATCGGCTTCCGCGGTACAGAACCAAGAATCTGAAACAGAGCGGAAATTAGAAAATAGAATGTCGCAGTTTAATTTCCGGTTAATCTCACCTCAAAATGGCCATATTGACGGTGAGCCACAAGCTACATGAGTGCACGAATACCGAGAAGATGGCGTAGAACTTGGTGTAGATTGCCCATGGAAACGAGAAGTACCACGGATGACACAGCTCCACGTGCTTGTACATCAAATAGGTTGCCATCAGGGAAGCATCGCAGACGGCGATGACGACGAGGAACAGGTTGAATGGTGACTTGCGCATGGCTGGCCGGAGCAGCACGACGACGATGGAGATGTTGGCAAAGACTCCGATGACGCACAGGAACACGTAGACATAGTTGTGGACGACTGTGAAGGACGCCGAGAAGGGCAGAAGCAGCTGTAAGAGCTACAGTTCGTGGGTAGGGGGTCACTAGATAGGAAAGGTGGAGAAGCACGTGCTGGAGAGGGAAGAGTCTGAAGTGCACGTTCCGGGATAGAACATTCATTACGGTACTCCTAGATTTGCAGTCAGCGCTTAGGTGATCATATTTCTTTGCTTTTTAGCGTAAAAGATCTCTCAAAGATCCTTCTTGATGAAAATCACGTGAATCTGCAAGTGTCATATTCCTGCGCGCGTTCTTCCTCGGGGTCAATTAGTGATGACTTCTCATATGCATACTTCTAATCGGACTTTCTCGAAATTCAATCACGTGCTGCTCGTCCCGATGACGTAGTCGATGGTCCTTGACTCGTCCTTTGCCCTCATCCACCCCATTTTTGTTTACCACCAACCCCCCGAAGAGCAAAATGTATACGAAGGAGATGCTCTGGTGTTCAGAATGTTTACACCTCCTCGTCTCCCCGAATCCTCTGCATCGCTGCCTCCACATCCTTTTGTATCCTTCTGCTTTTCTTTCTATTTCCACAAGTCTGCACATCAGATTCAATCCATTCATGTTCTGCACGGAACTCTCAGAACTTTCACAAATCAGTCGAACTTCGCCTGACAATAAGAGTGCCTTGAAAAAGCTCATTGGAGGAAATCTCGGGAGAGACGTCGTTGTCGTCGACGGGGAAACAAGCAACCGAAACCCGCAAGCAAACATGGCAGAATTCTATTTTCGAGAAGGCAACAACCACGACGAAATGATGGATTCGTTGTTTTCATTCGTTCTTCGCTCTTTCGTTTGTTCCCTCCCTCGACGACGACAAAGAATTACAGATCGGTACACGGAGAGGAACGGAAAGGACGAGTCGAGGTGGGGGAAGGAGCACTTTCGATGAAAGAATGCATACGTTACGAACAATGGTTTCTCGTGATACACAGTCAAATGCAGCTCAGGAAGAAAAGTTCTAGAAGCTCTGCGCACTTTGAACTTCTTCTGCATTTACTAGAGTTGTTTTCCAGAAGAAGGAGAGGAAATCTTGTCTCCACGACAAAGCACTTACTCTTTTGATACACACGAGACCTAGAGCTTAGATAACTGGATGCCACCATGTGTGTTCCTTTGCAAGATGTCATTTGATCCCAAGGATCTTTTTAGCCTAAGTATACACACACCTCCCCTCCTTCAACTAGTATTCTGTCCATCTCTGTACCGCCCAGCTGAAAATAGCAAGTTGAAAATAGAAGAAGCTGCCTCCTCCCCACGTCCCTCTTCAAACGAACATCTCCTCACGTCATCCATCGCCGACTAATTGAGAAGTGTCGGAATTCCACAAGTTTTACTTTCCGACGCGTGCAGTCGTCACAGAGTCGCATGACCTCTGCTTCCAGTGACAAGTTGCGCGGCGGCTCATTACAGAAAGTGAGCCGAGGGCAATTGGCTCAACTATCCGTTTTTTCGTGTACACGGACATATATTTGTGTGCAAAAGGACGATGATGCGCCGAGGAGAAGAACTCAATTGCATTGCCGCCACCGCGTGTTCTCCTTTTCCACTCGGCCCAGCATTGATTCGATTTCGGGTCAATGCGAAGAAGCGAAACGGCGAAGTGAAGCCGGAGAAGAAGCTCTCAAGGTGATCACTCTGAAGATGTTAGAGATCCTTCTTGAAATTCTCGAATACGGTCGCCAGATGTCAGAAAAATGAGCCCTCCACTTTGAATAACGGCGTATCAACCCGAATTTGAGTAACTCTGTGTAACAACTGATTCTGATGAAATCGAAGTGACAGCGACGGAGACAGACTTCTGGAGAGATTTCTCAGAACCTCTTCTGGTGATGCAGACCCCTTGAACTCTCCCCGATCCCCTTCAAACCCAACAGTCTTCATCTCGACGACTCAACGGTGCCCCCGGGGGAGATCTGTGCATAATAAGCGAACTCGATGGCTCACGGTGGCGGTGCCGAGTGAAAAATGTGAAAAATATGATTCAGACGATAATTAATGTATATTTTGTGTTCGTTTCGCGCATGTTTTTCTTGGGTGAGAACGAAGGAAACGGAGCCGGTGTTGGTGGTGCGGGAAATGAGCAAAACCTAATAATTAGGTGTGAAAATGCGAGTGAGAGAGCGGCGGGAGCAGCACAATTTTGAGGGGTGCGACGAGTCATTCAGTCATTGTTGGCTCACCTGTTTGAAGTAGTCTCGGGCCTCCTGAAGTTCTGTTGAGTTCAGTCCCATGCAGCTCATGGTTACTGTGGATGGAGGAGGCGGAGGAAGACCTGGAAATGATATTAGGTTCGATGGGATAGGGAAAGAAGAGGAGAGAAGTGGACGGAAACGAGGAGAGCCGGAAGTGGGTGGGTGTGACGTGGATGGATCAATCACAGGATTCTGGATTCAGAAGACCAGTCGGAAGAGTCCAGTGGGAACTAAATGAGTTATCGGAAACTCTTTTCGAGGCGTCTTTGACAAGTTGTCTTCTCGGATAGACAGAAAATGAAATACGTCTCCAGAGACATGACCTACGTGAAGAATGAATAGAGAATGTGAACTTTGGGGAAGCGAAGAACAAGATTTATCGGGCGACCTTTCACATACCGAAACTAAGTTTGAAACGAAAAGAAAAGAAAAAACAAGAATTCGCGAGAAAAGAACGAGTTCCAAAAGAGTTTTTGTATGTAAATTTGTAAATGTGAAAAGGGGGAAAGGACGAAAAAATTGAGAAGAAGAGAAAGGAGCAGAAGGGGAAAAAGTATTTGAAATTCTGAATAGGAAGTAAATGGTTCGGGAACGGAACCAGCAGGGAAAGAAAGAAAAAACAGATATGTCCGAAATGGTCCAGGGATTAGAAGGATTGGATGCACGACAAACTCTCATATCAGAAAGTGCCCGGGGAAGGGAGCAAAGGCGCGCGTAAACTGGGCGGGGCCCGAGCACACCCGAAAAAAACCGCTGCACAGGGACCGCCCCGTTTTCGAGGGTGAACAAATGATGTGTGAGTGAGTGTGTGTGGATGGTGTGTCAGTTGCAGAGCCGAAATGGAGAGAAGGAGGAAGAAGCCAAATGGGCTTGGTGACGTGGCGATGCGGACGGAAGCGGAGGGTGAAACCCAATAGTTCAGGACGAGGCTTAGGAGGATTAAGTTGGTCAAAGGACTGATATGAGAAGAGAAAGAAGCTGGGTGGCATTGTGACGTGAGAGATAAGACAAGGCTGTTCAACTGACCAATCATCTAGCTCTTTTGATTTCAGGAAGTCTAGTACGTGTTGTGTTGTAGGGTTACTGGAAAACCGAAATAACCGAAAACAGCAAGATTAGAGTTGCCCTTTGAAGTCTCAATACTATCTGAATACTTCCTCATGTACTTCTATCTATCATGTTCAGAATTCTCCAAACTTCTGGAAACTTATCTCTTGTTATGTTGTCGGGTGCTCTTCTTCACATGCATACCCGAAAAAGAATGAAGCCAATGGTCCAAACAAACCAAGAGCCCACCCGTCTTCACCCTTCTAGTTTACCGGACCCCTCTGTGATGATGTACTGTGGTGACGTGAGGAATGTTCACAAAACATCAGAGCTCTCGGCATTGGCTAATGAGCGAGATGAGTACAAATGAACACGGGGCGACGGGAAAAACATATGGACGGGTGCGGACAGAAGTGACAACAAACGAGCGGGCAGGCTCCTGGAGCAAAACTTGAAGAGGATGAGAGGAGATTTCATTAAAATAGCACAATGGAGAGGTGCTTCGCGGCGAGGATGTGGCGGCGAGGGGCGGGCACTGAATACACATTATGTAAACTATGTGTCTAATGAGTTGGAGAAGAAGAAAAGAAGATGCAGGGAGGAAGAGGTTATTCGAGAATCTGGAGCATCTCTTCAGAGCAGAATATCATATGGACAGAGAGCACTAATGAGCTCTTCGGAAGAGGTTGACTCGGGGACTTGCGAACAGGTAGAAGAGGCAGATTGCGTAGTCGGAAAGACACTGACAAACACGTGTTGTATGCCACGAATGTGTCACTGCCAACCGAATAGACAACCAAAAAATAGCTCCTCTTCTTTCTCCTTTTCTTCCTTTTCTGAATGCAGTCTCTAATGAATCATATAAGAATTCTAGAGTTGGTTCAAGGTTTTTGGCGACTTGAGAGTCTGGGAACATTTCGAATAATGGTCACGCTGATTTGTGGAGCCAGTGGATATTTAGTCAGTTGTGTGTGATTCTGGGAACTAGACTAATTTATTATTTTTTAATTCCATGTGATTCAGAATGAGAAAAGGAAACAAGTTGGGGGAGGTGTGAAACACACAATCACGAAAGCCTTAGTTATCAAGATGTGATCAGAGTTCTCTCGGTTTGGGGATCAGTCACAAACTTTGTTCTTGGAGATCGATTGTACAAAGTTTTCTTCTAGACAAATATTCAGACATACCTGAAAAAGGGGAAGTCCTTATGTCATCTGATTTTTCGATCTTTTCTGTACTATTCAGACTCCCTATTACCCCTTGTTCCGAAATTAGAAAATTGCACGGACTAAGTTTTTTAGGAACGTCTGGTGTGCTAGAAGAGTATCCTGTAGCTTGTTGAACAGATCTTTGGAGGCTTGACCTGATCCTACACTTCTGCTGCAAAACAATAGAAAGAGCACATCGCGGATTCCCTTGTTTTCCTCGAATCCGTCCCGGGAGTCATTTTCTAATTGAAATCTCTACTTGTCCTTCCATCAGTACCATGCCCTAAAAGAAGCGGAGGCGGATCGAAAAAGAACTCTCGCTCGTTTTCCATTTGACTGATTGTCTTCTTTTCAAAACTACTGAACGGGTAATGCGATAAAAGTACCGTAGGATGGCAGTGTTCCTGAGAAAAAAGTTTGGTGGTCTGGTCGCCCCGAGTAGAAAGAGAGAAAGACACGCAAAAGATTGTGCATTTCGGTAATGAAATGCGACGAGTTTTGTGACGTCGGAGGTATGCGAAAACGAAGTGAACAGGGAAGAAAAAGAAGAAGGAAAAGGAAGGAAAGGGATCGGAGGGAAGTATCTTGTGAAGATACTGATGGATCATTGAAATCAGACACTAATGAGGAGGACATGAAGGTCTTTTCTTGTTACTTGACCTTCTGAAGATGTGCTTTTCTCTTTCTGATTCCTCACTCACTAATGACAGAAAAATTGAAGCAGAGTTTTGATTTACGGTGGATCAATGTTACTTTCAGTAATTCAGAGGGATCTCGGTTTCTGATGGATTCGAAATGACATGACGGATTGGGAGAAACGGATCAGAACCTAGGTGAGTGCACAAGGTCGAGAGTAGACTGATAAGGGATCAGAAGAGAGACAGATCTCTCATAATTAGAAGGAGATAAATGAAGGGTAAACAGGGTTTTTGGGGTGGAACAAATCTTAGAAAATCAATAGATCCTGTGTTCATAGAAAAGGCTAGTCGACCAGACCCAACCCGATGTGCTGACTCTTCCACACTGACTTACTAGGTCCTTCTTACTCCGCCTGCACAAAAACACGTCACCCCCACTCTTCCTCCCCTTCTTCATATTTTCCCACCAGAACATGAGATCAATGAGCCTCCGGCAATGTTTCGAGCCGCTTTACTCCTCTTTTTGATGTTACAAAAGCATTGCAAAGGGCGCCCACGGTCCCGAATGACCTGCATCACCCGGTTGGACAATCAACCGGATTAGAGAAAAACAAAAAAAGACAAAAAGGTGTTTTCTGAAGAAGAGAAAAGGTGACAGTGTTGTTCGGAAAAAACAAAAAGAAGCGAAAAGAGCAGTCTGTCATTAGCGTCCGTGTCTATTTGCCGCGGCTCCTCTTCGCCTATTGTCCCATCATTTCGCATTAATTTCGTGTTCCTTTTCTCACAGCTCACCCTCGAAAAACACACAGAAAACGTGGTCGACGGGACCAACTTGTTGTTATTCGACTCATCAGACATTCGGGTTTTCCGAATTCGACACGGCCTGTTAATGAGGAGAAAGAGAAGAGGAGTTGGGAGAACGGGTGAAACCGAGTCAGTCGGGTCTGACGACAGCTCAGAATAGGCGGGTTACTTGGAAGAGGTCTATCTTCAGACGGTCACAGATTTCTGAGAAGGGTGGGTAGAAATGAATGGATATGGAGGTCGATGATCAAACGGGATTGACTGAATGCATTGGAAATGGATGATTGAGATCTAGAGGTTTGTTATATGTAGTCTAGCTGTGACTGAGTTGTCGAATAATGTTGTTCGATGCGGAAATGGATTTCATACAAAAGCTCACAGTGACGTAGTGCACTTGTTGTCTGACACTTCCAAAATACTCCCACGTGTATCCATGGGGGTCTTTCAGTGGGAACGATAACACAAATCGGACAATACTGTCTATAAGAGATCACAGGAAAGAATCAGGTTGCTTACGCTGACTTTGTTTTCTTGAGGCTTTGATCTGAACGGAGGAAGATTTGTCAGGATGGAACAACAATCGGAAGGTTCTCACAGTCATATAGGCATACTCATTCTTCTGATTGTTTGTCACGCCAACCACTATTTTTGATCTGCATAATGGAGAAGAAAACGGAAAAAAGAGGAAGAGTCGGAGAGGTCCAAAATACTGTAGTGAATAATTCAGGCGACGTTGGTTGCGACGGATGGAAGTGGAAAACGGGGGAAATGGAAATAGGGAGAGAAGAGCAGTTGGAGATGATGGAAGGAAAAGAACGGTACGAGAGAAGCAGCAGAGAGCAAGAAGTCATCGGGTATGAACAGGAAAACAACGACAAGTGACTGGAAGAGTACATGGAACTGTTCAGAAATTCAGAAGAGAAGAGACGATGAGAGGGACATGTTGTGATTCTGACAACAGAGAACATTCTTCACTTCGACATAACGTGTTCGGATATCTTTGAAGGATTAGTGAGAAAATCGGAAATTTGAGTTCCATGATTTTCAAAGAAAACAATGCACTGATTCTTGATGTTCGGGTCTCGACTGGAAGATGTCTACAGTAGCCGTGAATGGGATGGAAACCTTTTGAAATGGTCGTCTGGAGAGATGTTTTTGTTGTCGCAAAGCAGCCGCCACGCTAGAGGAAGTTCTTTCACGCAAGAGGTTAATCTCCCCGCGGAGCAAGGTCTTTTGTGAGCAGAATATGAGTGAGGGATGGTTGAGAAAGGTGCCGCCTGAGAACGGCTGCACCAGGAAGGACGACAAGTTGTCTGGATCTCACAGGCCAAACAATCTTCTTTAGAGAGTTCTCAGAAGTATCACTAGGTATGGCTTCACAACAAAGGTACTTGGAACTTGATCATGGGAAAGGGATACAACAGACAGTTCAACAATTCGTCATTTCCCTATCACATCTATTTCCATCTCTTCTTGCAGACCTCATCTCATTAGACTAAAAGCCTCAAAACATAGTCTTGGACATTGTCTAGTCACCACCATCATACTAAAACTTTTCCTCCGTTTTTTCGCATCTTTTTTGGACCCTTTCGTTCCATTTCCACTGATTGAAAAATGTAATAAAAGGGCGTCGTAAAGTTGGGAGCAGAATAGAAAACGGGGTTCGGATAATGGTATCAGGAAAAAGTGAGAAGGAGTGGGGGGATGGACTAGGAGGGGATCAAGGGGAAGAGGGACTTGTCAAGACATGCACTTGGGAGCTAGAGCTTCTAGAGTCTGTTGGAATGATGGATCACAACGTGTTCACGGTTCTACTTTATAGAAAGAGACTTTTCGGGGGTGGAAAGAGTACTCGGAACGGGAGGAACCATGTGAACAGGTGATGCCGGGTGGGTTCCGGAGAAGAAAAGATCTCGAGAATAGGTTTGCAGCTGCCAGACAGACCGAAAGAAAAGATAAATACTCATTGGAAATGTGGGAAAATGTTGCCGGGAAACACGAAATAATTAATAAAAGACTCGGTCAATTTCGTTTTGAACCGGAAGCTCGGCTGGTATGGAAACTAGAGTATATCTTTGAATTTGGCTGTTGTAAATTTTTAGCAGAATCTCAACATTGAGGCTTTACAAGAATAACATTCGAAAAATAGTTCGCAAAAGCAAATAATTCTCCAAACTTTTATTCCCAGACATTCGGCTCTTCCAACTTTTCATAATTGAGTGTTGATTCATGTTTTGTAAACGGAAAAACTAGAACCGGTGGCAAAAAGGACTGAAATATTCATTTGGTTCCCGCTGACAAACCGTTTTGAACAAGAGCAAATCAGCCGAACCTTCGGCCACGGGACCTTTTTCCGGAAGGTGTTCAACGGGAAAAGCGGTTCGGAAAGTGTACTCGTCAGCTCGGAATGCATAAATATTTGATTCGGAGCGTTCTTTTTCGGTCACAGAAGAGATATTTACACGCACTTTCGCCGTGCAACCGGATGTTTTCGGTGAAGGATTTGCCGGGTACCGTAGCCAGAAATATCGACGGATTTTCTCAGAACTTTGGATATTTGGGGACTCAAGAGTTTGTTAAGACGTTAATTAACGCAAAATTGACAGAATATGATATGGAAATTCAGTTTTTTGATGAAAGCGGAAGGAAAAACAAAAGAAAAACAGCTAGACTGGGGAGAGCAGTTCCAATTTTCTTTCTGATAAATATAAATATTCCAATGAAAAATGAATGCATTTTTCATGAGGATCAAAACAGAACCACCAATTCTTTGCGATTTCTTTCTCACATTTTTTAGAAAATCTATAAATGTTTATGGGCCTCTGTCCCAGGTCTACTGTAACTACCGGATCATTGTACTCCGTTAGCATCAGAAAGGAATGTTAGTTAGATTGCACTGTTCATTCTGAGAAAATACAAGACTGTTGCATGTAAAAAGAGTTTACTTTGACTTCGAAATTCTAATTAGAGAACTGAAAAAACGCAGAAATAATCATCACGAAACATTCGTGTTTTCGTGAGACCTTGTGGCACAAAAGGATAACATCTGAATTAACCAGACATCGACCGGAAGTTCCGTTTTTAGGTACTAAAACCATGAAACAGAATCCGTTTCGGGTGACTTCCGTCAACCTCCGAGGCCCGAGTCCCACGCGATGATGCTCAGAAATCAGGAAGATCTTTCGCTGCTTCTTTTTTTGCGTGGGACCTCGGTCGTCTGCAACGCCTTTTTGACATGCGAAAGGTGACACTCTGCTGTGATACTCCTATCATATTTCGAGGTTCAGAGTCGTTGCAACAGGAGGGAAAGTTTCGGGGGAAAAGTGACACACACGCATCTCCCGTTTCGCAAGTCAAGTACTCTGAATTATTCATCCACGAGAGTGTGATGTAGGCATCGGTGATCGACTGTCGCCGCAGCTTCCGTGGCGCAATAGGCAGCGCGTTCGGCTGTTAACCGAAAGGTTGGTGGTTCGAGCCCACCCGGGAGCGAAATTTTTTGTTTCCCGGGAAGGTTTTTGAACTCTGCAGAGCTCTTTTGGAGGATAACCAGGAAAAAAAACCGAAAGAGGGTTGAAAATAAGAAAATAATCGTTATGAGTTTTCAATTGAAGCTTCCAGAAGGCCAACGAGTCTGAGTAGTGAGCAAATAAGGCTGTTATGATGAGTGAGTGGGAGAGGGTGACAAACTCGAAAACCTTGGAATTTCTCTCAAGACACTTTCACCTTCAAAAACCTCGGGCCAATTGTGAGTGTGTGAACACGGACAATTGAGACGTTTGGGCAGAAGAAAAACTTCCGGAAGTTCTTGTTTGGCTGAATTCTTTGGTCCTTTTCTGCGTTTTTTCAATTTTTAAGAAGAAGGAGGAGGGAAAAACAAAGAAGGTGCGAGCCAAGTTCTCAGAAGAACAATGGTGTTCATGGGAAAAAAGAATGACAAATTCGACGATGCTCACGGATAAACGTGGCAAAGAAGAACGACAGAGACTAAACGAGATTTAGGGTCCTAGAACGGATACGGTAGAAACTAAACACCAACAAATCTGCAGAAAGGAACCTAAAGGGCACGTAGTCCACCCACCCGGATGCAATGAACGGAACAACTCGTTCAGTGCAGGTAATGGTGGTCCAGAAAGTTAACAATGAATGCTTCTTGTTCCCGTGGGCCAGCCCCATCGGAGCCCGTCGCATAAGCTCGTTTCTCTCGCATCAATGCCCTCCCAGAATGCAGGCATGCGTTTTTCAACGGGCCGGCCCGGGCCGGCCCGGGCTGGCCC